>CAIGQW010053352.1:5613591-5646205 GCA_903798125.1 Danio choprae
ATATATATATATATATATATATATATATATATATAACTATTTAGCATTTCAAAGAGATTCAAATGAAAGATCAAGTGCAATGCAGTGTGTTATGCTATGTACTGCATATTACACACAGTAATACATACACACAGTAAACACACCATACAAATAGAGAAGCATACTGTTCAGAACTTTGCTTTTGATGTAAACAGGCATTAACACTGGCAAAGCAAATATAGTTTTAAAAACAATTAAATTGTATGAGACGTGTAAAACTCGCACCAAAAAATGTAATGGCATTTCTAAGTATTAAGCGCTCATGCTATAAATTGATCCTCCTTTAGACAAGCAGTGAGGCTAAATTCTGTACACATTTCAGGTGAGCCGTACCTGCTGGCGTCAGTCCAGTCTGAGGTGTTTCTGCTGGGTCTGAGGAGCTCCAGTCTGGATATCCTGCTCTCAGCAGAGAAGAGGTTTGTCCTGTCGCTTGACTATGACTGGCAGAAGCAGAGAGTTTACTGGATCAACCTCAACACGGACACCATCAAGTGGCTCTCACTGGACCAGAAGAACAAGGGAACCTTCCTTAAAGGTCAGAGTTACACTAAAACTATTTTAATCATTTTAAGTAATTGAAAATAAAGCTGAAATAAAACTTAAATATTACACAAAGACCCTGAACGTGTAAACTTGAATCATATTTAAGTTAGTTGCCAAAGCAGCATTTTTAATTGAAGACATAAAAATAAAAAATATGCATGTAAAATTGTTAATGTAAGTAAATAAACATTTTAATTGTATTATCTAATATTTATATTAATGTATTTTAAGTATACTACCAAAACATTTAAGTACTAATATACTAAACCTGAAATAAAAACAAATTAAAGTTGAAAAATGACACACAATTTCTTAATATAAACAAACTTAATAAAAAAAAGTGAATAAATACTATGATGGCAAGAAATAAATAAATAAAATGTAAAGAGCCGTCTGTATTCAAATACCATTTTGTCCCCTTTAAATCCACAAATGCAATTCTATGCGAGCAATATCATCAGTATGAAACTAAAGTTTTTAAGAACACTGATGGGTCCTTTCAAATAGCATCTTGCTCCTGTAAATTCACAAATGACATTAGCACAAAAAATAATCTGTACTATGCGAGAGGACTTGATACTTTGAATACTATGAACAACTTTGAATGTTTATCTTCTAAACGTAAATTTTGTCACTGTTTCGGAGCACACTAGCTTCTAGATATCTTCAAAGCTAACAATCTTACTAACATCTAAAAAACTATTTTAATTACATGGGACTTTTTAAGTGATGAGTCTAAACAGGCCCTGTGCATGTGTGTCAGGAATCAGTGCAGACAGTCTTGCGGTGGACTGGGTGGCGAGGAACCTCTACTGGACCGACAGCGTCAACAGTCAGATCAATGCGGTGGGGCTGGACAGTGAGATCAGCAGATCCACAGATCGAGTCCTGATCGTGGGGGAGGATCTAGGACAGCTGCGCTCCATCGCCCTGATGCCACAGAAAGGGTTCGAAATGGCCATTCTTATGACTCATTATTGGCAAAAATTGTGTTTCTCAACCACGTTCCTAGAGGACCACCAGCTCTGCACATTTCCATGTCTCCTTAACCAAACACACTTTGATTCAGATCATCAGCTCATTAGCAGAGACTGAAAGACCTGTAAATGGGTGTGACAAACAAAGGAGACATCCAAAACATGCAGTGTTGGTGGTCCTCTAGGAACATGGTTGAGAAACACTGGGATAAAGGGATAGTTCACCTAAAATTAAAAATTCTGCTGTTACTCACCCTCACAATCGCTTCACACATTTTACAAATTAAGAAATTTAGGTGAAATCTGAGAGCTCTCTTATCCTATATTGACAGTAAGTGTCCTGAGATGTTCAAAGTCCAGAAAAAAACCCCAAAACATTGTCAAAACGGTCCATATGACTTCAGTGGTTCAACTGTAATCATACGAGCTCCAAGAACACTTTTGTGGCAAAAACTAAACAATATGACTTTGTTCAGCAATGTTTTCCCTTCCTTGTCAGATAATGATTTTGCCGTTAGAGTCAGTATTGCCCATAGTAAACGCGCATCTTAATTTGATGTAGGATACTTAAGATTTCCATAGACGTCTATTCATATGTGTGTAAATGCACCAGACCCAAAACTGGAGCTCAATTTTTACATGTTGCTGTTTTCCAGAGTTTAAGCATAGTTAACTGAGAACTAGAATTCGCATTATGTGGATGTGAGAGAAATGGATAAAAACATGACCTTTCTGTACATAAATTTAAAATATGGAGCAATTGCTTGTTTAATCAATGTCACATCATCCTGTTTTATCGCACCCCTTTTTTATAGCACTGTCCGATCAAATTTCGCAAGCTACTCTAAGGCAAAGTTGTTTTTACAATTGTTTTTACCACTGGAGTTATTTGGACTGTTTTGACAATGTTTTTGGATCATTTCCTGAACTTAACATCTCTAGACCCTTGCCGTCCTCACTGAGGATGAGGAAGCTCTTGGATTTGATCTAAAATATCTTGATTTGTGTTCAGAAGATGTATCGGGATTGAAACAACATGAGGGTGAGTAATAAAATGACAATTTAAAATTTTTCAGTAAGGTTTTTAGACCAAAAACTTAACTATCAGAAATCATGTTTTTAAAAGGAAGTCACTGATGCTCATGAAGGATGCATTTATTTCTTATACATCTGATTAGATCATCAGTGATGTATTCAAAACCAAAATTGTGAGTGTTTATTTAATAAAATGAAAAAAAAAATGCATTTTAATCACTCACTTAAATTGGATTAAAAACATAAATTTAAGGTTATTATTATTATTATTATTATTATTATTATTATTATTATTATTACTACTACTACAGACATAACACAAAGTACCTTTATCTCATGTATGTATAAATGCAGATATGGGGAAAAATAAGACTATTAAAAGACTAAGATTATTAGGTGTGGGTTTGAGTGAAGTGTTAATGTTCGTTTTAAAGGTCTGCTGTACATTTTCTCTGAATTTAGAGAGGAAAATTGTCGTTTACAGCTTTTGTTCAGAAAATGACAATTGGTCAGAATAACTCTTAAAACTAAAATCATTTTAGTTAAAACAATATAGTGCTTAAAATTACTATGAATTGTTTGACCCCTTTTATTGTGGTGTTGTTTTTGATCTCTATTTGTCCTTCCAGAATAATGTTCTGGTCAGAAACTGGGGACGAGGCTCAGATTGAAAGAGCAGGAATGGATGGTTCAGACAGACGTGTGCTGGTCAGTAAATCTCTCCGGTGGCCGGTCAGTCTGACCGTCGACTCGCTGCATCACAGGATCTACTGGACCGATGAGAAACTCAAGTGCATCGGATCAGCTAACATTGACGGAGGAGATGTAAAGGTAGCAGATGCAAATTAACTGATGCAATTTACAGATGAGGCTGTCATTCAAATAATGATCGGTAATAATAGTGGGCAACTTTAGAACAATGGTCTAACGTTAATGTATTTACTAACATTAACCATGTATGAATAATATTGTAAATCATTTATTAATCATAGTTTAACATTAACTAATCCATCATTAAAATCCAAAGTTGTGCTTGTTAACATTAGTTGATACACAGTGAGGTAACATGAACTAATGTTATATAATATTAACAGTTTTTAATGTATTACTAATTGTTTGTTTATGTTAATAAATACATTAACATTAATACAACATTAGGTAACACTTTAAAATAATGGTCCATTAGTTAATGTATTTATTGACATGAACAAACAATGAGCAATACATTTATTACAGTATGTTTGTTAATAAAAAGTTAATTAAAATGTTCATTAATAGTTTACCTCAGTGCATGAATTTGGATTTTAGTAAATGTTGAGCTATGATTATTAAATGCTGTTCAAGTATTGTTCATTCTTGGTTCATGTCAGTAAATATATTAATGAGCATTAAACTAATGAAACCTTATTGTAAAGTGTGACCAATTACATGATATGATGCTCAGACATTAATGAATCACACATTAAAATTCACTGACCAATTCCCCCAAAAAGAAGCCCCAGGAGGAAATTTACAAAATATCTTCAAAAGAAATGTATTTAAAAGAAATTATTTGATTTAAAATGCAATTTATTACACAAATATTTAGGCTAATAACTATTAGGCTAGGCAATTTTTTGTGTGTGTGTGTAAAGCTAGATTCATATTTAGATCTATATATAACATTTACTGCTCTAAAATCACTTGTTTACCAGAGTTTTTGTTTATGGTTTTACAAAAGGAGTTCCTACAGGTTTGATATAAGACAGAAATTTCATTTTTTTGGTAAATTATCACTTCGTTTTTATTATTAAATTATTTTATTAATATGAAATTGTTAAATGATCCTCTAAAAAAATAAACATTTACTGTCACCTATTGCCAGTTTTAGTCATCGCTTCAGTTATTCATTCGATTTCTTCCCAAGTTTCTTTCGTATTATTAATTAGTAACTCTGTTTGCTTTATTGCTCAAAGAATCAGTGTTTAAAAACCTTCAATGTTCTTAAACCCCCTTAATTTTTTATGATTTTATAGCTCTTGCAGCTGATGGAAACCCCCAGTCCATTCTCAATCTCAGTCTTCAATGATCAGGTCTACTGGTCTGATACCAAAAGAGGAACCATTCAGCGAGCTCACAAAACCACAGGAAAACAGCGCCAAGTCCTGCTCAAACGTCCCGGGCAGCCATTCGGATTAAAAGCAAGTATTTCAGGCCTCTGATCATTTTACATTAAACACTTATTGAAAGAAGATGGTTGTTTTTTAAATAAACATAGGGTTGGTTTTTGTTGTGTGTGTTTTGGTTTGGTATATTTACTAACATGACTTGCGTTTTATTATTTAATATGCATATAAATTTATATGATGTTGCTTGATTTATTTAGTATTGTTCTATTTCTGTCTTTAAGTCTGCTTTAAAGACCCATCTATTTACTCTCGCTTTTAATAATCCTTGATTATTGGTTCTATTATTGCATTTGATTGATCTGATAGTCTTGTTTACTTCTATCATTTATTATTATCTTCTAATCTCTTTTACTACTTCTTTAAACAGCGCTTTGGTTCTTTTTAAATGTTTTATAAATATAGTATATTTTTGCTTGCTTTTTGCTTTGGTACATTTACTAACTAACATGACTTGCATCTATTTAATATGCATATCGATTTATGTTGTTGTTTATTTTGTGTCTGTTATGTTAATGTTCTGTATTTGATATAGATTTTTCTTATTTGATGAATCTATTTAGATGAGTAAGTTCAAATCAAAAATAAATAAATATAGCATTGTAGTGTATAATATAAAAAAAGCATGATAGAGGCTCTTTATAACTGGTGAGGTGTCTGTGTGCAGGTGATTCATGGTCTACTTCAAGCGGACGTCTCAAACCCCTGTGAGTCCCAGGGCTGCTCTCACCTGTGTGTTTTAGCTCCGGGGCTGGAGGCCGTGTGCAAGTGTTCAACACAATTCCTGCTGGATGAAGACGGCCTGACCTGCTCCAAACCCAAAGACTCGTCCTTCCTGCTGTTTCTCTCTCCTGCTGCAGTCACACAGGTGTTCCTGTTTGTTACAGAAGAATGTTCTTAATATCTAGCATGTTCTTACATTGAGTAATAATAGGCTCACACAGAATTTGTGTGTGCAGAAATCTGAGGATTTTTCTTAGCCCATTGAGTCTATTTATTATGTAAATGTGTGTTATTTTAGATAATTTAAATTAGATATTATGAATTATTAATTATATTTGGGATATTATAAGATCTTTGTTTACCAAACTTAATTGGATTTGCATTTTAAACCTTTGTAAAATGTGACTAGCATGTTCTTACATTAGGTAATAACAGGTTCAAGTGGAATCTGCAGTTTTACGCAGATTAATAAGCCCATCGAGTATTTATTAATGCAAACATTTATAAATATTTATTTCAGTTATTGTATTTATTTCAGTAATATAGCTTAATATGCTCATTTTATATGATTTATTAACAGTACAGTTTATAAAGTAATATTTTCTGTCTTTTAGTTGATGTATTATATGAGAGAGACTGCATTTGCATGGTAAACCTTAAGTTTTTATTTCATGTTTTAATTTTTAGTTACTACACTCTCAAAATCATTCCACATAAATATGCTGATATTTTACAAACTCCTGTGCAGAAATGGCAAATGTCCGCAGATTTCATCTGGCCCTGGTAACAAGTAATGCTCTGTGCGATGCTTGGCATGATTTTAGCTAATTATGTTTGTTTGCGCACATTTTTTTCATCTTTGAAGGTTTTTTTTGGTTTGTTTGTTTGTTTGTTTTTTTTATTGTTATAACAAGTTATCATATCAGAATAATTTCTTTAAAATCACATGAGATTATGGACTGGAGTAAAGGTATAGAAAATTCTGCTTGCATTACAGGAATAATACATTATAAAATTTAGGTTTTTAGTGTTTTAAAATGTAAAAATGTTTACTATCTATTTTTTTTTTTACTAGATTGTGAACATTTGTGATAAGCATAAGACTAAATTATACCAAACTGTGGAAAAACTGAGCATATGGATGTGAACGTATTTACTGCCAATAAAAAAAGGATTCGAAGTTTCTGGACCTGCATGTGTTATTGCACAGATGTCAAAGCCAGTTCCTGGGGGGCGGCCGCTCTGCACAGTTTAGTTTCAACCCTAATTAAATGCACCTGATCAAACTAATTGAGTCCTTCAGGCTTGTTTGAAGCCTACAGGTAAGTGTGTTGAAGCAGGGTTGGAACTAAACTGCAGAGCTGCAGCCCTCCAGGAACTGGCTTTGACGCTAGTGGGTTATTGGTTTCAGTGGTGGTTATCTAGTATTATTACGTGGCTGTCTGGTATACTTGATTCTGATTGGTCAGTTGTGACATTCCAAGGTATGTTATTGCCAGATAACAACCGCTGAATAACAAGATTCTAAAATTAAAAATATTTATCTTTTTTTTTTTTTTGTGATGAGCATGAGACTTAATTATAGCATTTTTTTTATCAGTATTGTATTCCACACTGTATATTGTGTGCTTTTCTGCAAAATGGCAAAAAGCCTCATTCAGAATATGAAGATACAAACAAATCAGTATTTTGTTTGTATTGTATAGCACAGCGTTTATGAATTTTTATTAAATTGCAGCTGTATAAATTTGAGATGGTCTAAAGTGGCAGCTGACATTTAAAAAAATAATAATAAATAAAAAAAATAAATATTGGCCTCTTGAATTTTCCTTTGATTCAGTCTATGAATGAAAATGTGATGTTTCAGCATTAGTAGCTAGTATAATATACATTATTGCATGAACTTTAAGCCAGTTTGATCAAAATAGTGATCTCTTTTTATAAAGAAATCTACTTTTACAGGAGGTTAATAGTTTTTCCTTCAACTTTATACATTAAATTCTAAATAATAAATGCAATAATGAAAGCCCTTGCCAAATATTCCTACAGCTGATTCCAATATCTTCCATGCATGCTCTACATGTAGTTAGATTTTATCTCATTTTAACCTAGTAAACTCATTTGGTCTCTGTCCCCAGGTGTATCTACAGAACAGACACAGTGATGTGACCCCTCAGAAGTGGCCTGAGCATCGCCGTTTTGACCTTCCCAAAATGAACCACCCAAACATGCTAGATTTAGTTCTGCGGGACCTCACGCTGTATGTGTCAAACACGGATCAGCCGCTCGTGGGGCTCTTCAAGATGAAGGATGCTGCGCTGGTGCCCCGTGGAAAACTCTTCCAGCTCCACAAAGACTCTGTGAGGGTGTTTTCGGTGGACTGGATCACCCTAAACGTGTACTGGAGCAGCGACAAGCTGCCCGGCCTGCAGGTCACTTCACCGGATGGCAGATTCACCAATGTTTTAATACGAGAAGGTGTGGGAGTCATTGAATCTATTGGTTTGGAGCCGCCGAGTGGACGCCTCTGCTTCTCAAACAGGATCCAGGAGGGAAAGATGAGCATGGTGGAGTGTGTGTATATGAATGGACTGAACAGGACAGTGGTGTGGAGAAATTCGGTCTTTCCGACTTCACTGATCTTGACGGATGAAGGGAATAGAGTCTACTGGGCTGATACTGGTAGGTTTTTTTTTTTCACTATCATACAGTTGAAGTCAATTTTTCGCCCTCCTGTGAATTTTTTTTTTTTTTTTCTTTTTTAAATATTTCCCAAATGATTTTTAACAGAGCAAGGATTTTTTTCACAGCATTTCCTATATTTATTATTCTGGAAAGTATTTTATTTAATTTTTTTTTTAAAAACCATTTAAGGTAATATTATTAGCCCCCTTAAGTAATATATTTTTATTCAATTGTCAACAGAACAAACCATCAATATACAATGACTTGCCTAATTACCCTAACTTGCCCTAGTTAAGCTGACTACTAGTATCTTGAAAAATATCTAGTCAAATATTATTTGTCATCATGGCAAAGATAAAAGAAATCAGTGATTAAAAATTAGTTATTAAAACTATTATGTTTGGAAATGTGTTATCTTATCATCTATGCAGGAGAGCTAATAATTCTGTACTAACTGTATTTAAGGATAGAGTACATGAAGGCTGTAATCGCAAAAAAAAAAAAAAAAGCCTGACAGGCTTATCGGCAGCCCAACGGACTTGTTGTATAAAAACTGAAGTGCTTTATTCTGCAAAAAAATAAAATAAACACCTGGATGTACTTTATCCCAGTTTTTACATGCCTACTTGCCAAAAAATGTAAAAATTAGACCACATTGTTCTGAGTTGTTCAAGTTTATTAATTAAACGCAAAGACCAAAATCTGTGGTGGCACAGTGGTGGTTAGCACCATCACCTCACAGCAAGAAGGTCACTGGTTCGAGTCCCGGCTGGGTCAGTTGGCATTTCTGTATGGAGTTTGCATGTTCTCCCCGTGATGGCGTGGGTTTCCTCCGGGTGCTGTGGTTTCCCCCACAGTCCAAAGACGTGCTATAGGTGAATTGAATGAGCTAAATTGGCCATAGTGTATGTATGTGAATGCGAGTGTATGGGTGTTTCCCAGTACTGGGTTGCAGCTGGAAGGGCATCTGGTGTGTAAAACATATGCTGGATAAGTTGGCGGTTGATGAATGAAGGGACCAAGCCGAAAGAGAATGAATGAATGAATGACAGAAATCTGCTACCTATTACCCACTAATTATTCAGTCACAAGATGGCGCCAAACTGTGAGAAACTGAGCATATGGATGTGAACCTATTCACTGACAATGAAAAAGGATTTGAAGTTTCTGTGTTATTAATGGTTGTTATCTGGGGTTATTATACGACTGTCTGGAATACTTGATTCTGATTGATCAGTAGTGACATTCCAGGTTATGTTATTCCCAGATAACAACCGCTGAATAACACAGGCTCATCTGGGAATAATAATAATATTGGTCACGCGTTACAATAATGTATCATTAGTTGTATTATCATTTACAACTGTATTATCATTTACTAATGTTAACTAACATGAACAAATACTGTAATGTATTCATTGTTTGTTCATGTTAGCAAAGGCATTAACTAATACAACCTTAAAGTGTTACTATAATAATGTAGTAGTTTAAGAAAATTAAAAACAGGATTAAAATAACCAAACATAATCACTCTTGTTCAAACAAATATTGGATAAATGAAACAATAGCTATGTTTCCATCCAAAGATGCGAATTAAATGTATGCGCAAAACTGAAGAACAAAATTGTCACTTCCTGATTAACTGGAGCCAAATATTAAAAGTAAAAACTGAATTTGCTGCGGGAAAAGCTGTGTGGAGCTTTTCTTTATTCAATAAATTACTTGTGCCTAAGACAAATGCCAACAGACGCGGAGCACAGACGCTCTTGACAATTTTGGAGGTAATTAATAATATAATAACAGTAATGCTGAAATGGTTACGGCTTTTTAGAAAGACCAAAGCAACATTTCAGATGTTTCGCAATGTGCTCAGCCTGCTGGTTTGTCCATTCACACACACTATCATCATCACATGATCTCTTAACAAAATCACATGACACATGCACATACTGGAATTTTTTCAGTAAAAGTGTTTCCATCGTAGTTTATGCACATTTATTTTTTTTCTTATCGAATAAAAAGTTTATCCTATTCAGTTCACATGTTTTTATGCACATTTTCAAAATTGATGGGCATCTTGGCATTTCCATCAACTGTTTTTTTTTTTGCATGTCCAAAATGTGCATAAAAATAGGTGGATGGAAACATAGCTACTTAAGATATAATAATTTAATAATGTAATTTATAATAGTAAAATAGATTTGTTAATACCCTGATTTAATGATTGTTAATGAGTAAAACTTGATATAAAAATGTATGTAAATGTTTACTGTGTGCATTGTAAATAAAATAAAATAATAATATTCTTAGTTGAATTAAATTAACTTTTCTAGTCAATTCAAATTTCATTAGTCAATTGACTAAAAATCTTAAGTTAAACTTTGAATAGGAAAATAATTGGTGTGTGTGTCTGTACTGTACACACCTGTATCTCAAAGAACATTTATTTTTACGAGTGTGTCAGTTAATATTATGGTCTCTTCTCAAGGTCTGGCAGTAATTGCTTCAGTTGGCACAGATGGTTCCGGATACAAGGAAATAAAGACAGAAGAAGGCCTGATGGCATTTACTTTGGTCAACAAAGTGCTTGTTTGGATCACTAAAAAAGGTACATTTTTATGGGGATGTTTTTGTTGTGCTGGTAAAAAAACTGATCATTCTAACCACTTTATAGTGAATTTTACCTGATGATGTTTGTGGTTTAGACTCCACTAAGTGTTGGTTCAGTGATGATGAGCAGCGGTCAGGAAAACTCTGGTTTGATGTGGACACTGAGATCGTCAACCTGAAAGCATTTGCGAAGTCAAGACAGAAAGGTGAGCAGGAAATAAATGCTGCAAGTCAATAATAGGGTAAAAATGAGTAGTTCTCACCATATAGTACTTTGGTTACATTACGAATTGCACATTTTATAATGCAAGTTTTCTAATGATGTTTAAATAGTGCAAATTTAATGAAATAATGCCTCATTTGCATAATTTGCAGGCATTCCTAGAAGGAAAATGTGGATGTTTAAGTCAAGTTCAAAATATTTTCCCAAAGGATTTTACAGAGAATTGAGTTTTTATTACTACGATTTAGAAAACTATGCATTACAGGAGTTATTAGGGTTGTCCTGTACTATAAAGGTATAATCAGTGCAAATACGATGAATTCAGACAGTATGGTGAAACCTTGATCACTGACTGGGCTTTTTGCTGATTCAGGCTCTAATCTCTGCTCTAATGGTAATGGCGGCTGCAGTCAGCTCTGTCTGGCATTCCCGGGGGGAAAGACGTGTCGTTGCGCTCATGATCACCGTCTGCTCGACGACAAAGACTGCAGACCTGAATCCCACTGTCCTGAAAACAGCAAACCGTGTCTTGGCGAAGACCTGTGTCTGCCTCTGGAGCAGTTCTGCAATGGCGTCGCCGACTGTCCAGATCATTCTGATGAGAACTGTAAGAAATTGATCATTTTATTTGTTTAGTTTTTTTCATTGTTTACATTTTTAAAAAATGTAGGATTAATTTAAACCAGAAAACCAGAACAAAAACCAGAACGTGTTGGTGTGGATTTCCTCCAGGTGCTCGAGTTTCCCCCACAGTCCAAAGACATACGCTATAGGTGAATTGAATAAACTAAATTGGCCGTAGTGTATGTGTGTGAGTGTGTATGGATCTTTCCCAGTACTGGGTTGCAGCTTGAAGGGCATCCGCTGTGTAAAACATATGCTGGATAAGTTGGTGGTTCATTCCACTGTGGCGACTCTTGATGAATAAAGGGACTAAGCTAAAGGAAAATGAATGAATGAATGTCACCCAGAACAAAATAGGTGGAACCTAATAAAATAAACGCTCACTTTTTTGCTTGCCTAAGTAACATTCACTGGCATTTCTCTTGCGCAAGCAGAGTTCACAGAGATTTTGCTCTATAATAGCTTTTGACCGCTGAGTCAGCTTGTACATTAGCAGATTGGCACCAATTGATCAGCCCTGGACTGGAATTGGATGATTTTTGGCCAATTTCATCTGGCTAATTTCAGCCATTCTGTTCTGTTAAGCAGCAGCACTATATACAATAAATAGTGTTAAGGATATAAAATTGGAAAATTTCAATCTTTGTGGTATTAAAAATGTCTTAAATATAACTCCTAGAAACCTAAGAATGTGAATGACCTAAACTTAATTGTAGCGTATTACAGCATCTTTACACCGCAAACAAACCTGAAGCTGCATAAATGTTCAAAAACGTGTATTTATATGCGACACAGACCTGCTTTAGGATAATCTTAAATGATTCGGATGACTTCAGATATCTAGTCTGCAGTCTGTCTGTAAAATTAACTAATTCTCTTATTCTTTGCTTTCTCAGGTCTGGATGATAAACAGTATAAAACGGTTGGGATCAAACCTAAAGCGTTTGCTCCGGGTTTGAGCGAGAACATCATCCCGGCGAATGTGGAGTCGGAGATGTGTGACGTTACGCTGTGTAAAGGGAACGGCAAGTGTGTGAGTCGGAGCGGCGAGACTGTGTGTGACTGTGATCCGGGATTCAGCGGTGAACGCTGTGAGGACGGTTCAGGCCTCTTGCAGGGACCCGTCCTGTATGGAGTGATTGGACTGTGTGCCGGTGTGGTGGTCCTGGCGGTCACTGTCGGCATCATTCAGAGGAAGAAAGCCACAAATCACAGGTATGCTCTAATCGGATGACTGGCATTCATAATCAATCACATGGTAATTCATTACTGTAATGATTAATCTGCTGGAAATGAAAGGATTGGGGGCACAATGCGCCTTTCCATCTGACAATGGTTGTGGCTAGAAGGGATACAGCTGCAAGAATTATTTATATTATTTATTAAATTACCCATTAACACTACAATTACAGAAGTGACAGTTTTAAAATGTATTTATTTAATAAATTTAAAATAAATCCCACACATCTATAATTCCCTGACTTTTCCTAAATGTGTATTTCTTAATAGCATCTCTTTTTTTTTGTGCAATTGTAAGAAAAAAAAATTAAGCTAATTACCATTGTGGTCAAAGTGACGCATGCTTTTCAGTGTCTGCTAGTCATCCGTGCCTCTGTTGTTACATAGCAACTTCCTGCTAACAAAAACATAACTTCCTGCTAACAAAAACATAACTTTATCTCCAACATGCCTTTCATGTACCGTGAGAGAACCTTGCTCTCCTGCTTGTGAAAATGAAAGTGAGGCACGGACATTCATGGGCAGTCTCGTAGCCCAACTACATATTTATAGGCTGTATTACCAAAACTATTGTATTTTTAGGGTAATGACTTCATAAAATATAACAACGAACATTCAAAGCTTAAACTACCGGAATTGTATAACCACCGTAGAGGTCTTTCTTAGATTAAGTGTTAATCCAGTGTACATTTACCCCTGGCCTAAATCTGCCCCTCACAGTAATGTAAAAACTAATTATAAAGAGAATTATTTGTTGTTTCTTAAATTACCCATTCATTTTTTTTGAGTTGGGTAGACATTTATTAATGTCTACCCAACCCTAAACCTGCCCCTCACAGTAATGTATGAACAGTAATTATTGTTGTACAGTGATTGTATTGTTGTAATATAAATAATTATTGTTAACATCTGGTTGCAGCTGTATCCCTTCTAGACAATTTTTAAAGCACCACCTTTGCCATGTTGTCAAATAAAACCGTTGTCATGCCAACTTGCTCCTGTAAACAGAAGCTTTGCAAAACTTGCCCCCTCCCTCCAGTTTTTCCTGATCGGTCCCCTGCTTTGGAACTGACACTGAGTGGCGCTGCATGTAAAAATGTCAATTCTTAACTTTTAAGTGTTGCAAAACCTGAAGTGCTGCAAAAGATGCGAGACGCAAGTGTAAGAGTCACTCAAGCGCATTTACATAGAAATTACATAAGACATTTTATTTGTTACTTCTACTTCCCTTAAATACTGTAAATTCAACATTTGTTTCAGTTCAGAAAAGCAGAGATTGTGTTTTTTTTTTGTCAATAAAAAGACCTTTACATTTACAAGACAACTGCACTTTCTTGCGAAATGATGAATTGGAAAATAAGTTGACAAAATACGGCATAAATTCAGAGACTCAAATTGTTTGTTTATTAAAGGGATAGTTAAATCCAAAAATCCAAAAGTGGTTAAACCTTTAGTGTTCAGAAGCACAGAAGAAAGAACCTCAAAGAGGATCATTTGAAGAAAGCTGAAAACCAGTAACCATTTACTTTCATAGTAAAACAAATACTATAGACGTCAATGGTTACAGGCTTCTTCAAAATATAGGGTGAGTAAATGAAGTAGAGTAAATGTCAATATTGATTTTTAATTAATTTATTTGTTTTGGATGAACTATCCTTTTTAATTTAGTTAAAAACAAAACAGTATTGTGCAAAATATCTGAAGAAGCTTTGCAGACTATTGCAGATGCTTAATGAAATGAGTAGGAAATGAATGGCAATGTGTATGAAAAATGATGTCTTTGTTATGTTTTTTGCAGAGTGACTATTTGTTAACCTAAAGAATTTTGTTTGTTATTACAAAAATGAAGTATTACTAAAGTATTACTGAAGTATTAGTAAAGCTAAAAAGATGTTTGACTTGAATGTAAAAAAAAATAGATTTTACATTTGTGATTTATAGAGATTTGAAGAAGTCAAGTAAGTTATGTACCTAAAAAAATGTTCTAACTTCTGTCTGAAAATTACTCTACAAAAAATAAGTTAAATACTAATTGCATCATTAAAATTATTCATTAGTGACTTACCGTTTACTGATTGAAGCATGCTTGTGTGTTCAGACGAGCAGCTCAGACTGTGGACATGCAGGAGACTGGCATGAAGGAACTGGAGAAAAGACGTGAAGCATCTTCAGCTAGATCGAATGGAAAGGACACAGAAGTATCAGAGGTATGAAGTTAGAGTGCTAATTATATTAAAGGAAAAATATATTCTCAACTAAAGGGGACATGAATTGAGGAAACATATTATCCTTGATCTTTTAATGTAGTTAATGTGCATCCTGTAAAACCAAGGCTTTAATATTGGCACAGTCAAAAATATGTACAGTTGCAACCTACATTATTGGTAAAAGTTGATTGGGGGGGTTGTAGTGATGATCTCTCCCTCATCAGTATAAACAGCCCTAAGTGAGAAGCAGCTGTCCGCCATTAGTTTTAGCACCATATCTGCCTAGGATAATGTCAACGACTAAGAGGATTATAAATTAGGAGTTTTATGATGCACAAATAAAGAACTAAAGATAATGTTTGTCTTGTGCATAAGCATAGTGGCAGACTCAAAAACAAGCATTTGTAGCTCCGCCCTCTTTTCAAAAGCACAATCTCATTTGAATTTAAAGCGACAGTCACCAAAATGCCACAACTTGGATCAAAGCCTAAAAGGGTCAGTTTCAAAGAGTTTGAGGGGTATTTTGAGCTGAAACTTCACATACACACTTTAGGGACATCAGAGACTTATTTTACATCTTGTAAAAAAGTGCATAATAGGTCCCCTTTAAGGAAAATGAAGGGAAAACGATTAATGTAACCGCAATTCTAGACTAAGTCGTATATACTGATACCTGCTTTATACCGTATCTGCAGCCCTTTATTTGTAAAACCATGCGACCTTAAATTCTTCCAGTTGTGCTCAAAATATTCCCATTTAATCGTACTAGATTTTACATGACTTTTATATCTGTTTCAGGAAAATGTGGTGACATCTGTGGACTAGCTTCATCACGTCGACTGACGCATCTTGGTTTCTTGAAAATAAAGTCATGTTGCATTTGGAAAAGTCAAATGTACAGTCTGTTTAATATAATTTAACTTGGCCGCATGTAATCAGACTGTTTCATAACCGTCATTCTGTTGTCATACAACGGTCTAAAGGCAGAATATTTTGATAACTCACCGACCGCTGATATCATCTTGGTTTACCACAAGTTCAGTAAGAACTGATTTTGCCACAGCCACCACATTGTGTATCAGTCGTAATGAAAGATTAAACAGATTTTTTTTTTTAATGAACTTGTTGTGAAATGATCGTCTTGACCACAAATAAATAGTGGAAGGAATTTAAGGGGTGGGGCTTAATTGAAAACGTAAAGGCTCCACCTACAATATGACATCAATCCATCAAAGAGGATTAATGCGTGCTCTGAAATGTAATTTGAAGATTGCAAAGGACGGTACAACATTAGACAAGCTCTGAATGATCTCAAGGTAATATTTTTTTTTTGTAACTGTTTTTACATAAATTGTTCTAATTTGTGTAGGAAATTAGTCTGAAATCTGTTTTCTGAAACAGGATGAAGAATTTGATCGTTTTTATCAGTCTATTAAGCGTCACCCTTGGCTTCCCAGTGGGTTCGCCTTTACATAAGGTGAGTTTCACAACAGACTTTTAAATGAAATTACAACCTTTTATTTAATACTAAATTGCATTTTTATAGTTAGTTTCAGATTAAATATGTATTTAATATTTAAATATTAACAAATTTGTTCAATTTAACAATTGTGACCATGAACCACAAAGCCAGTCTTGTTTACGATTATATTTGTGGGAAAAGGAAAGTGTTTTGTCAATTACTTATTTAAATTTTATGCCAAAAATCATTAAATGATTTATTTATTGAGGGAAATTTGCTAAATTTGATCTATATTTTATCAACTCAATCTATGATTAGTAATATGCATTGCTAAACACTTCATTTGTGCAGTTTTAATAAATATTTTATAGATTAATTATTTTTATTGAGTTTGATTTTATTGAATTTAATATTTGATGGTCTATTTTCAGATAGCTGTATCTTGACCAAATATAGTCCATACATCAATGAAACGCATATATATTCTGATTTCAGTTGGCAGGAAGCACAGCGGTTGCTAGGCAGTTGCTAAAATGTTTATGGCATTGCTAGGTGGTTGCTAAGCAGTTGGTAATGTAAACTAGGTTGCTAAATGGCAACCCTCATGTACATGTTTGATCAAATTCTAATACTTAGTAAGCATATCTAGCATATGTTATTGCACTTATAATCATCAATAGCATGTAGCTAATCATTATTAGCATTTGGTTAATCATTGTTACCATGCATAGTACACATGAAGTCCCATTTTGCTAGCATGAGTCAAACGAGCCAACACCCAGGGCCCTACGATGTTCTGATGTAGAGATATTGCTGTTTTTAAATGGTTGCTAGGTTAGCCTGTTTTGTTGCTATGAGGACAATTCACAGCTTGGTGGTGATGCATCAAAGCTTCTTGCCAATATGCTTATTTCATGTGGCTGCCATTTTAAAAACGAAAGTGAGGCTGCGGTGGGAAGAAACCTGGAAGTAGAGGACCAGCACTGTAAATATTGCCACAACATGCAGTGGACTACAAACCAGCTGTTGCCATGATTTCAAAGTGCAGATGTGGTGTACAGTAAACATTACTTCAATATCATTCAGTTAAGTTTAATTTATTCAATTAAAAGCATATTGGGCATCAAACAAAATCCTAATCACTTTAAGGGTAATAAAGCTTAAGTGTCCTCCTAAGCTTCAGTTCATGGCACCAGGTAAACCCCGTGGGAGCTTCCCTGCTTTAGCCTTTGTAACCCGGTGAGCGATGGAACAATGCAGTCCTGTGTAAAATGTTTGGAGCACACCCTTGTGTTGTCTGTAATAGTGTTGTCACGATATTAAAATTAAAAAAATTTCCATTCCCCGCTAACATTTAGGCGCATTCATAAACACCACTGATTTGCCATTGTTCACCAGTGCTCCACAGAAATGACTGTGATTGGCCATGAAGTTCATCAGTTCACCGCTGTTCACCGAGTGCAAACACCGATACACGGACACTGGAGCGTTTTAAAGCCGCAAAGATCAGTCAATTAATCGCGGATCGCTCATCTGTGGTTGCACTCGGTAAACATTGGTGGAGTGCGGTGAACTGATGACCTTTACGGCCAATCAGTCATTTCTGTTGAGCACTGGTGAACACAATAGCAAATCAGCGCTGTTTAAGAATGCACTTAACAGCGCTTAAAAAATAATAATAATAATAAAATGTCCATTTTCCCGCTTACATTTATTTCAGTACCGAAATTCAGTATCGTGACAAGTCTAATATAGTGAAAGAATCAGTTCATTAACTAAAACGTGTAAAACGTGTGTTTGGGAAAGATAACGTTAGCTAACTAGTGCCATTTTCCTTAACTTAGATGAAAATTAGCTCCGATATCTCTTTTTATTTATAAATTTTTTTTCATTATCCATTCAGAAAGGACCTTCGGGTCAATCGGAAAGCAGTAAAATGATACATTTGTGACTTTCTTTTTTTGCTGATAAGATATACAGCCAGGTACACAACAATGCACCATAGCAGACGCCGTTCCTGTGTGACTCCAGGCAATACTTCCGGGTTTCTTCCCACCACCACCTCGCTTTTGCTTTTAAAATAAAATCATATATGAGTGCTATAAATCAACCCCGTTGTCTCTGACAGTCTCAAACTGGACTTGGACATTATGTAAAAATGGCTTTCCATTTTTTTTTATTGAAAATATAACGCTTGTGTGAAAGGGATACATTAAAAAATATGGACTTTGATATGGCAAGCTATTTTTGCATGTATCCCTTTCACACTTAAGCATTATATTTTTTTAAATATTGCAAGCCATTTTTGACTTTAAAAAATATGGACTTTCTGATATGGCAAGCTATTTTAAAAAATATATTGCTTAAAGTTATTTATTGGAAAACTATAAGTCTGATAAACCTGAAAGGATATAGCAACAACATCTAATGCAGAACACCGCTTTTGGCCAAATTTGTAGCATTGAAGCCCTTGGAGGAGATAGAATTTGTCCAAGACGGAATAATAATAATAATAATGTTTAAGTAGGATAACTGTTCGCTTTCTCAAGCCAACATAATGATATTTTTGTTACATTAAAGATGTAATGAAATGTGCTTAACCTTTAAATTCTAATGCATTTTTATTTTCAATGTGATCCAGAGAGAAAGACGCAGACGTCAACTAGGTTATGGCTATGGATACGGATATGGATATGCACCGGTATATCCATATTATAATATCCCCATCTATCAGCCTAACCGTTTCAATGACTTAACTCCTGAAATTTACATTGGTGATGATGTGAGACGTCCAGTGACGGCCAGACCCCGTGTTACTGCAACAAGACGTCTAACAGCATCACTGGTGAAGCCGGTGAACTTTAATGGCCTTCAGCCCACAGGAGAGCCCTGTCCGCAGTCCAGAGGAGACGATTCAAACAATGATCAGCTACCAGTGTTCGTCTATGTGGATCCCAAAGACTGGAGCTCCATGGGTGTGATGGACAGACCTCTTTCTCCTGGTCAGACTGCTTCCAGTGATCTCCAGCCGGCGTTCGCCATTGTCCCTGGTGTTTTCCTTCCTACATCCGAGAACGGCCAAACTGTGATAAATCCAATGGAAGATGTCAATAACAGGCCGAAAACCCCAGACACATTGAGAATCCTTGCATCTGCTAAAAAAGAGAAGGATTGTTAAACCCTTGTGTATTGTTCAAATTTACTGCCCTTTCGTTATGTTCAGGGCTGTTTTTGCCCCATTGACTTCCATTATAATGACTTTTTTTTTTTTTTTTTTTTTTTTTTTTTTTTTTGGATTGCAAAGGCATGACACTATATAATCATGCATTCTTGATTGTTTGTGGTTTTCCCTGTTGAAAAGAAGTAATATGTGTAATTTTTACTGTTGGTCATCAGTTGGCAGCATTAACCCTTTAGATAGGCCTGTGCAAAAACAAAAGTTTACAGCTTTTATATGGAGTAAAACAGCTAATTATAATGTGCAAAAATACACTGTTTACTGTGTTCTGAAAGCTGAGCCGCTTATTTTGTTTTCGCAGCCATATCAAGATAAGTGCGCACACACAATGCTCATGTTGAAGGCAGAAACTAGTCCTTTTTTTTTTTTTTTTTGCACTGCAACTGATGATCTAAAAATGACAAACTTTACCTCTTCCATCATCAATCAAGAATGCATGATTATATGGTGTCATGGCTTTGCAAATTAAAAAATGTCATTATAATGGAAGTCAATGGGGCAAAAACAGCCCCGGACATAACGAAAGGGTATTCAATTTGCCCAGAGTGTGATGCTGAATTAAAAGAATTATAATAAATTCAGAGCATTTTCCCAAAATGTCAAAAGATTTGTCAGTTTTCTGAAACACGGTGAACGTTGTGGCCAAATTAAGCCTCAATCACCCCAGATTGGAAGAAAACATCCTCAACAGCACACAAGGGTTAATGACAGCATCTTTAATTTCATGAGCTGTTAAAATTAAAGACTACTATAATTAGTGATTGAGCAACATTTTGAGAAGCTTTAAAACTTCTGTGCATCGTTTCAAATCTTTGGTTTAAGCATGTATCGAACTACTCTCTTAATTCCAGTAAACGGCTTAAAAAGGTCAAAAATGTTTTGATGTTAATATTTCAGTTTGCCACAAGGGGGCGATATCATCAAATCGTCAATGGGTTTTCACCCCTTTTTTGGATTGGTTTTATAAATGTTTTACTTTTTTTGAAATGGTTTTTAATGACCATTTGTAATTAGTTGTGTAATAAAAAAAATGGAGTAATCGTTAGCAGTCTCTCATGTGTCTGTTTAACCACAAACTAAAACACATTAATAGTAGTAGTGTTTAAAGCGTGTTGAAATTGTAGTTTATTATGTTAGCCGTAGTCTTAAAGGGACTTTGATAATATTAGCATTAGCAGTGTTTACAAAACCCATTTTCCTCCAGCCAAACGAAGAACTTTCTCCGGGAGAATAAAAATATATACCCAGATAGCACACGTACTTCGCGGAGACGTCTTTGAAAGATCGTAACATCTGCTAAACATCGCATTCGATCGGGCGTTTTTATTTGTTAATGAGACGTCTTCTTTACCTCTATACGCCGTCTAAACGATGAATCTTGAACTGCTGAAATAACCGAGGCATGACCATTGCATCTTGAAGTAGAGAGGAACTCATTACTGTCAGAGATGTGCCGCGACGCATGGGGTGCGAGGCAATGTCACTGATAATGTATTTTCCATTCATGATGTTCAAAGATTGTGCTTGATTGTCTTATGACGGTTTAATGAGTACATTTTATGCACACTATTTCTTTTTAGTTAGAATAGAAACTGTAGATATATGCTCGAAAAATTATGAAAATCAAATAGATAATTTTCAAATTTAGTTTTCTTATAAAAACTAAGTACACGCATGCAAACGCACGAACATGTATATAGAGGGCCTACTAAATGTGACTATCTATCCATCTAGATCGAGTTTTAAAGTGAGGATGTCAGAATATTTTAAATGTTGTACTTTTTAAAAGTGTTTTTAATGACAGACATGTGTAATAAATAAGAGCAATCATTAGTAGTCTCTTATTTGCCTTTTAACCAAAACACATTAATAGTAGTACATTTAAAGCCTCAAATGAAATTGTAGTTATGTTGGCCTTTATAAGGCAGTATCTTCAACAATAGTGACAATGTTTTTCCACAATAAGGCAGGTGAGGTTAATTACACAAGTCGTTGGACAACAGGATTACTGCTCTGTAGCCAGTTGGGTGGGAGTCTTAAGGGGGCTAATAATATTAACCTGGCAATGTTTACATTTAAAAACCCATTTTCTTCCAGCCATTATAATATACTGGCCAACTAAGAACTTTCTCCAGGATAATTATATGTACATATATACACATATATATATGGGATACAGTTGCGGATACTCATGAGTTCACAGAATTTTTTTGCTGTGCACATCATTCATTCATTCATTCTCCTTCGGCTTAGTCCCTTTATTCATCAGGGTCGCCAACTTATCCAGCATATGTTCTACACATATGTCCAGCTGCAAATCAGTACTGGGAAACACCAATAAGTGCTCGCCACAGCGGAATGAACCGCCAACTATTCCAGCATATGTTTTACACAGCGGATGCCCTTCCAGCTGCAACCCAGTATGGGAAACATACACACTCATACACTATGGCCAATTTAGTTTATTCAGTTCACCTATAGCGCACGTCTTTGGACTGTGGGAGAAACCGGAGCACCCAGAGGAAACCCACGAGAACACAGAGAGAACACGCAAACTCCACAGAAATGCCAACTGACCCAGCCGGGACTCGAACCAGCAACCTTCTTGCTGTAAGGCGACAGTGCTAACCACTGAGCAACCATACATCAATATAGCATAATTTATGACTGCGCACCAATAATTAATATTTTCACAGCAGCTACTGTGAGTTAGGGTAGGGGTAGACATTAATATAATACAATTTAATTGATAATTTAGTAAATAATATGGGTATAATTCTAGCAACCGAATTTGGTTTCTGTACTTCCGCTGCAGAAAAAAAAACAGCGGAAGTCAGGATGATGACAGAATATTCATTACAGGCAGAACTGTCTCCAGTCTTTTGTTTGTGGTGTTTCATTCTCTGTGCTGATTAAAAATAAAGCAGTGTTTGTGTCTGACTGGAATCTCCGCTGTAGGCTGTTTCTGTGGCTCGTCTGATCCTGTTTTCGCCAGACCGACACACTGATGAATGTGTTTTCTTATGAAGGCATCTGAGGGTTTTATGATTAATTCATCCTTCACACCATGACAAGAGTAAAAACAAACAGAAGGTTGAGCCTCTGGGTGTGCTTTCAATTAAACCGAGGTCAAACCGATGCAAACAAAACATGTTTACTGGAAAGAACGGCTCTTGTTGACCGTTAGCTCTCTCCGGCGGAGGTCCGACTTCCGTCTCAAACACAGCAAACCAAATGCCAAATTACAGAGGGAAAAAAAGCACAAACATCTCAAAGATCTGACACCAAGCGTAAATTTCCTCCATGTGTGGGGAAAAATGAATTCTCATATAAATATAGCAGTGCTGTTTCACTTCCAGCATCGGACCGTACTCGAAATATTCTCACTTTTTATCCTGAGGAGTTTGAACAGACGAGGTAAAAAGAAAACCGTCGGTCACACTTTACAATAAGGTTTCATTAGATGACGTATTTACTAATATAAACTAATTATGAACAATACTTGTACAGCATTTATTACTCATAGTTCAACCCACTGAACATTGGACTTCTGACAGACGTCCAAAAGACATCTATTATACCAACGGACGCAATACAGACTTGATATGCACGTCTGTCAGAGGTCTAATGTTTGATGGGAACATTTAATGCATTATTAACATTCAAAATCATGCTTGCTAACATTAGGCTAGTTAATACATCGTGAGCTAACATGATATTGTCATTAACATGAATACTGTAACGTATATCGTTTATGGTTTGTTCACGTTAGTAAATGCATTAACTAGCATTAACCAATACAACCTTATTGTAAGTGTTACCAAAAATCTGCTTATAAGCAAAGCATGTTTTTAAAGCGTATCTAATGTAACACTTACTGTCCATTATTAATCGTTTTGTTATTTCTTCTTTAACAGGGAAAGGAGTTTAATAAAAGATGGACGGTTTGATGAGACCAGCACTGTTTGGATTATTTCTAGTGTCTTTCACCGTGTCTAAGCCGGTAAGGACACTTCATATTTCAACATTCACATCCAGATTGATCGTCTACCTGTGCATAAACCCCTTACTTATTATGAATTAGTTCATTTCCATCTTCTTGTTTTTGATCTTATTTTATTTCAAGTGTATTTCTGTGTGAAAACGCAACAAATAATAAAAAAGACATAAGCAGATCCTACATTAGGCTGTTTGAAGAGGCCTTGCTTACTTTATAATCAGGTTAAACAGATGAATTTCCTATTGTTTTGTGTAATCTTTCTTTGCATGTCATTTTTTTATTTAATTACTTTATAGGAGCTCAGCAGATTAACTCGGGGCTTATTTTTTATTTGACTGATACTTTATAATGAGGATTGAAAATGTGTTGCATTTATTTTATTATAGGTAAACAGATGAACATTTTCATTAGGTCGTTTATTTTATTTATTTGTGTGTGTGTGTGTGTGTGTGTGTGTGTGTATATATATATAATTGCTACGTTATACCAGTTGAATGGTTTATTTAAACCTTTTTATTTAATTGCTTATTATAAAAAGTTGAATGGATGATTTTTAAGTTTTATTTAGAATTATTATGTATTTTATTATGTAATTACTGCTGCACATTAATGTGTGGTTTCATTTTAAATGTTATAATATTTTCATTTCCACTTTATAATGGGCTGATTCATTTATATCATTTATAACTGAGGCATTTGGGGCTTTGACACTAGAATTGCTGCATTATAATGGGGTAAACAGATGATTTAAAGGTTTATTTATGCATTATTTTCTGATTGCTACATGTAAATGAGGGCTGAAAGATGTATTATTGGAGTTTTGTAAATTATTTTAATACTTTTATTTCATTTCTTCTTTATAATAAGAGTTAAACGTATGAATTTGACATTGGCTTTTTTATTTCCTTATATTTTAATTCCTACTTTCTAAAAGGGGTTGAACAGATGAACTGAAGGCTTTTTTATTTGATCAATGGAGATTGAAGATTAATCATTTGTTTTTATTATAGGTAAATAGATGAACATATACACACACACATATATATATATATATATATATATATATATAATTTTTTTTTTAATTGCTACTTTATATCAGGAGTTGAATGGTTTATTTAAACCTTTTTATTCAATTGCTTATAAAAAGTTGAATGGATGATTTTTAAGTTTTATTTAGAATTATTATGTATTTTATTATGTAATTACTGCTGCACATTAATGTGTGGTTTCATTTTAAAGGTTATAATATTTTCATTTCCACTTAATAATATATAATGGGCTGATTCATTTATATCATTTATAACTGAGGCATTTGGGCTTTTACACTAGAATTGCTGCATTATAATGGGGTAAACAGATGATTTAAAGGTTTATTTATTTATTATTTTCGGATTGCTTTATATTTGGTGGTTGAAAGATTGATTTTTTTTAGCTTTGCTTTTAGAAATATTTAATACTTTTATTTAATCGCTACTTTATAATGAGGGTTGACTATTAAAAAGCTATTAGTTACTAGTTAATTAATTAATTAATTAACTTAATAAGTTAATTAGTAATTAACTTTATAAGTTATTAGTAACTAATAAAGTTCTGGTTACTAATAACCTTTTCTGAATTTATTTGTAATGCAGTAATGTGCATGTTTTGTAAAGCTGCTTTGAAACAATAATTATTATGAAAAGCGATATATGAATAAACTTAATTTGAATTAGTGCTTTAAATATACAGTTGGAGTCAGAACTATTAGCCCTCCTGAATTATTAGCCCTCCTGAATTATTAGCCCTCCTGAATTATTAGCCCCCCTGTATATTCATTCATTCATTTTCTTTTCAGCTTAGTCCCTTTATTAATCTGGGGTCGCCACAGCGGAATGAACTGCCAACTTATAACTTATCCAGCATATGTTTTACGCAGCGGATGCCCTTCCAGCTGCAACCCATCACTGGGAAACATCCATACAACTCAATCCAAACATCCATTCACACTCGTACACTATGGACAATTTAGCCTACCCAATTCACCTGTACCGCATGTCTTTGGACTGTGGGGGAAACCGGAGCACCCGGAGGAAACCCACGCCAACACAGGGAGAACATGCAAACTCCACACAGAAACGCCAACTGACCCAGCCGAGGCTCGAACCAGCGACTGGTTCTTGCTGTGAGGCGAATGTGCTACCCACTGTGCCACCATGCTGCCTCCCCTCCTGTATATTTTCCCCCAATTTCTGTTTAACGGAGCGATGATTTTTTTAAACATTTCTAATTATATTAGTTTTAATAACTCATTTCTAATCACTGATTTCTTTTATCTTTGCCATGATGACAGCACATAATATTTGACTAGATATTTTTCAAGATACTAGTATTCAGCTTAGTGACATTTAAAGGCTTAACTAGGTTAATTTTAATAACCTTTTAGGGTAAGTTACAGTAATTAGGCAAGTCATTGTATAATGATGGTTTGTTCTGTAAACAATCAAAAAATATATTGCTGAAGGGGGCTAATAATATTGACCTTAAAATGTTTAAAAAAAATTAAAAAGCTGCTTTTATTCTAGCCAAAATCAAAGACTTTCTCCAGAAGAAACATTATTATAGGAAATACTGTGAAAAATACTTGCTCTGTTAAACATCATTTGGGAAAAAATTCACAGGAGGGCGAATAATTATGACTTTAACTGTAAATTAAATCCAAAATCCACTTGAAACCTGTTCAGCATCTACCTCTAACTCTTTGACAGATTTTCCAGTATGACCACCCGAACTTATCCAGTCAGTCGTCTGAATCAAACGAGTCCAGCTCTTCAGAGGAGATCTCCAGCCCAAACCCATCAGTGGACCTTCTGGAGTTGAACACCGTGATCCCCGACATCCTGGAGGACCATCAGAACCAGACCAGCCCACAACCAGCACAACATCTGTCCGCCGTCCCACTGCTGGATGTCCTGAACAACAGCAGCAGCAGCATCGGGTCTCTTAATCCAGAGGTGACTGCGGATCCGGGTGTCCAGCGGGTGGTGTTTCCAGACCTCAGCACTCCAGAGCCACGCTGCTACACACTGCCCATCACCACCGCGCCGCCAAAACCTGCCCGAGGAGACAGCATTTAATTCAACAAGAGGAAACGGAGCGCTGAAAACATGGGCTTTGTTGCAGATTTACCTTGATGTTGGAGAAAAGCTTGTAGCATCTCTTCACTGTTCTTCAGAATTAGGGTTTGCAGTTAGTTTAATTATTGAGGGGAAAAGTGTGGTAACTCTCATATTGCTTTCTAAATCTGTATATTACACTCTCAGAAAAAACTAAATGGACAAAGCTTTCGGCTTTGTTGCAGATTTACCTTGATATTGGAGAAAAGCTTGTGTCACCGTCACTTGTTCGTCTGTATTGTTGAATTATCTTCAGAATTACACAGCCTTCAGCGTTTGCAATTGGTTTAATTATTATTATTATTAATGGGGAAAATTTGTGTTGCTTTCTAAAACTGTAAACTACATTCTCAGAAAAACAAGATGTACAAAACTTTACCCTAAGGATCTTTTTCCGGCTGGAGGAGACAGCATTTACTTCAAGAGGATGAGCGCTGGAAACATGGGCTTTGTTGCAGGTTTACCTTGATGTTGGAGAAAAGCTTGTAGCATCTTCACTGTTCTTCAGTGCACTCAACAACAACAAAAAAGACGTTTGCTGTTTGTTCAAACTACTTATTTAAAAGGAGCTGAAACAACACAATTCTTGAAGTTTTTCTGGAGACAACTTAATTATTTTATGTTCAATCCACTTACATTTGTTACAACGAAAAAGCGAACTTAATTCCTTCATGTAGCCCCAACACAAATCGATTGTGTGGAACCCAGCTTTATTACAGTGTAATGTAGAATTACACAACGTTCAGCATTTGCAATGGTTGATTAGTGGGGGGGGAAAGTGTGTTAACCCTCATAATGCTTTCTAAATCTGCATACAAGAATATAAGTTAAATTGTTTGTTGGATTGAACATAAAACGATTAAGTCGTCCCAAAAAAAACTTAAGAATTGTGTGTTTAACTCATTTTAAATAGGTAGTTTGAACAAGCAGGAAAAGTTGGGGTGTTTTTGGGGTGTTTTACACTCCAAGAAAAACAAAATGTACAAAACTTTTCCCTAAGGACCCTTTTTTTTCTTTCATATCCTGCCCGAAGAGACAGCATTTAATTCAAGAGGATGATGAGTGCAGAAAACATGAGATTTGTTGCAGATTTAGCTTGATATTAGAGCAAAACCTGCATCATATTCACCGTTCTTCATTTATTCATTTTCTTTTCGACTTAGTCCCCTTTTTAATGGGGAGTCCCCACAGCGGAATGAACCACCAACTTATCCAGCACATGTTCTACGCAGCGGATGCCCTTCCAGCTGCAACCCATCACTGGGAAACATCCATTCACACACATACACTACGGGCAATTTAGCTTACCCAATTCACCTATACCACGTTTTTGGAGTTGTGGGGGAAACCCACGCAAACACAGAGAGAACATGCAAACTCCACACTGAAATGCCAACTGACACAGCCGAGGCTTTCACTGTTCTTCGGTATTGTTTCATTATCTACAGAATTAAAGCTTTTGCAACTGGTTTTATTATTATTATTAGTGAGGAAAAAGTGTTAACCTTTATAATGCTGTCTAAATCTGTTTATTAGACTATGAGAAAAACTAAATGTACAAACCTTACCTATAAGGACCTTTTTTTCCCCCTTTCTAAACCTGCTCGACAAGACAACATTTAATTAAACAAGAAACTGAGTATTGGAAAACTGATTTGTTGCAGATTTACCTTAATATTGAAGAACAACTTGTACCACCTTCACTGTTCCTCAGTAGAGTTGAATCATCTTCAGAATTGAGATGCAATTGGTTTAACTAATATTATTTGCGTAGGGAAAAGAGTGTTAACCCTCAATGCTTTCTAAATCTGTATATCATATATGTGTATATAAAACTTTACCCTAACAACCTTTTTATGTCTTACCAAACCTGCCTGAAGAGACAACATTTAATTAAACAAGAAATGAGTGCTGAAAACATGGCCTTTGTTGTAGATTTACCTTGATATTGGGGCAAAGTTTGTATCATATTCAACTGTCTTCAGTAGAGTTTAGGGCTGCACAATGTATTGCATTATTGTTGTTATTGCGATAATGGTATATGTAATGCAGACATGTGATAAATTACATTGATTTTATGCATTGGTTGTTTAACTAAATTTGACCAATCGGGCCTTACTATCTTTATCCCTGCCTCCCTAGTAGTTGCTGTTCTGCTGTTGGCTGGAGCCCAAAGCTGAACCCAGAGCTGAAAATAAACACTAATGGTGGTAATTGGGACGACAACAGCCAATCAGAGTCAGAATATCTGCTGTTTACACATTGACAGTTTTTTTAGTCCCAAAGAAAATTTTACTCCTTTATTATAAATGTCATGAAATAAATTATTTGAAAACATATAGCTAATAGAAACAGCATTTTTTTCCAAGGACAATGTTATATCGTAAGAAATATCATTATCGCAATAATCAACAACAACATCGTATATTTTTCCAGTATCATGCAGCCCTAGTAGAGTTTCATTATCTTTAAAATTACACAACTTTCAGCTTCTGCATTTGTTAAAACTGATTTAATTATTATTATTTGTGGGGAAAAGAGTGTAATCCCCTAAAACTGTACCCTAAGAACCCCTCTTTTTTTCCCAAAACCTGCCCAAGCAGACAACATTTAATTCAACAGGAAACTGAGCATTGTGTGCTTGAAATGTATATGATTTGTTACAGGTTAACCTTGATATTGTAACAAAGTTACACTGTTCAGTAGACTTGTTCTCTTTAGAATTACACAACTTTCAGCTTTTGGATTTGTTAAAACTGGTTTATTATTATTATTATTATTATTATTTGTGGGGAAAAGTGTTAGCACTCCTAATGCTTTCTAAATCTGTATATTAAACTCTCAGAAAGTCTACAAGACTGTACTTTTTAAAGCACAAAGCAGTCACTGGGATGATAAACTGAAGAATATATTTTTCTACTTCTACTTTAGTTCATTAATTCATTTTGGGTACAAACTCTACCCTAAAGACCCTTTTATCCTTTTTAAAACCTGTCCAAGGACATTTAATTACACAACTTCAGCTTTCACATTGGTTATAAGTGATTTTATTATTATTATTATTATTATTATTATTATTGGGGAAAACGATTAACCCTCATTATTCATTTAAAATCTTTATAAGAAAAAAAAAAAAAAAAAAAAAAAAAATTGTAAAACATTTCAACAAACCAGACTGTATCTGATGAATGTGAACAGAAATATGCAACCCTTTATAATGCATTCATTAAAATACTCATAGGAAAAACCCTGGAGTGTTACTGGGTGTAAAAACCCCACAATAAACATTTCAACATCGAAACTCGTCCGAGCAGAACTCAGGGCTCTGTAATGCAATTTGAAAGTTTAATTAAAATGGAAAACACCTATAATTATGAGGTATGGTCAACTGGTAATTACGATTTATTTTTAGTGTACAGCACATGAACTTATTCAATATAAAAGTTGCATTTCCCAACCCTTTCAGCGATGTGGAGCTCAACATTCACTGCTGCTGGCAAAAAAAACCCCCAAAAAACACAAAGTTCTGCTGGTGGAGAGGTTATTAATGCCACATCACAACATGGTGGTGCAATATAAGGAGTAACAATTACAGGTGGAGACTAAGTGTGTACTCACACTAGGCCTGAATGTCCCCCCTCAGCCTGCACTCTGCAATTTTACCTTGCAAGCCCGAGCACACTTACGTCATCGATGATGCGACTGTTCAGTTAGGAAGAGATGCGCTCTCACTCAGTACAATGGAGATTGCTTTAGTTATATCGTTTTGTGTTATTTTAAGTCCTTTGGGATGCAATGACACGCAGTCAAATATTTTGCTGAACAGATCCACCACTTTTGACGCACGAAAATGTTCATGAAAGTCATTGTGCTGCATGTATTAGGAGGTTTGCTGAAGGTGCAGCTGACGTGCAGCGAGGGGTTTGCATCTTTGATAAACTATGACAGTTTGTGTTCATTGAAAGGTAAGAATGATTAATAAATCCATATGAAACAGTCCCTTAAAAGTGACGTTGCATCCTCAGTTTTGGGCTCAGGCGCGCTTTGCACTCACACTACAAGCGTACCGTGCCAAAACCCAACTGAACCGCGCTCTGGCACACCTCTTCCAACCGGGCCAGGGTCGACGAACGGAAACTTGCCCAGGCGCGATTCGGAGCACTCAAACTTGTCAAACAAACTGGGAAATGTGGGTCAAACGTGCCTTTGCACAGTTCGGATATCCTAGTGTGAGAACACCCTAAAGAAATCTCTGCTAAAAAAACCTGCAGGCAGCATAGCTAATTTAGACTTATCTCGTAACTTTGACTTGTCATAAGTTCAACTTTTATCTAGTAATTTTGATTTAGTAAGACATAATTTTGACTTTTTATCTTAATTTCGAGTTAAGTCATCATTTCAACTTTTTAATCTTCACTTAGTACGACAATTTCAAGTCCTAATTTAGATTTTATCTCATAATTGTGATATAGTAAGTCATAATTTCAACTTTTTATCTCATAATTGCCACTTTGCTAAGTCATACTCACTTTGACCCAGTCAAACCGATGATGGTTTCTTAATTTGCTGCTGTTTTTTCTATTTGCATGTGTTTTCTTAAGTCGCAGCACGTTGAGCCCTCTCTGCCACCGTAAATCTGAATCGAATTGGGACATAAGGATCAATAAGCAGCTTTAATTGTCGCTGTATATCTAGCTTATATCTAAAATATTCCTCAGAATTAGTGAGGACTTAAATAAATACATAAAAATGTAAAGAAATAATAGTAATGCTTCAGACAAATATCAATTAGATCACAGTTGTTTTCCGTTTCATTATGCTCAGCTCTCTTGGCCACTGTAAATCTGAATCAAACTGAATCAAATCAAGAATTGAACTGAAATGACGAGAATCAAATTGGGATATAAGAATCAATACACAGCTTTAACTGATGCCGAATGAATATATATAAGCTTATATATTAGGCATTACTTCCTAAACCAAAAATAGTCCTCATTATTAAGGAGAACTCATAAAATAAATAAATAAGTAATGTTTCTGACAAACTGCTCAAATAAATATATCTATTAGATCACCGTTTCCCCAACCCTGTTCCTGGAGGCACACCAACAGTACATATTTTGGATGTCTCCTTTATCTGACCCATTAACTTCAGGTTTTGGAGTATCTTTTTATGCTCTGATGAGCTGATTCAGGGGCATTTGTTTAGGAAGAGGTTGAAAATGTGTACTGTTGGTGTGCCTTCAGGAACAGGGTTGGGAAACACTGTATTAGATCACAGTTGGTTTCCATTTCATTACTTAAATCAAAGGCAGCTCAAAACAATAGGTTAACAATTATTTTAATCAAGCAGAACACAATGAGCAGAAGTACAGATGTGGAAGCAGTGAAAAAGCACAGTTTGCATCTCTGTGTGTCAGTAAAAGCTTATCTGGGAGATTCAGTGGTGCTGCTCGGCGTCTGGCTCCTCTGGAAGCGTCTGTGTGTTTACAGCTGGAGTTCCCATCAGTCCTCCGTCCTGAGCCGTGTTATAGGAGCCACAACTGCTGCACTTCATGCCCAACACGTGGAAGGAGACGGTGCTGCGAGCTTGACAGTCATTGCATATGATCTGCCAACAAACAGACACAGACACACACACACAGACACAGAACTTAATTAAAAATGAGTTGAAACAATCCAATTCTTTTGG
>CAIGQW010053352.1:5661205-5676131 GCA_903798125.1 Danio choprae
AATAAATCATTTTGACACATAGTATATGATACAACTACTCACGCCAACTGACCCAGCCGAGGCTCGAACCAGCGACCTTCTTGCTGTGAGGCGGCAGCGCTACCCACTGCGCTGCCCCAGAATGATCATCTTAGTTAGAAACAAAGCACAAATATCTCATTATACACTGTAAAAAATGCAGGAGTACACATAATTCATTCATGTTGTCCCAACACAAATTGATTAAGTTAACAAATTTAAGTGTATTGAACATAAAACAATTTAGTTGTCCCCAAAAAATCTCAAGAATTGTATTGTTTCAGCTCAAATCTTTTTTTTGAGTCTACTAAACCTAATAATTAAATCCTAAAGATTGGAATCGTATTATATATTTGCTTCTTTTTACATTAAAAAAACAAGCATTGTGAATAATATTCAGCGGACAAATCCTCTATTAGATGCAGTACAAACTCGTGTGTGTGTGTCTGAGCATTGCGACAGACGGTGGCGTCATCTGTGCCTCTGAGATTAAGATCCTGTCCATTGTCTCTCATGCAGTTGTTACTTGATCTGATCTACTGTGAGTTTAAGCCCTTAAGAGTCTATAAGCCACTGAACAGAGTTAGAGTTGAAAGCATCATTTATGAAGCCTGATGTAAAACTTGCTAAAATGCTCCGTTTGATCATTTTTCAGACGTCCTTTGCCCTGTTATATAGATGTGGAGGTGTTAGATAACATTACCAATTGTTGTTTACAGGATAACATTTTTGATTATTGCATTTAATGAGGCTTTTGTAAGGGAAATTGTACTTGTATTATATAAAATGAAGAGATGGGGGCACGGTGGCTCAGTGGTTATCACAAGATCACAGCAAGATGGCATTTCTGGGTGGAGTTTGCATGTTCTCCTTGTGTTCTCGTGGGTTTCCTCTGGGTGCTCCGGTTTCCAACACAGTCCAAAGACATGTGCTATAGGTGAACTGAATAAATGTAATTGCCTGTAGTGTATGAGTGTGTGTGTGTGAATGTGAGAGTGTATGGATGTTTCCCAGTACTGGGTTGTGGCTGGAAGGGCATCCACTGTGTAAAACATATGCTGGAATAGTTGGTGGTTCATTCCGTTGTGGCGACCCCTGATAAATAAGGGACTAAGCTGAAGGAAAAAGAATGAATGAATGAAAATGAAGAGATAACACGGTAAAACAAACTTGCTGCCTAATTTTCTTTAAGTTCAATCAAATTACTATAATTTTTTACTCATAATATCAATTTACATCAGTTAAACTGACTAAAAATATTAAGTTGAAAGCTGATTAACTGATTAAAATGAAACTTTTTGTTATATTATTTAGTGTATGAATAGAATAAAAAGGCTTTATAGATCATTTCATAGAAGGGAAAGAGTATACTTAGATACAGTTGAAGTCAAAATTATTTGCCCATCTGTCAATTTTATATTCTTTTTCCAATATTTCCCAAATGATGTTTAACAGATTCAGGAGTTTTTCACAGTATTTCCTATAATATTTTTTCTTCTGGAGAAAGTCTTATTTGTTTTATTTCGGCAAGAATAAAAGCAGTTTTAAATTTTTTAAAACCATTTTAAGGTCAATATTATTAGCCCCCTTAAGCAGTATTTGTTTTCCAATTGTCTACAGAGCAAACCATTGTTATTTAATGATTTGCTTAATTACCCTAACTTCCCTAATTAACCTAGTTAAGCCTTTAAATGTCACTGTAAGCTGAATACTAGTATCTTGAAAAATATCTAGTAAAATATTATGTACTGCCATCATGGCAAAGATAAAAGAAATGAGTTATTAGAAATGAGTTATAAAAACTATTATGTTTAGAAATGGGCAACACGGTGGCACAGTGGGTAGCACAATCGCCTCACAGCAAGAAGGTCACTGGTTCGAGCCCCAGCTGGGTCAGTTGGCATTTCTGTGTGGAGTTTGCATGTTCTCCCCGTGTTGGCGTGGGTTTCCTCCGGGTGCTCCGGTTCCCCCCACAATTCCAAAGACATGCGGTACAGGTGAATTGTCCATAGTGTATGAGTGTGTATGAATTTTTCCCAGTGATGGGTTGCAGCTGGAACGGCATCCGCTGCATAAAACATATGCTGGATAAGTTGGCGGTTCATTCCGCTGTGGCAACCCCAGATTAATAAAGGGACTAAGCCGAAAAAGAAAATGAATGAATGAATGTTGGGGGGCTAATAATTTAGACTCCAAATCGATATATTTATCATTATAGAAAGGCATAGTTGAACTAAGGACTCTCAGTTCTTCTATAACTTTTCTCAATTAAACAGAAATTGGGAAAAAAATATAAAAGAAATAAAATTGAACAGGAGGGCTAATCATTTTGACCTCGACTGTATGATCTCAAGATTTCAGTTATCAAGGTTTAAAAAAACTTCGAGACTCGAAACTTCGACTTGACTCTCATAATATATAGACTTTAATCTTGTATAACTCCGACTTTATTCTAGTAATATTTCAACTTTATTCTTGACATTTTTAAACTATTCTCGAAATATTATGACTATAATCTCGTAACTTTAGATTTTTTTTTTTTTTGCCATCGTATATCATAAACCTGAAATGTTAGGAATTATTAACATTAGCAACACACTCTTATAGACACTCATAGCAATTTGACATTTTCAGCAGTGGCCTAATTTATGCAAATTTCTTAACGAATCACATCTAGGAACTGATATGAAATTGCTTCCTGGTAACATAGTAAAACATAGGTACATTTTGTAATGAGATCAAGCTGCAACTTAAAGCTTTAAACAAGGTCTTAGTGACCCGATTACCCTGAATGACCTCATTATCAGCCCTGCTTTTTTCCAGTGTTCAGATTTGAATTTGTTCGGTTTTCCAAAGCCGATAAACACTGCATCTGTTATTAAAACCAATAAAACAACTTTCAGCAAATCATAACTAATTTTGGTCCAAACCTAAGCACAGTTGAAGTGCTTGTTCACCCACAAAATTACCATTCTGTCATCGTTTAGTCACCCTTGACTCGTTCCAAACTAGTTTGAGTTTTTTTTTGTTGTTCACACACAAAATAGATATACAGAAGCATGTTTTAAATAGGTGCCTCACGGCAAGAAGGTCGCTGGTTCGAGCCTCGGCTGGGTCAGTTGGCATTTCTGTGTGGAGTTTGCATGTTCTCCCCGTGTTGGCGTGGGTTTCCTCCGGGTGCTCCGGTTTCCCCCACAAGTCCAAAGACATGCGGTACAGGTGAATTGGATAAGCTAAAAATTGTCCGTAGTGAATGAGTGTGTATGGATGTTTCCCAGTGAGGGGTTGCAGCTGAATGGGCATCCGCTGCGTAAAACATATGCTGGATAAGTTGGCGGTTCATTCCGCTGTGGCGACCCCAGATTAATAAAGGGACTAAGCCCAAAAGAAAATGAATGAATGAATAAATGTTTGAAATATTAACCACTGACATTAATTGCATTTGTTTTTTCTACTATGTATGTCAATGGTTTCCAACATTCTTCAAATTAGGGCTGTGCAGCATAGCAACATATATCGTATGGACAAAATAAAAACTCTGTAGTTTTATATTATGCTCTATCATTTGTTTTGTAGTGTCACAAAATACATTGTTAATACTTTTTCACAGTTTATTTGAGCACAGTATTACACGCCATAAATGTCAATGCAGACAGAACCATGAATAACAAACTCATTATGCAGAAAAGTTGCAGTCTTGAACGTCCAATGTTTACATTTTGCATTTTATTCAGCAATGTTTGTTATTTTATGTTGGACCTGGAATCATTTGTTTTTTTGAAATGTGTTTTATATTTTATTAGTTATGTAAATAGTTATTTTATATTTCAATAGTTATATTTGAGGGACGACACGGTGGCTCAGTGGTTAGCACTGTCGTCTCACAGCGAGAAGGACGCTGATTCGAGTCCCGGCTGGGCCAGTTGGCATTTCTGTGTGGAGTTTGCATGTTCTCCCCGTGTTGGTGTGGGTTTCCTCCGGGTGCTCCGGTTTCCCCCACAGTCCAAAGACATGCACTATAGGTGAATTGAAGAAACTAAATTGTCCGTAGTGTATGAGTGTTAATGAGTGTGTATGGATGTTTCCCAGTACTGGGTTGCAGCTGGAAGGGCATTCGCTGTGTAAAACATATGTTGGATAAGTTGGCGGTTCATTCTGCTGTGGCGACCCCTGATGAATAAAGGGACTAAGCTGAAGGAAAATTAATGAATAAATGAGTTATATTTGATTACATTTTTAATGAAACGTGCCCTGAAGTTGTAAATAAACTCTGAAATATGGTCACACTGAAATATGAACTTTAGAATGGGTATAATTTAATGAATGAGTATACTTTCAAATGTAAATAAGACATAGTCCTTTGCAAATATTTCCCAATAGTGTTTAACAGACCAAGGAAATTATCACCATATTTCCTATAATATTTTTTCTTCAGGGGATTTTAATTTGCTGGAATAAAAGCAGACTTTACATTTTTAAAAACAATTTAAGGCCAAAATTGTTTACACCCTCAAGGATTGCATATTTTTTGATTGTCTACAGAACAAAACACTGTTTTGCAATGACTTGTCTAAGTATCCTAACTTAGTTAAAGTAAGTATTAAAAATGCACTTTCAACAGAACCAAAAAAAAAATAAAAATAAAACAGGTTTGAAATAATTTAAGAATAAGTAAATGATGCGCAGAATTTTTGGGTGAACTATGCCTTTAAGAAACAAACATAGTCAGCAAACATAGCCTATTTGGTCACTTATTTAAAGCTTAATGTCATTAGCTCACCTAAACATCTATTCATTCATTCATTTTCTTTTTGGCTTAGTCTATTTATTTATCAGGGGTCGCCACAGTGGAATGAACCACCAACTTATCCAGCATATGTTTTACGCAGCGGATGCCCTTCCAGCTGCAACCTATCACTAAGAAACACCCATACACTCTCACATTTACACATATACACTATGGACAATTAAGCTTACCCAATTCACCTATAGCGCATGTCTTTGGACTGTGGGGGAAATCAGAGCACCCGGAGGAAACCCACGCAAACACGAGGAGAACATGCAAACTCCACACAGAAATGCCAGCTGAGCCAGCCGAGGCTCGAACCAGCTATCTTCTTGCTGTGAGGTGACAGCGCTACCCACTGTGCCACCGCGCCGCCACCCATAAACATCCACTCTATCACTAATTAGACGATGTTGCGAGATTATATAACTCCAGTATTACTAAACAAAGTTAATGACGATATGTAAAATTCATGTACTTTCCTTCATTGCATATGGAAGAGATCCTGAAATTCTGGAAAGGAGTATAGAGTAGGCTATGACCGATAAAATAATCAATGTCACTATGCATCTGAACCAAAAAACTTTAATTAGGTTATTTGCTGGGTATTTTAACCCAACTATTTTAACTGAGTAATAGAAAGCGCTTATTTATTTGTGTATGTGCGTATTTGTGTCTATATAGGTACTTGTGTATGTATATATTGTTTTTTTTCTTTTGTAATCTGTTGACTGTTGCATATGAATGTATGACAGCATTTAGGTTGTTTTGTAACTAGTTGTTTTTTTGTTGTAAAATGTTAAAAGCAATAAAATAATTAAAAATAAATTAATTAAAATATTAATTCATTCATTCATTTTCTTTTCGGCTTAGTCCCTTTATTAATCTGGGGTCGCCACAGCGGAATGAACCGCCAACTTATCCAGCAAATGTTTTACGCAGCGGATGCCCTTCCAGCTGCAACCCATCACTGGGAAATCCACACACAATCATTCACACACATACACTACGGAAAATTTAGCTTACCCAATTCACCTATACCGCATGTCTTTGGACTTGTGGGGGAAACCGGAGGACCAGGAGGAAACCCACGCGAACACAGGGAGAACATGCAAACTCCACACAGAAATGCCAACTGACACAGCCGAGGCTTGAACCAGCGACCTTCTTGCTGTGAGGCGATCGTGCCACTGCGCCACCGTGATGCCCTTTAAAAATATTAAATTAAAAATAAATAAAAATGTGTAATAAACAAATAATATTTTTTAAGTATAAATAAATATTTATTTATTTATTGTTTATGTGCATATTTGTGTCTTTATGAGTATCTGTATATGTATATATTGTTTTTTCCTTGTTTTTTTCTTTTGTAATCTGTTAATTATTGCATATGGTTGCATGAGAGCATTGTTTTGAACAACTGTTTGTTGTTTTGAAAAGTAAAAGCAATAAAATAATTAAATATATAAATCAATAAATAAATACAAATACAAATAAATAAATAAAACTAACAAATACATGAATAAATAAATAAATTAAAATAATAATAATAAATAAATAGACAAACAATCAATCTAGATGATGTAGAAAGCAGTTCATGTCTGGTTAACTTGCTAAGAAGTGCCTTCATTCACTGACATTGGCATTTCAAGCAGATGTCACCATCAAGCAAAAGCTTAGCGGATGATGGCATTTAAGTTGAACTGTTAGCTCCTTATAGACAGCATTACAGCCCTGGCGCTGCCTCCCGCCTGGCTCATTAAGCCCAAATACAGCAGACTTAACTTCAGCAAAGCCGCCGAGATTTCCAGGCCGCACAGTAGCAGCTATCCTCCCATAGGAGGAGGAGGATAGCGGAGCGCCGAGAGGATGTTTACCTACCAGAAAAACCGTAGCCAGAGCCTCTTCCCGAACTGCAAACTAGCAAACTCCGAGTCCACAGACGACATCCTTCCATTCGCCAAAAAGGGTCTGCTAAAACACTGGAGATCTTTAAGCGAATTGCAGGAGGATATCTATAACGTGTTTGATGATATCTACGAAGATGAGGTACAAAGACACGCAGAGCCTACGTTATGGTTTACCAGCACATCGCCCAATAGAAACTGCACGTTAAATCTCAACGTTGGAGGAAAGTCTTATAGGATCACCTATAAGATGGCAGCCAGATACCCGCAAACCAGACTTGGTCGATTGGCGATGTCCACAGACCACAACATGAAGCTGGATCTCTGCGATGACTATGTGGTGAAGGATAATGAGTATTTCTTCGACCGAGATCCAGACGTCTTCAATAGCATCTTCAACTTTTATAGGACTGGTGTGCTTTGGATTAAGGACGAACTCTGTCCTAGAAATTTTTTAGAGGAGATCAGCTATTGGGGCGTTCGCATCAAATACTCCCAACGATGCTGTCGGATCCTGCTGGAGGAAAAACACGACGAGTTGTGCGAGCAGCTCAAGGTTCAGAAGGAGCTGGAACAAGAGCTGGAGATCGAGGAGAATGAAGAAGCGTTTGATGATATGCTTCTGGGCGAGAGCAGACGTTCGCTTTGGGACTTCATGGAGAAACCGTTTTCTTCCATTCCAGCCAAACTGATGGCGGTCACATCGAGTATGTTCGTGCTGGTCTCGCTGGTCACAATGACGTTGACCACAGTTGAAGAAATGGAGAACATCGAATCTGATGGAAAGACTTACGGAGAGTTTGTTGAGAATCTATGCATCTCCTTCTTCACAATTGAGTATCTTCTGCGGGTCATTTCAACGCCAGATATCTGTCGCTTCTTTAAGAGCATGCTGAACGCGGTTGATCTCATGGCCATACTACCGCAGTTACTCCAGTTCATGCTTGAGAACTTTGAAACTTTCGGATCTAGGAATCAAAGCGCTGATATGGAGACTGTGGGGCAGGTGGGAAAGGTGGGACAGGTGCTGCGGATTATGCGGCTCTTGCGTATCTTTCGAGTTTTGAAACTGGCGCGTCACTCTACGGGACTGCGGGCGTTTGGGTTCACGCTGAAGCAGTGCTATCAGCAGGTGGGATGTCTGTTTCTCTTCATCGCGATGGGGATCTTCACGTTCTCCGCCATGGTTTATTCGGTCGAACATGACGTCCCTAATACCAACTTTACCAGTATTCCACATTCCTGGTGGTGGGCTTCTGTAAGTAAACTTTCTACTTCTGTGAATCATAGAAATATGATGAAGTTGATTTTGATTTGTTGAAACGCTTCTTCTTGGAGAATCTGGAGGAGCTACTCAAGCTGATGTCCTCTGAAAGCACTTTCTCTTTTCTGTAGAAAACACAATAGGAGATTTTTGAGACAGCAATATTCGGGTTACAGTAGTAAGAGTTATTGATTTTGAACTCTTAAATCTGATGAGAGATTTACTCTAAAGACAAATTTATTTGTATAGCGCACAAACAAATAGCACACTTCTTCTATGAATCATGGAAATATGATACTGCTGATGTTGATTTGTTGAAACGCTTCTTCTTGGAGAATCTGGAGGAGTTACTCAATCTGATGTCCTCTGAAAACACAAAAGGAAATATTTAAGACAGCAATATTCGGGTTACTGAAGTAAAAGTAATTTATTTTGAACTTTTAATTTTAAAGAGAGATTTACTCTAAAGACAAATTTACTTGTATATAGCGCTTACCCCAAAATGTGCTTCCAAACCTTTATGAGTTACTCTTTTCCACTGAACACAAAAAGAAGCAATTTTTGGAAAAATGTTCAATACTAGTAGCCATTGACATCTATAGTAGGAAAGAATACTATGGAAGTCAATGGCTACCGGTTTACAATTTGTTTTCTCCTTTTCTGTTCATCAGAAGAAAAAAGAAACTAAAATAAGTAAATAATATGTTGATTTGTTGAAACGCTTCTTCTTGGAGAATCTGGAGGAGCTACTCAAGCTGATGTCCTCTGAAAGCACTTTCTCTTTTCTGTGGAAAACACAATAGGAGATTTTTGAGACAGCAATATTCGGGTTACAGTAGTAAGTGTTATTGATTTTGAACTCTTAAATCTGATGAAAGATTTACTCTAAAGAGAAATTTATTTGTATAGCAAAACAATACTTAAAAAACACACTTCTTCTGTGAATCATGGAAATATGATACTGCTGATGTTGATTTGTTGAAACGCTTCTTCTTGGAGAATCTGGAGGAGTTACTCAATCTGATGTCCTCTGAAAGCACTTTCCTTTTTCTGTGGAAAACACAAATTGGATTTTTAAGACAATTTTAAGCAATATTCGGTTACTGAAGTAAGAGTAATTGATTTTGAACTCAAAAAAAGAGAGATTTACTCTAAAGGCAAATTTATTTGTATATAGGGCTTTCCAAAAAACACAAAGTTTCAAAGCAGCTTTAAAGGCATGGTTCACCCAAAAATGTGGTTCCAACCCTTTATGAGACACTTTTTCTCCAATGAACACAAAAGATGGGATTTGGAAAAATGTTGAATACTTGTAGCTATTGACATCCATAGTAGGACACAGAATACTATGGAAGTCAATGGCTTCCAGCAGATTTTTTATAAAATATCTCCTATCCTGTTTGTCAGAAGAAAAAACGAAAACATGTTTAGGGTCTGTAAACGACAGGTTTTTCACTGTTGGGTGAACTGCAATATATTGTAATTTATTACCTTTACAACTTCAAATCATGTCCTCAAAGGAAAATTTTGGCAACACCTGTTTTAACTAAACAAAAACATTTCTCGGTTTTGTTTATCTCAATTCAGTTTTATTGCTGCAGTGCAAAATGGGATTGTCAAGCAATTTATTTTACTAACTTAAGGTGACCCCGCTGACCTCACTAGAAAAAAAACTTACCACCACTATCTGTGAAATGTATTTATTCCTTCATTTTCCTTTGGCTTAGTCCCTGATTTATCAGGGGTCGCCACAGTGGAATGAACCGCCAACTATTCCAGGATGTGTTTTTAATGCAGCGGATTGCCTTCCAACCACAACCCAGTACTGGGAAACACCATACACTCTCACATTCACACACACACTCATACACTATGACCAATTTAGTTTATTCAATTCACCTATAGCGCATGTCTTTGGACTGTGGTGGAAACCGGAGCACCCGGAGGAAACCCACACCAACACGGAGAGAACATGCAAACTCCACACAGAGATGCCAACTGACCCTGCCGGGATTCGAACCAGCGACCTTCTTGCTGTGAGGCAACAGTGCTAACCACTGTGCCGCCCCATCTGTGAAATAGATTTTATTATCAACTAAATAGTATAATAAAATATTACCAATATATTGATACAGGCACCTGTGTAACAATATAGCATTGCCACAGAAAATGCTGTGATACTGTGCTCTATCAATATTTTGTCCCATCCTTACTGAGACAAAAAGCCTCAAGCATTCAATCATCAAAAACAAAAGATTAATACAGCTTTAAATTGCATTTCCCACCCCCCAAACGTTAGATATAAACAACTCAAAGTATTTCACTGAAAGCTTCACATGCAAAGGGATCAAATTTGTCTTTTGAAATGTAGACACAAGTCAGTTTTTGTCTATTTTTTTTAGTTTAAACACTCCTTTTGCACATTCTATTATTGTCCTTTTAGCTTTTCTACAGAAGAATGAAAGTCAAATGGATTTGCAACAACATGTGGTTGAGTACATAATGACAGAGTTATATTTTTGCATCCTTGTTACCAATATCTACAGTGGCTGAGAGAGCTTAACGTGCTGCAATTAAAGAAAGCACATGCAGTTACAAGAAACACCAACAAATCAAGATAAGATCCTCATCGGTTTGACAGCATACGTGTTGCAAACCTTCACAATGCAAACAAATTAAGAAAACACACTGCATTTTCTCACAACACATGCAAATAGCACGAAACATAATGGAAATGTTTCAAGGGGACCCAAAAATGTGACGAACATGGCTAGGATTTGCTTATTGTGCCGGGACTATTGCTCAGTGAAGTTGTAGGTGATAGTTGTTTTTTTTTTTAACATCCTGATTACACCATTCCCTTCTTTTGTATATTATTAGCATAAATAACCATAACCGTCACGTTTTTGGGTCCCCTTGAAACTTTTCCACTGTGTTCCATGCTATTTGCATGTGTTATGAGAAAATGCAGGCGTTTTCTTAATTTGTTTGCATTGTGAGAAAATGCAGTGCGTTTATTTGTGTTTTTTGCATTGTGAGGATTTGCAACACGTATGCTGTCAAACATACAGGATCTTTCCTTAATTTGCTGGCATTTTTTGTGATTTACATGTATTTATCTAATTGCTTTAGTCATATGGATTTGCAACAACATGTGGTTGAGTAAATAATGAAAGAGTTATAATTTAGTATCGTTGTACCTTCAATATCTTGTCTTTGCAGGTCAGCATCTCGACAGTGGGCTACGGTGACATGTATCCAGAGACACTTCTGGGCCGGATATTTGCCTTTGGCTGCATTTCCTTTGGGATCATTTTGAACGGCCTTCCGATCTCCATCCTCTTTAATAAGTTTTCCGATTACTACGCCAAACTGAAGTCCCACGAATGCCCTTCCAACATGAAGAACAGAGGGAAGGTTAACTTCATCCCGAGAGCCAAGAAGAAGCTCAGAGAGTGTGGCTGCATTGAAACTAATGACACTAATGATGATACTAATGATGGCACTAATGTTTCATAGACACTAGTGAATTGAGTTTCATTGTTTTACTTTACTGAACTTGTTGAATGAGATCATTTTTAAAATGCTTCTCGTTAAAAAGTGCCAAATGATGCGGTTTGATTACACAAGTAATAAGTAACACTGATTTAAATGTAAAAAAAAACATTAATTCTGTTACTCCTCATCTACTCTTCCTTGTGCATTATATTAATGATTATGTAGATTTATTTGGCATAAACAAATTATTGGTAGTAAAGTTGTACTACATCAATAAAGCATATTTTAGCCTTTCGCTGCTATTAGATTTTCTTGTTGTGTTTAACTACTGATGCTTTTATCACAATATATGTTATTATCACGATTTTTACCTAAGATGCAAAAAAGATTACTTTAACAGGCATAATAATTACTATAAAATACTTTATGTATTGCTTTGTTGTATATACACTCACTGGCCACTTTATAAGGTACACCTCACTAGTACCGGGTTGGACCTCTTTTTGTAGTCAGAACTGCCTTAATCCTTCGTGGCATAGATTCAACAAGGTACTGGAAATATTCCTCAGAGATTTTGGTCTATATTGACATGACAGCATCACGCAGTTGGTGTAGATTTGTCGGCTGCGCATCCATGATGCGAATCTCCCGTTCCACCACATCCTAAAAATGCTCTATTGGATTGAGATCTGGTGACTGTGGAGGCCATTTGAGTACAGGGAACTCATTGTCATGTTCAAGAAACCAGTCTGAGATGATTCGCGCTTTATGACATGGCACGTTATCCTGCTGGAAGTAGCCATCAGAAGATGGGTACACTGTGGTCATAAAGGGATGGACATGTTTAGCAACAATACTCAGGTAAGCTGTGGCATTGACACGATGCTCAATTGGTACTAATGGGCACAAAGTGTGAATTAATGGGCCCAAGAAAATATCCCCCACACCATTACACCACCACCACCAGCCTGAACCATTGATACAAGGCAGGATGGATCCATGCTTTCATGTTGTTGATGCCAAATTCTGACCCTACTATCCAAATGTCGCAGCAGAAATCGAGACTCATCATACCAAGCAACGTTTTTCCAATCTTCTATGGTCCAGTTTTTAAAATAAAGTCTCATTAATTAATGAAGATTAAATAAATGCTTTAATCTAATTAAATATATGATAAAATATATGCATTACAATCAACAGTGAAAAATAACTTTAATTGAATTAACTAATATTAACAATGAGTTTTACTGTACAGAGTTAATAAACAAAAGGCCTATAAATAGTCAGAGGATTTCCAATGTCGTAGGCCAGATTATTCATTCATTCATTTTCCTTCAGCTTAGTCCCTTTATTCATCAGGGGTCGCCACAGCGGAATGAACCACCAACTTATCCAGCATATATTTTACGCAGCGGATGCCCTTCCAGCTGCAACCCAGGGAAACTAGGAAACACCCATACACTCTTACATTCACATTCATACACTATGGCCAATTTAGTTTACCAGCGACCTTCTTGCTGTGAGGCGATAGTGCTAACCACTGGCCAGATTAATATGAAAATATTATTGTTTTAAAATAAATTGCCTATTAAGTCTTCATCATTTTGTTATAAACGCCATTGAATATTCTTAAAATGCCCTTTTAAGTTTAAATAATAAATAATCATTCACTGTATTTATTTATTAATTTATTTAATTACAGACAAAAATATAAGTAAACCAAATAAAAAATAAAATAACTTATTACATAAAACAATTACATATTCATTCTTCACAAACCTTCACTTTAAAAAATGCTTGGTTGTTTTAGCCCAATGTTGGGTCAAATATGGACAAACCCAAGGTTGAGTTAATATTTACAATTAGATTTAAACTACGCTTTATAACCCAACAGTTTGCCATGTCTATATTTGAGTGTTTTCAAGTTCAGACCTCATTAAACCAGCCCTCTGATAAGTACAGTGCTCAGCATATATGAGTACACCCCCACAAATCTCTCATTTAAATTCATATTTTCTATAGGATGCTTTACAATATTATATTTGTGCAAATACATTATTTTAGTCAGTACTGAAGCCAAATCTGGAGCTAATCTAACAGAATAACTTACAGTAATAGTTCAAAAATTAGTAGCCCAAATTTATATGTGGGGGAAAAATATTAAATACAATTTTCAAAAATAGCAAAAATCAAGAGAAACAAAAAATATAAAAAATTTTTTGTTGAAATGTAGTTTGTAATTTTTTTGTTGCAATATTTAGCATAAATTTAAATGTGTTATCTTTCCATTTCTAAAGATGTTCTGTGACTAAAATATTATTTTAATAAATATATCTGTTTAATAAATCTGTTTTGTTCAAATGCACCAATATATATTACTCATATTCACTGAGAAATGGAGAAAAATATTCATTTTCAAAATGGAGTGTACTCATATATGCTGAGCACTGTATATATTATGTTTAATACTATGCATAACAAAAACGGATCCCACCTCTCATGAAATATCTCATTCACTGTATTATTAAGTGCCCACGAAATCAATATTGCGTATCATTATCGCAATATATTGAATTATTGAATATTGACAGTATATTTTAATGTTCGGACATGGTGTTTTTGCATTTGTCCTGTTCTTTCACCTGATTACAGGAGCACATTTAGCTACATAACACTCTGGCCCGCATTATCCTCATCTTACCTTGGCCTTTTAAACTAGACCTGGCTCAGGTTAAACTAATTTACATTAATCTAATTTACAAAGTTCCCATGACGTGGCCATTGAACAGATTTAGCACTGAATTTAGCCTTCGGAGACACAGCATTTTCTTTTTTTTCTTCTCAGCAATATAATGTTTTTGTTTTCTGAGACCAGTTAAGACTTTGTGTTCAGTGGGTCAAATTTTCAACACTTATTTTTCCAAACGAGCTTAAAATAGTGACTTAATACCCAGATACTGATAAAATGACATGCTACTTTCCTGTAAAGCCTTCCTTAAAATAGCACATATAATATATAAATAGTAACTACTTACACAAATAGTAACTACTGGAGTAAAGCGCTTAACTATTTTGTATGTGAATATACGATAATAAAATATATTGTTATTGTGAATATATTGTTATATTAATGTGTTAAAGATTTTTTTAAAGCATCAAAACAAAAAAAGTATAAAACAGCTTTTATTTTAACTACAAAAGTGTGTCATATTTATATTTCATTCATTCATTTTCTTTTTGGCTTAGTCCCTTTATTAATCTGGGGTCGCCACAGCAGAATGAACCGCCAACTTATCCAGCATATGTTTTACACAGCGGATGCCTTTCCAGCTGCAACCCATCACTGGAAACATCCATTCAGACACATGCATTGCGGACATTTTAGCTTACCCAATTCTTGTGGGGAAAATTGTGGGGGAAACCGAATTGCGGGGGAAACCGGAGCACCCGGAG
>CAIGQW010053352.1:5681205-5691464 GCA_903798125.1 Danio choprae
AGAGAGAGAGAGAGAGAGAGAGAGAGAGAGAGAAATGAAATTTACTTACATTTTCTCCACAGCAGTGAAATGGGGGCATCTGCTGTAACTTCAGTGTCAGTGAGAGACTGTCCAGCAAACACACGCAGTGAATTGTGCACAGTTTCTGCGTTTCAATTACTCTCGTCATTTAATTACTTGTCAGTACGTAATATCCGGTTAGGATCTATTACTTAACCGATACTGAATTGTTCGAGTTTGCATTGTGGTGCACTAAAAAAAATATTATTTTTGACACCCCTAATATTCTTATAAATATAAGAAGAGTACATTTGATTTCATGGCGACTTTAAAGGGTTAAAATGGGGAAAATATTACTGTATCTGCTGCTGAATGTTTCCATACTCAGTAAAGAATTGCATTTTAGTTAAATCCGTCTTTCTTTACCTCCAGATAATCTGAAACCAATTGCAGAGGAGGAGAGGAGAATAGAAGAGGAGGAGAAGAAGGTGCGAGAGGAGAAGGAGCGCATCGCTAAACAGCTAGCAGAAGGTATTAAGATGTATAAAGTGATTCCTCATCAGTTAAACTCTGAATACTGTGCTCATTTGGTCACAATGACTTTTATTTTTGCTTATTCGACAGCTAATGAGGACACAATCCTGAAATGAGCTGCCCAAAATGAAGTTTCCAATGTAATCGTTTCCTGTCCGGATAAAGGATGGCGCTTGTAATCTACCATTTTGGTTTTACGGTCCCCTTTTCACACCTCTCACAGTTATATAATGTCAGATTAATGTTCCTTTTTGTGAAATAGTCTCTGAATACATGCTGATATATGAGCTTGACCTTGTATAAATGTACTCTGATCTGGTTTCTTTTCCTGAATACATTCAATTACAGAAGAGATAGATGTAGTACATGATTAATACACACTGAATCAGAATTTCACTTGGTATTCATCCACACCAATATTTATTAATAAAATGGTAATCTGTTATGTCGTTGTACTTTATATTTTGATCTGTAACATATTTGATAATGTCCAGGTTATCAAAATCTGAACTAATACAGTAGCAGTTGGTATTAAAACAATTTTTTCTCCTGTAAAAAAAGTTAGCGGATTTTTAGAGAAGGAAATGCTATAAATGCAGATCATTCATAAATGTTTACAGTCAAATATGGTAACGAAATACTCTATAGACCATTTTGGTCCCAGCTTATTTCCTGTTTTACATTTTTTTACTTTATTTTACATTTCTGTAGCTTCTGAGAATCCAAAAAGAGCCACATACTGATAATGTTATGATGGCTGTTTTAACATTAAGATATTATTGAATTGCCTCGTTACAGTTATGAAATAGTTTGATAAGCAGGAAATGTTCATGGGCCAATGACATGACCACATTGAAATGGTCTATATGACAAGATTAATCTGACTGTCTGGTTTAAGCAGCTAGTCAGTGACTACAGAGACTTATAAAAGGATGCTAGTTAAAATAATATTGTCAATTTTAAGGTAATGGGTTGGAAACAAATGTATAATATTACATTCTTATTATTTAATTTTACAAATATTAATGTTTTGAGACAAATTTGGGGAGATTTTTTTTGTTGCAATTTTAAGGTAGTGGGTTGGAAACAATATATAATATTACATTATTATTTAACAAATAATAATGTATTGAGCCAAATGTTGTGGGATCTTATTTAATTTGTGAGTTTTGTCTAACATAACTAATAAATGTTATTCCCCACAGCCCATAATTCCTGTATCAGATCAAAACCAATGCATTTGATGTGTATCCATAAGTACAAGATGGACATGTTACAGTATATATGAGAACACCCCTCATAAATCTATCGTTTAAATTCATATTTTCTATAGGATACTTTACAATATTATATTTGTGCATATACATTAGTTAGTACTGAGGCCAAATCTGGAGCTTATCTAACAAAAAAAAACAACTTATAAGCACAGTCCAAAAGTTAGTAGCCCAAATTTGCATGTTGGGACAAATATTTAATTAAAAAGGAAAAATCAGAAACTAAAATATATAAAATTGTCAATTTTGTCATTTGTTTTGGTCATTTAGCTTTTTATTTCTAAAGATGTTTGGGGACTAAAATATTATTTTAATAAATATATCCATTTAATAAATCTGTTTTGTTCAAATGCACCAAAATATATGATTTATATTCACTGAGAAATGCATAAAATACTCATTTTCAAAATGGGGTGCACTAATTTATGCTGAGCGCTGTACCTGGTTGGTCAAGCCAGTTTCATTATGTAATAATTAGTGTGATTTAAGTAAAATAAGATGCTAAATTAACTAACTATAGTGTATGCGCACAGTCAAAATCCTAACTGAGACTACCGCTTCTCTGAATATTCCTCTGTGACAGAATATTCTCCATTTCTTCCCCAGTAATCCACAGCTCTCACTCTGTAAAAGCCGCTCACCTCCAGACTCTCTACAGAGGAAAAAACACAAGCAGTCAATAAATGCATCAATGCTTTAAGTAAACAAAACAAAAAAACTCAAATTTTAGGCTAAAGTATACCTGGAGAGTAAGTGAAGTATGTGAAAATGGTGTCTCTGTGATTAATCCTCTGGAATGTGGACTCATCTCTGGAGAATTCCACTTCATATGTTTTTATGCACCTAAAATGACGGGCAAATTAAATGGGAGCCATTTAGAAATTAATTATGTTGGTGATCTGCTGAACTTAAATAGTTCTCACTTTGTGCCGATGCAGTGATCCTTCCAGACGATCAGAACTTGTCCTTTGGTGACGCTGATGAAACGCAGCCCGTTCACCTGCAGAACAATTACTGCAATATTAAAACCAGACCACATTCTTTCTCAACCTCTGCAAGGAATAACATGCACCTGGAAGTTTTGTAATCACACACTTTAATTAATGTCATGCACAGACAGACACATTAATTAGAGTAACAATGTTGTGGGCGTTGATGAGTAGCAGGTCAATTAACCACACAATATGATTTCAACATCACACCATATTAAATTCATGAGTGGGTTCAATAATGCCTTAAAGCAGGGGTGTTGAACTCAATTCCTGGAGGGCCGCAGCCCTGCTTCAACACACCTTTCTGTAGACATCAAACAAGACTAAAGCACTCAATTAGTTTGATCAGGTGTGTTTAATTAGGGTTGGAACTAAACTGTGCAGAGCTGCGGCCCTCCAGGAATTGAGTTTGACACCTGTGCCATAAAGGTTTATGAAGGGTCTCGCTATTTAACATTTATAAACGTGGGGTACACATTATATTGACTTAATTGAACCACTTTAAATAATCATATAAGCCATAATCATCATTAATAAATAAATACAAAATTATTCTGGTGTCCACTCACTATTAGGAAGGTTTCTATGCAAATGTTATAAATCAACCCTAAATCTGACTTTTCATCAATGTCAAAGGTCTGGAAAAATGGGCTGTAAAACAACATTGGTAAATCAACAATTAAAAAAAAAAAAAGATATAAGTGCTATTCGTATTTTAAAATACACAAATAAGTACAAAAGTGCTAAAACAACAAGCAACACTTAATTTTTATGAACAAAACAACCAGAGGGAGGTCAAAAGCAGCAAAATCCTGGGTGTGTGATGTCATTAGCATGGCCACACAAAGGACACAGTCTGTGTCACTAGTTAAAGGAACACTCCACTTTTTTATGAAATAGGTTCAATTTACAAGTCTAGAGTTAAACAGTTGACTTGAACCATTTTTTAATCCATTCAGCTGATTTCTTGGTCTGGCGAGGTCACTTTTAGCTTAGCTAAGCATAATGAATTGAATACGATTTGACCATTAGCGTTTCGTGTTTTACCACACAATGTAACTAGAGAAGAGTCCAGCTTTAAATAGGAAAATTGTCAAAACTCTTTGAATTTTTTGAACGAAATGCTAATGGTCTAATCCAATTTAATTCATTATGCTAAGCTAACTACAGTAGTACCTGTAAATACAGAAGACTTGAGCTTTAAATAGGAAAATTATCAACTAAATTTTTTTTTTGAATAAAATGCTAATGGTCTAATCCGATTCAATTTATTATGCTAAGCTAAAAGTGACTCTGCCAGAACGAGATCGACTGAATGGATTCAAAAATGGTTCAAGTCAGCTGTTCCACTCTAGAAGACTTGTAAAACTAACCTTTTTCAGAAAAAGGTGGAGTGCTCCTTTAAAATAGTTATTTCTTAAACATTCTTAAAAACATTCGGGATAACGCAAGTACATACGTTAGCAAAATATAAAACAGTTTTAGTGTGTTTTGGATATTTTAATGAAAAACTCATACATTGGTCCTTTAACATACAGAAACAATTTATATTTGTTGACAAAACTAATTAAAATTATTTCAAGATCAAAATCATTACACAAAAACTACAACCTTCAGTCAAGTGTGTCCAAACCTCTATATGTAACCTGTCAGTGCTAGATGAAGTTGATAATAATATGTCATTATAGTATAATAAAATAATAGTGGTTTTATGAGATATCGGATTGTCACAAACCTGGTTGGGCATTTCTTTAGACTGGGCACATATGTGTACGAGCAGCACTGAAGGAATGGGGAGGCTTTTCTTCAGCATCAGAGAGCCATCAGATGGGACAGGCAGAGGGCCATCAGTCTGCGGATCCTGCAGCAAACATAAATAATATAAAAACTAATATGCAGTTTTCATGTATTATAAAGATTATTTATTGAATTAAAAGCAACAAAAACGAGACATCCCATTGTGGTGTATGCATCAAATTGAATTTAAAGAAGTGATTTGCACACACAGAAAGCATATTGCGTCTACTTTTATGTTTCATATAACTTAAGTCAAATATATAATGATAAATAAAGTACTGCTCTCATTCAGGTTTGAAGGATTGTGGTATGAGGATATGATTAAACACATGACAAATATGTATTGTAGTGCTACACAATGATCCTTGAACAGAGCCTTTTAATCAAGTGGCAACCTCCTGCTCTCCCTCGTGAAGCCAATACAGAAGTTACAAACTACATTCATCAAAATTCCGCTAGGCCTGGCTCCATAATAGGGCACATTTCTATTAATCCCAATGTTAAAATGGCCAACTTTACAGCAGAAAGAAAAGGATATTTACAGCCTGGTACAAAAAAATTTTGGTGCATATAGCTAATATTACCCTTCATGACATCTGTGAGGGGGGCAAATTTTTTTATAACTCATCCATTTCAGTTATATTAAGTCTGCATAATTAAGGGCGTGGCAACTTGAGTGACAGCTAGGTCTCGCTGGTCGCCGTCATGTCACCTCAGCTGACTCCGGATGATTAGCCACTGAACTCGGCATATACATCATATTTTTGTTTTGTTTTATGTGGCTTTACACACTCAACTGCCTTTTGGACTTATTTCCTACAATTATCAGATAATATGGCATGCTGTGTGCACTTAATTATTCTCACAAACCATTCAAGCTGCCTCCATTTCCCAGGTGAGTGAAATGATATACTTATATACCATATCTATAAATGTATTTGTTTTATTTAGGATAATTTATCATTTATACTTTTCTTTAGACCTGTAATGCACTCCAGAATCTGACAGATTGATTAGTTGTCATCTGAAACGTTGTCATACAGTGTTATGCCTGTATTTCATAAATAGCCCTCATTTACTAACACACACTATATTTGAAGTATTTGGAAGTAATTCGTGTTTTCCTCCTGCAGAACAATGCTTAGTGGCTCAGTGTATTACAACAGTGTTTTTAAAAGACTAAACACTTTATTGATATAGTATACAACCAAGTATTAAGCGTTTCTCCCAAAGACAAGCCCTTCTAAGCAAAATGCTAGCAGGCATCTGTTGCTCCGCCTCTTTGCCCTTTTTTGGTTACCCCCGGTTGGCGCGACGATATGCGAATATAATGGCGACAGTTGGCCACGCCCACTCGTAGCTTCATTTGCACTTTTCAGAAACCTATGGGTGACGTCACGGGTACTACGTCCATATCTTTTAGTCTATGCTTTTAATATGTTGTCAAATGATTCTTGTGCTAAATATGACTGACAAGATTTTGGTTTTATAAAATAATTTCCCATTCCCAATTTTTTAAAATTATTATTATTAAGTAGGGCACGTTCTAATGAAAAGAGAAACTACATTTAAAGCATATATTAAATACATGAAAAGTATTGCACTTTTATTGTTCACTTTTCATTTTTGACCCAAAAAATGTGCTCAAGCTGCTAGAACGGCTCATTATAAACGATATGTTACAACCATGAGCTCATTCACAATAATGAAATAGTTTTAAAAAATTGTATTCAAGTATTTCTACTAAAATTTCATATTCAATAAAATATGTCTGTTGCCATATCTTTGTAATTATTTGTAGAATGTACTAGTATTTCTGTTTTACACCAAGATTTACACCCCACATTGTTTTTGCACTTATGAAAAACAAGCCTTAAAGATACAGTAGCAAAACAAAATTAAAAAACATTTACAGTCATAAAAAATTAATTATGAGTGTTTTGTGTGCATTAAAATATTACTTATCCTTATAAAAATATGATGTAAAATGCTACAATGACCTTAGTAAGTGTGTGTGATGAAGTAGTGTGTGTGTGTGTGTGTGTTGCACCTCTTGACTCCGCATCTGTGTGAACTGTTGCGTAGTGGGATAGTCCGGTCTGCTCATGCTCTCCCATAGTTTAAATGGGTTTGTCACATTATTATCCATGTAGTGCGTCACATACATCAGACCTACAAAAACACAAGACAGCAGAGAACTGTAAACACAAGCAAGTACTTTTAATCGAGGGCTGCTCATGAGTGTTTTCTGACCCTGGCGCTGAGGTAATCCAGTGATGCGCAGACTGATGACATCATCGGAGGTGGAGGTCTGGTTGTCTCTGCTGTTGTAGATCAGGACGCTGCTCTGCCAGCTGTCTGCACTGAACGGCACCTGAGGAACGTGAACGCTGGCCAACAAACCCACTGACGAATTCCCATCAGACACCTCGGCCTGCACCTGAGTCTCACCTGATGAACAAGATGAGAATAATCACATAATGAGTGCATAAACTTACTTTTTTCAGCATTGCAGGTTTCTGTCATATGATAGCTGCAACATGTGAATGAATGAAAAATTATACTTGTTTACAAGCATTTATATCACCATATTTTCTTTACATAATTGCAATATTTTATATACACATTATAGTATATGTTTATGTATATGATTTTAATTATATATTACATATAAAAAAATTAAATGAATTAGGATGCTGGTTGAGGGTGGCACGGTGGCTCAGTGGTTAGCACTGTCGCCTCACAGCAAGAAGGTCTCTGGTTCGAGTCCCGGCAGGGCCAGTCGGCATTTCTGTGTGCATGTTCTCCCCTGTTGGCGTGGGTTTCCTCCGAGTGCTTTGGTTTCCCCCCACAGTCCAAAGACATGCGCTATAGGTGAATTGGATGAACTAAATTGGCCGTAGTGAATGAGTGTGTGTGTATGGGTGTTTCCCAGTACTGGGTTGCGGCTGGAAGAGCATATGCCGGAATAGTTGGCGGTTCATTCCGCTGTGGCGACCCCTCATAAATAAGGGACTAAGCCGAAGGAAAATAAAAAATTAAATGTTGCTGGTTATTATATCAGTATATATGGCAAAATAGTATTTCATGTTAAATGTGAATTATTATTTGCTCCCTTACTTTCGGGTTATATTACACTGAATTAATTTAATATATCATTAACATGATATAATTAAATCATTAATGATGTACTAAATATGTTGAATATATTATTTTATTTGATTAAATATAATAGTAATATAAGTTAAATATAGTATAAAAATCAATATAGTTAAATATACTATACACTTTTTATTAAAAAAATTTATTCAAGCCAGATTAACTTGACTTTTATTAAATAAAAAACTTCAGATATTTTTCAAGATACTAGTATTCAGCTTAAAGTGACAATTAAAGGCTTAACTAGGTTAATTAGGGTAAATTAGGCAAGTCATTGTATAACAGTGATTTGTTCTGTAGACAATCAAAAACAAATATTGCTTAAGGGGCTAATAATATTGACCTTAAAATGGTTTTAAAAAATTAAAAACAGCTTTTATTCTAGCCGAAATAAAAGAAATAAGACTTTCTCCAGAAGAAAAAATATTATAGGAAATATTGTGAAAAATTCCTGAATCTGTTAAACATCATTTGGGAAATCACAGGAGGTCGAATAATTTTGACTTCAACTCATTCATTCTTTTCTTTTCTTAATCGGGGGTCGCCACAGTGGAATGAACCGCCAACTTATCCAGCATATGTTTTACGCAGCGGATGCCCTTCCAGCCACAACTCATCACTGGGAAACATCTACACACACTTATTCACACACATACACTACGGAAAATTTAGCTTACCCAATTCACCTGTACCAGATGTCTTTGTACTTGTGGGGGAAACCGGACCACCTGGAGGTATGTATATGTTATAGAAAAATATTAAATACAAATTTTTAAAAATTAAAGAATTTTGTTGAAATTTTGTAGGTTGTAATTTGTTTTTGCAGTATTTTGCTTGAATTTAATTGTATTATCTTTTAATTTCTAAATATGTTTGGTGACCAAAATATTATTTTAATAAATATATCTGTTTAATAAATCTGTTGTGTTTAAATGCACCAAAATACATCGCCTATATTCACTGAGAAATGGATAAAAATATTCATTTTCAAAATGTGGTGTACTCAATTATGCTGAGCGCTGTATATAAGCTACTTGTATGCACCACGAATTGCCCATGGGAATAAAGTGGAGTAAAGGAATGAAATGTTTGAATTTAATTGAATTTAATAAAAATTTGATTATACAGTACCTAACAGTGCCAGCAGGCCCATGACAGTGAGGACTGGTTTTCTCAGTATCTGCACGTGTGGAGGGTTTGTGTTGTTGATCTGGAAGCGTGCGGTGAGGGTGCGCTGGCTGAACGGGTGCGGATGGAAACTAAGGAAAGCGTTATCATTGCTCAGCAGAGTGTAGTTAATGGTACTGTTCTGATCGGCGATGAGCAGGTCCTGATGCTGTGAGATCACCTGAAACACACCAAACGAGACTGTAATGAGCAAGTTTAAAGGTCCCGTGAAGTTCGATGTTTGACAATCTCAATTGAAATATTAAGAGAGGGTGGACATATAGTAGCTCCTCCCCTTTTAAAAAAACAGCCAATAGTGTTTTGTTTTGATCACTGCTCTGCCAGTGAGAGTGGTTGAGCACAAGTGCATCAAATGAAATGCAAATGAGAAGCTTCTTCAAGGGGGCGGGGCATGTCAGATACTAGAGAGCATTTGATTGGTCAGAAGATTTGATGAGAAACTGAAGAATGAGGTGACGTGAATAAAAACGTTGATCCATTTAGGCGGAAGTGGCAAACTTCGGGAGTTTATATCAGTTTTATATTTTCTAAATGCGAACTTTGTCACTGTTTTGGAGGACATTAGCTTATAGATATCCTGAAAACTAACAAACATATCAATGTTTTTATTTTAATTTCACGGGACCTTTAACAAGTATGCAGTAGTATCCTTATACAGGGTAATCTAGACTGAAACATACCAGAAAACAGAATAAAAAAAATGATAACAGATAAGACACATCACACTTTTAATTGCCATATGATTTATAATGAGAATACATTACAAAAACAGCTCAGTATTATTTAGCAGGTCAGACTGGGCAAAAATAGCCATTTGTTACACTGGCTTTATACTGTATATGCCCACAAATGTAAATCCATTATATTTTCATTATAGACTGGCAAACTACTTACATATAAATAGCATATAGATATAATTTATAACATAATTTATTAATATATTTTATTTATTAATATAAAAATAATTTCTAAATATAAACAATTTATTTTAAATAGTAAATTGAAAAAAATTCATTTATTTGTTGCTTTATTTTATGATTTTCTAACGCTAATGACTTTGCTAGAGTAGATTGTCCAACAAAGTTTTGTTTATTTTGTTATAATGTTTATACATTATATTATAAAATATTTTAAATAAATATTTTTAAATAAATATATAAGATATACTACAATATATTACAATATTTTATTACATTTTATTCTAAAATATTATACATTACATATAATATTTTATATAATTATATATATTTTTAATATATAATAATAATAATAATAATAATAATAATAATAATAATAATAATAATAATAATAATAA
>CAIGQW010053352.1:5704144-5715291 GCA_903798125.1 Danio choprae
ACAAGAAATCTCACAAAATCACTGCATTTGTTTTGTTTCAATCTTCTGTCAGGTCAGCTCGCTTTCTGATTGGATATTGTTTTGCTTCAAATGATAGTCTCCAGATCATACGTGTGTTTTTCCTCAGGGTTCCCCTACACATCAGGATTTCTGCCTGAAAATATTCAACATTTTAAATATTTATAATTTGCGATCTGGGCGCCTCCTCCAATGTTTTTCCAACCAGATTTGTTCAATCCTAACTAAAAAAATACATTTAAAAATACATTTACATTTAGTCATTTAGCAGACACTTTTGTCCAATTGAGGAGGCATTCAGCGATTCAACAAGAGGCAATACACACAAGAAGTGCTAGTTATACAAAGGAACTGTTCATTTTCAGAGAATTAAGTGCTAAAGTAAGGAGGGGAAGTGTTTTTTATAGAGACAAGAGTGTTTCTACAGGTGGTTTGTCAAAACCACTCACCTGTGTGAAGCACACTACATAAATGCACAAAGTTTTTTTTGAGTTATGGAGTGATTGTTAGAAAGTGTCTGGTTCAAACTGCTGCAAAACTAGTGCAAGTGTTGGTTAAAGTGTCAGAGAGATGAAAAAGTGTGCTTTCTACAGGTGGTTTGTCAAGCCCACTCACCTGTTAAATAATCTTTAGAACCGCCAAAACAATCTGGACATTAATTATAGGATTTTCCGAGGTGGAGAAATTGTCCCAAAATCAGCTTGATTATCTTGTAGTGTGTGCCCAGCATGGACTATACTAATGAACTAATGTAGGGACTAGTGAATGAGGGTGTGTGGTGAGATTTGAGACACTCTGCATAATTTCTCGAAAACAAAGGTTTGATCTGTTACATTTATTTTCAGTATTTTGTCTGGAAATTAGATGTTATTGATTTAAAAGGTTTTCACTGTAGATTGTACAGACGTTTACTGTTAAAATCACAGTCAATTTTTACAGTGTAGTCAACAAACAAAAAGTGAATTCAGCGCAGCATAAAACTGTTTGTTGCGTTGCATACCCGGCTGCAGTCCATTCTGCCATAGAAGGTCAATCAGCTGGTCTAGGTGAGTGAAGTTGTAGCGATATTCTCCACCATAAACCCTATGTGCAATTCAGAGACAAAATATTTAAACCAGAACAATTATAACAGTGATGCATGGAGAACCAGCAGAAAATAGATGCATATAATATAATATATATATATATAAATTTAAAAATTGCAGGTATTTATAGGGTTTTTATGCATCTGTGCATGTTGAGTTTTCTAAGGGGTCATAAATGCACAAACGTAAATGTAATAAACCATTGTAATCAAGCTTTAAATGTAAATATAATAAGTCACTTATCTGCAAATACCTTTATATAAATATTTTTATTTCTTATTTGTACAGTTAAAAGTCAACAATGCACATCTTGCACATAAACCATCTATATCTATCTATCTATCTATCTATCTATCTGTTGTATTGTTTAAAAACAAATCCTTGCGTGTTTGTGCAGACTTAGCATTCAAAGCACATTCTGATTCTGATAATGTATAGCTTACATGAAGATGAGCCTATAACAGCACTTCACGGGACCTTTATTATCTATGTATTAACATATTATATGCCACACGTATTTTATATTCTAGTAAGTATGCAAATTGTATAACATTTTAATAATTCAAATTCAGATTCAGTCTGGTGTAACTGACCGTGCGGACACCAGCTCCAGCATCCAGTGTATCCGCACCTGCTGGATTCCACTGTGTGGCACTGAGCCGATCAAGGCCAGATTCAGCTGCTGGTCTGGACTGAGATCATACAGATGTGCATCAGTGTGCGGCTGCGGAGGACTGCGAAACAGGACACAAACATGAGCAGATTTAACAGGTAATGCTATTTATTAGTCACCCAAAACACTCTCCAGTGGTTCTACATATTTATGAGTTTCTGTATAAGACCCCAAAAGAAGATATTTTGAAGAATGTAGGAAACTGGTATTCATTGACATCCATAGTAGGGAAAACTAATGGCTGCTGCTTTCCAACATTTCTCAAAATATCTTCTTTTGTGCAGAAGAAAAAAAGGTAAATGATGAAAGAGTAAATGATGACAATATTCATTTTTGGGTGAACTATCCTTTTAAACTAGGTAACTTTATCCTAGTATATCCTATAGTACTGTTTACTTCTGGCATACATGCGTAAACAATGTTATGTATGAATTGTTAATCATTGTTATGATCATCCTGAAATTGCAGATATAAAAGTTATTAAGGGGTCATGAAATCCACAAACACATTTTGAGATTTTAAGATGTAAATATTGATTGCGCATTGCTAAAAACGGTAATATGAATCATAAAGGTTATTAGAACTTTTAGATTGGCTTTTTCCCCCAAGCAATTTTGCTCTTTTGGTTTGAAAGGCTTAGTTGATGCAACGTCACGTAACATGAGGTCACTGCATACTTTTACATGTGGTGATTGGCTGTCAGTACTGAAGAGCACGACGTGACGTCAACAGATTCTGAGCATTCAAATTTCTGCGCATTTATTCATGAATAAGAGATGGTTCAAACCAAACACCACCCATTACTATGAATGTGACATAATTATATTGATATGCATGAGAGTGTTACCACATATCATATTAAAGTCTATAGTTGTTGTTGTTTTGGTATCACTTCTGACTCATCCCTCGTTGTTAACATTCAGAGAATTTGAATGTGTTTGTTTTGTATGCAAACAATACAAGTGATGTTTACGGTTTTAATGAACAAACACTAATTAGGCCTAATTGATTTTATCATTTATAAATAGGCTACATTCGTATTTAAATAGCTCTCCGATGTACGTCTAAGAACGGTCCTGCCATCGTACATGTAAAATAAATAATTAGCATCTTAGCACTAATTTGATATTCATTGCACCATGGTACTTTTTGTAGTAATATCATAGTATCATGGTACTTTTTGTAGTAATATCATAGTATCATGGTACTTTTTGTAGTAATATCATTGCACCATGGTACTTTTTGTAGTAATATCATTGTATCATGGTACTTTTTGTAGTAATATTATTGTATCATGGTACTTTTGTAGTAATATCATTGTGTCATGGTACTTTTTGTAGTAATATCATTGTATCATGGTACTTTTTGTAGTAATATCATTGTATCGTGGTACTTTTTAGTAATATCATTGTATCATAGTACTTTTGTAGTAATATCATTGTATCATAGTACTTTTGTAGTAATATCATTGTATCATGGTACTTTAGATACGCGTAAACACATAGTTTTATCTTACCAGAATCCAGTGCTTCTCCAAAAGTGCTCCAATTTCCGTAGTGGTTTGTCAACATTCACTTGAACTTCCACAGATGAAGATATTACAGACTGCTGCTGTTTTATCATCAGGACTGATATAAATACGGTCCATGTCAATGAACTGTGTTTACATTTGCACATGCTGCCGACGTCACTTATAAAAAATCAATGTACATGTCTTATGATTCAAGCTCTGGAAAGGCATTTGGAGACATTCATTATATTTCCCCCAACTGCTGTTCTCATAAAAAGCATCCATTCACCTTTCTTCGGAAAGTTGGTGCACTGACGTCATCGACTGGCGACTCGTGTTTCTAACAGCTGAGCTGAATGATGTCGCTGCCTGCTGGTATAAATATGACACGCGTAAAATAAAATAAAAAATTATATAATAAAATACATATTTATTTTATTCCGTTTGTGAGTTCTGTTTAATTCTATTAACATTTTAAAGCATGTTAGAGCAATCAGTTTTTTCAAACCATTACAAATGTTAAAAAGATTATATAATTGAATTATTACAACAACAATAATAATAGGGTGTCACGGTGGCGCAGTGGGTAGCACAATCGCCTTGCAAGAAGGTCGCTGGTTCGAGCCTCGGCTGGGTCAGTTGGCATTTCTGTGTGGAGTTGCATGTTCTCCCCGTGTTCGCATGGGTTTCCTCCGGGTGCTCCGGTTTCCCCCACAAGTCCAAAGACATGCGCTATAGGTGAATTAGGTAAGTTAAATTGTCCGTAGTGTATGTGTGTGAATGAGTGTGTATGAATGTTTCCCAGTGATGGGTTGCGGCTGAAAGGGCATCCGCTGCGCAAAACATATGCTGGATAAGTTGGCGGTTCATTCCGCTGTGGCGAACCCTGATTAATAAATGAATGAATGAAATTGTTTCCAAATAAACTCATTTAAATTTGTTGTTGACTAGAAACTACACAGATTTGTCCATATTAGGATGATGGTCACTCGCACGAGGATGATGATATTTAGTTTTCTTGAAAAAGCTCATCTTTAGGATTAAAGAAGAGAGATTTGAAAGACTTTTAATGTCATTTTTATTGGGTTTTATACTGGAAAACATTACATGAACAGGCAAGGCTGAAATATTTATATACTGCAGCACATTTCATATGAAGTGCATGACAGAAAAAGGTAACAGAAAATTACGTAGCTCTAAAGAGTTAATTGATACAATTGAAATAAAATGAAAGAATATAAAATAACACTAGCATAAAAGTTAATAAAAGACCATAAAGATTAGACTCTTAAAAATAAAGCTGTCGGGAGTTTTCACAGTGATGCCACTTCATGTGCACCCCCAAATAAACCTCAAAAAACATTTCCTTTTCATACTGTGAAGTATGAAGTCTGTCTATTTATCTGTCTATTTATCTGTCTGTCTGTCTGTCTGTCTATTTATGTCTTTCTGTCTGTCTGTCTGTCTGTCTGTCTATTTATCTGTCTGTCTGTCTGTCTGTCAGTCTGTCTGTGTCTATTTATCTGTCTTTCTGTCTGTCTGTCTATTTATCTGTCTGTCTTTCTGTCTGTCTGTCTGTCTATTTATCTGTCTGTCTGTCTGTCTATTTATCTGTCTGTCTGTTTGTTTATTTATCTGTCTGTCTATTTATCTGTCTGTCTGTTTGTCTATTAATATGTCTGTCTGTCTATTTATCTGTCTGTCTGTCTGTCTATTTATCTGTCTGTCTGTTTGTTTATTTATCTGTCTGTCTGTCTGTCTATTTATCTGTCTGTCTGTTTGTCTATTTATCTGTCTGTCTGTCTGTCTGTCTGTCTGTCTGTCTGTCTGTCTGTCTGTCTATCTATCTATCTATCTATCTATCTATCTATCTCTTTATCTGTCTGTCTGTCTATTTATCTGTCTGTCTATTTATCTGTCTATCTGTCTGTCTGTCTATTCATTCATCTATTTTATTTTCGGCTTAGTCCCTTTATTAATCTGGGGTCGCCACAGCGGAATGACCCGCCAACTTATCCAGCATATGTTTTATGCAACGGATGCCCTTCCAGCTGCAACCCATCACTGGGAAACATCCATACACACTCATTCACACACAAACATTACAGACAATTTAGCCTACCCAATTCACCTATACCGCATGTCTTTGGACTGTGGGGGAAACCGGAGCACCCAGAGGAAACCCACACAAACACGGGGAGAACATGCAAACTCCACACAGAAACGCCAACTGACCCAGCCGAGGCTCGAACCAGCGACCTTCTTGCTGTGAGGCGATTGTGCTACTCACTGCGCCACCGTGCTGCCTTGTCTATCTATCTATCTATCTTATTTTTTTAATATTTAAAAATATTGGGGGATAACAGAACATAATCTCCACTGAAGCATCAATGTAAAAAACGTAAAAATAACAACAACAAAAGGAGAATATTTAAAATGCAGTTGTATTTATTTATTCATTTGTTAAAAATAATTAAAAACAAGAATTTGTATTTGTGAAACAGACCATAATCTCCACTTAAGCATCAACGCTAATAAAGCACCTTTAATATTTTAAGAGTGTTTGAAACGAGGTTTAAAAAAACTACCCCTGTGAGGCAGCAGTCTGCCCGCGCTCCCGAAATATAATAGGAGGTGAAATGGCTACATTGGGCATCCCGTAGTTCGGGAAGTAGGGATTGTGACGATGATGATGATACATTGGCGGAGGATAAAAAGGGTACGAACCAAAACCTTGAGGACCCAGGAGAGGATTTAAGGGCTGAAAGTTTAAAGGCTGAAAATATGGGCTGGCCTGTGGACCGAGGAACGCAGAACTCTGGAGAGGATTCATCATATTTGGATATGCCTGAAGGGGGGCGTTAGCTGGCATAACCATTGCATTCTGGGGCAGGACGGGGCCGTATTGGGCTGGAAGAGCCATGATTTGAGCTGGGTTTTGAATGGCGGGGACTGGCTCTGCATTAGCAAAAACTAACTGCCGTAGAGGTGCTGCTATGGGAGTTTCCGGAGCCGCTGGTCTGTCCTGCTGGGGAATACCAGAGATGTAGAGGTTAATGTGCGGGACGGGGGCCTGCGGTGCTGGTTTGGGATCTGCAGGAGTGCTGGGGCCGAATGGTAGAGGATTGAGCACGTATGCAGTCTGGACCTGCGGAGGAAGCGCTTGCAGACCTGTTGGTTTTGTGGTCGGGTCAGTGATTGGAGGTTTGTTGACGTTCGCTAGAGTGTCTCTCATCTCGGTTAGCAAGGCTTGCAACCCCTAAAGAGGGAAAAGGGAATGCATTTCATTTAACATTCAGTTCAAGTCCAAATGAATAGCCGTCCTGTGAAATTAGTTTTCTTTGTCAAATTATAAATTTCATTCATTTTCTTTTCAGCTTAGTCCCTTTATTAATCTGGGGTCGCCACAGCGGAATGAACCGCCAACTTACCCATCCAGCATATGTTTTACGCAGTGGATGCCCTTCCAGCTGCAACCCATCACTGGGAAACATCCACACACACTCATTCACACACATACAATACGGACAATTTACCCTACCCAATTCACCTATACCACATGTCTTTGGACTTGTGGGGGAAACTGAAACACCCGGAGGAAACCCACGCAAACACGGGGAGAACATGCAAACTCCACACAGAAACGCCAGCTGACCCGGCCTGGGCTCGAACCAGCAACCTTCTTGCTGTGAGGCAATCGTGCTACCCACTGCGCCACCTAATTAAAAATGTATTATTCATAATTATATAGGGCTCCGGTTTCCCCGACAAGTCCAAAGACATGCATTGGGTAATTGGATAAGCTAAATTGTCAGTAGTGTATGAGTGTGAATGGGTGTGTATGGATGTTTCCCAGTGATGGTGCATATGTGATGCTTAAAACATATGCTGGATAAGTTGGTGGTTCATTCCACTGTGGCGACCCCAGATTAATAAAGAGACTAAGCAAAAAATGAATGAATGAATAATTATATAGGCCTGTCACAATAAGGAATTTTTGTTGTGTGATATATTGTCACAGAAATTGTTGCGATAAGCAATATTATTGTCATTTTGAGATCATTTTATGCCACTGATTATAAAATGATTGTGTAACAGCATAATAATGCAAATAGCCATAAACCCTTTAAAATACTTAGCATTCCCTTCTTAGCATTCCCTTCCCTCAGGCAATCCATCTTATGAACACTTGATGATAGTAATTGTGAAACAAACATCACTACTTGCTATACACTTTAGACACATACACTTATTTAACAACATACTTTACATGCCAGTTTGCACATAACAGCTGCACATATAACGCTGTATAAGGTAATATACCTGTACATACACTTGTCAATTTGCATATTTGCATTCACTACTTGCTTCTGTTTTTAAAATATATTTATTATCTGTGTTTTGTCCTGTCTCTGTAATTCTGTTGCACTGTAGAAGCTTCTGTCACCAAAGCAAATTCCTCGTATGTGTGAACATACCTGGCAATAAAGCTCTTTCCGATTCTGATTTCTGATTCTTAAGGTTATTTCCTGCTTTACTTATAGTACTTTGCAAAAGTGTACAAACATCAGACATTTTAGAATATTATTGTACATGTTGACATACAGAAAGAGAAGAAAAGTAAACATTATCGTCAGCAAGTATGGTGAAAACTCTAATGGCGGACGGCTGCTTCTCACTCAGGGCTGTTTATGCTAATGAGGAAGAGATGGTCACTAATGGGCGGGGCTTTCCCCCTCTGATGACACGGACAAAGGGAGAATGTCAATCAAAGTGTTTCTGCAGACTGTTTTTATCAAGTGTGACTATAAACTAATGATAATGATATTAATGATATTTTACTATTAGAAGCTGGTTTATATTCACAGACTGTTGCCACACAATTGTGTTTAAACCCCTTATAAATGTCCCTTTTGTATAATAGGTCCCCTTTAAATAATTTCACTGTTAGGTTTTACAGTGTTTTCATTATTTCATTATCATGCATGTAAGAATGAAAATTATCATATGCATTTGTTTATATGGCAAAACATGTCTTTTTCACCAAGAAGGTCCATACAGATTTCAAAGGCAGATACTGATCAGATCAGGGCCTGGTGTGGGGTCTTTGGGGGTTTTACGATGTGGTCACATGTTGATTGGTCAGTTTGTTTGTCTCAGCATTTGGGCTTTGGTCACATGGTCAAGAAAGACACAAAAGGGTTGGTAAACTTTTTCCTGCTCTGCGCTTTTCTGGCTGTTCCTCCAGCTCTGGAGTCTATCTTCTCTTACTCTACTGCTATCAGGCCATCTTTAGGGCCTACTCTCTTTGTCTCTCTCTCTCCCTCCCCCTGTCTCTGCCTCTCTCAGGTAACTTTATTTTACATTTAAGCTGGGTACAGTTTATGTCATATGTTTTTTCCATCATTTCATTTTTAATAATTTTATACAGTTATTCTGTAACTAATTCAGTTATAACCATAGAGAATTATTGTCATTAAATTTCATTTTCAAGTATTGAAGTGTGAATTACTTTTGATTTACATCAACACTTAATTGCTCCATATTGCAATACAATACAATCACATAACAGCAACGCTCTCCCACCATTTTAGCTATTAATACTGCCCTTATTTCCGTTTTTGGTATAAGATTGTATAAGGATGGTTTGACTAGAAATGTACAGTTTTTCACCATCATACTGATTACTTTTTAGTCATTCGGCAAACTACAGTTCGACCGCTGTAGTTAAAAATACCATTACTTACATGCACAAGATCAATATCAGGATTATGAGGCCAAATGTATGCAATAATAGAAAAACTCACCCTTTGTTCGTCCTCTTCACTGGCAGATCTGGCTTCTATCTCATGGTGTTGATCCACCTGTGAGACAAACACATGCTCTTTAACACCCGTTATAGGCATTCCTGTATGTTGAATATAAAAGTAATCACATATACACTTACTGGTGCCGCAGTTATTAAGAATAAGTTGCTTATTATCAGCACTATTATCTTCATGATGCCAGTATATCTGCAATAAAATGTGTATGAAAAACTCAAAATGCAAACAAATAGCATAAAACTGACATCAATACCAGCTGTTTTAATGATAAATATTTAAAATAGGCACTATCCTTATAAATAAACTGCAGAGATGCAATCTAAACAACTACATTCTCGCTTAAAAAAGCCTCAAAAGTACATTATGTTGTCCAACAGCTGCAATACTTGTCACACTGTAGTAAGTCTATTGATCTGCTGTCACTGTATGTGGGCGGAGTAATACACAAGTGTGAAGAGGCTGTACCAGTGCTGTTCCTGCAGAATATCGCACACGGCTATCAGCCAATCAGGTTCGAGAACCAGACAGAACTGTTGTATAAATATATTTATATATAAATAAATAAATAAACAATATAACAATTATGATTATAATGAACAACACTTTTATGCTCCAAATAAATATGTAATAATATAACATTTTGCAAAAATGATTTCGAAATGCAAAGGTGCTGTTACAAAAAAGCAGATTTATTTACATTATTTATGATATTGGCTTTTTTAGTATTTATCTATTTCATTTATTTCCATTGAAACTGGACTGACTGATCAATAACTAATGCATATGTTTCATCTATTTATTGTATGCAAATAAAATAACATTTACTGAATGCATATAAAAACTGAATTAAAATGAAAAGCATAATAAATTTACATTAATAAATAAGCTTATGAAACTGTAATTTTCCTGTAAATTGTCTTTATTTTTTGGTCATTTTTATAGTTTATTATATTGGATTTTTAAAAAATAAATTAATATAACCTTATGCAAAAAAATAAAAATAAAAGCTGATATATTTACACAATTTATTTTACAAAATTTTATTTTTATTAAAAGTATTTAATTATTTACATTTAATTGTAACTGGACTGATTGATAATGAATGTATGCATATTTCATTAATTTATTGAATGCAAACATCTGGCCCCAGTTTTTCAAAACATTTAATCTGGATCAAATTGGTCCAGATTTGGAAATCCCATGTTTTGCTATCCAGGATTAACTGATCTATCTTACTTCTTTAGTAAGATAGATTTTTAAAGGAACATTGGGTTGGATCACTAATCCAAATACCAAATTTCAGGATTACCAAATGCCAGAGCCTTAAATGGAACCAACAGTGTAGCCTACTGGCTTAGCAAAGAACAACAGGCAGGCAAAATACCAGTGGCCACAAACAGCCATTGTTTGTTTTAATGGTAGGAAACAGAAACACTGCAATCAACAAACATTTTACATTTATTAGTTTGTTCTAATACAATACTGCTTTGATGTTATTTTGTTGTTGTTGTTGTTGTTTACCATATCTTATTAGATCTGACATGCTTTATATAAGCTTCAAATATGAAGGAATTTATATATCATCAGTAACCATTAAGTTTGTGATCATTCACTTAAGATATATATATAATTTTATTTTTTGATTACAAAAATCCCCCGAATCTACCCTTCTGATGGGATCAGGATAATCCTATTTTTTGGATCAAATAGATCCCAATCTGAGTTTAAAGTTTTGAATAACCCAAAGGACAGGTTTGATCCAAATCAAATGTAAGATTGAATTACATGCTTTGATCTTAATTCAAAACCCCTCTGTTACTTTTGAAAAACCCATTTCCAAGATTTGATCCAGTCTGTGATCCAAAATCCCACTGGATTACTTCAAAAAAAATATGTCTGCAATAAATGATGCATAGAAAAATTCTATATTCAAATGAAAAGCACCCAATTTACATGAATATATTAGCTTATGCAACTGTAATTTTCCTTTTAAATAGTTTTTTCGTTAAAATCGTTATTTTTATAAATTTGTTACA
>CAIGQW010053352.1:5726568-5755586 GCA_903798125.1 Danio choprae
TGTGTGTGTGTGTGTGTGTGTGTGTGTGTGTGTGTGTGTGTGTTGGGAGGTGGGACATCCACATAACCGATGATGATTGGTGTGTGTATGTGTGTGTTCGGGGGTGGGACATCCACATAACTGATGATGATTGGTGTGTGTGTGTGTGTGTGTGTGTGTTCTCGGGGTTTGGGATATCCACATAACCGATGATGATTGGTGTGTGTTCGGGGGTGGGATGTCCAAATAACGGATTATGATTGGTATGTGTGTGTGTGTGTGTGTTCAGGGGTGGGACATTCACATAACTGACGATGATTGGTGTGTGCTATACATAAATACACATAAATGAATGACTACACGTAAAATCTCTCTAATCTGTATTTGATGACTAGTCTACTTTTGGACTATTCTTAGATGTCCATTAGATTTTCAATGAAAGCCCAAATTTAGCCTTGTTTTAGCTAAAACATCTATGTTCAGATGTCTATTAGACTTCTTTTAAGCACAAAAAAATGGCATGTGCCTAATGTGTGTCTGTAATTTTTAATTTGCTGTGTTTAGACGTCTATTAAACACAAAATTGCTTGGTGGGAGGCTAAGTAGTTTTGTGCAGGATGTACCTGTTCTCCACGATAGATCACATACTCGGCGTAGGCCAGGCCATTGACACTGGGACGGCCGATCACCGAGTGATGCCCAGGGGGAGCGTGGGCCATCTTCATGGCACTGAACTGCAGGAAAGACTTTCCCAATGTCACACGGCAGAACAACATTTGCCTGAAAATCAACACAAAGGAGAATAAGGACATCATCCAGTGCATTATGGCAGTGTTTCTCAACCACGTTCCTGGAGGACCACCAACACTGCATCTTTTGGATGTCTCCTTTGTCTGTCACACCCATTACGGGTCTTTCAGTCTCTGCTAACGAGCTGATGATCTGAATCAGGTGTTTGGTTAAAGGAGATTTGTAACTTGTGCAGAGCTGGTGGTCCTCCAGGAACATGGTTGAGAAACACTGCATTATGGTGTTCTGCTGTTGTATGTTATTGTGGTAAAGTACCTGTGGCACAGGTAACAGGAACGATCTTTGTGAGTTGGGCATCCAGTGCCGCCACCGATGCCATAGACGTACTGGTTACTCTTTGAAGAGTTCTCGGCAAAATATATACCAGCACCAAACATACCGCCAATATACGCATGACGCTCATCAAAGCCTTTATGGATGATGGCATTTATAAACGGAGATCCTGAAAATATAAAAATAATAATTGCACATCATTGATATATTAAACCAAATCTGTAACACTATCAACTACGTGTCATAAATATGACTGAAAGTGCTGTGTTGTTTGGTGAATAAGAAATTGGCCTTAAACTATAAAGATATTAATTATAACGCAGATTAATTTAAAGCTAAATTAATGTTATAAAAATATACATTTTAAGTTCATCTGTAACTAAAACATGGTCAGATTTGTAAACATGTTTCTGAAATATGCTCACAGACAAGGCTGCATTTATTGATTAACAATACACTAACAATGTGAAATATTATTACAATAATGCTGTTTTCAATTTTAATATATTTTAAAGGGGACCTATTATGCAAAAGTTACTTTTATAAGGGGTTTAAACAGTTGTGAGGCAACAGTCTGTGAATATAAACCAGCTTCTAATGGTAAAACTCAGACTTGATAAAAACAGTCTGCAGAAACACTGATTGACATTCTCCCTTTGTACGTGTCATCAGAGGGGGAAAGCCCCGCCCATTAGTGACTCTCTCCTTCATTAGCATAGGACGTTAGTCTTGTTTTTGAATCTGCCACTATGCTGATGCATTTGTAGCTCCGCCCTCTTTAGAAAAGAGCACAATCTCATTTGAATTTAAAGTGACAGTCACCAAAATGGCACAATTAGGATCAAAGCCTAAAAGGGTCAGATTCAAAGAGCTATAAAACATTATCTGTGTGATATGTTGAGCTGAAACGAATTAAAATTGGCCATAATAGGTTCCCTTTAAATTGGAATTTATTCTTGTTTTGCAAAGCCGAATTTCTAGGATAAATACTCCAGTCTTCAGCATCACATGATCCTTTAGAATTTGGAGCTCAACATTTTTTATATTTATTCCATTATCAATGTTTAAAACAGCGGTAACCTTGATACATTTTTCAAGGATTCATTTTATGAAAAAATAAATAAATAAAAAAATAAAAAATCAAAAGAACCACATTTACTTATCTTTTGTAACATTAATAACCTTAACAATAATTATTATGAAAAGCGCTATAAAAAATAAACTGGAATTGAACTGAATAAAGGTCTTTATTGTCATATTTCATCAATTGAGCGCAATCTTATTAAAGAAAAGCTTAAAATAAAAATTTTATTAATTTAAAAATAAAAAAACAGCAGCACGGTGGCGTAGTGGGTAGCACAATCGCCTCACAGCAAGAAGGTTGTTGGTTCGAGCCCCGGCTGGGTCAGTTAGCGTTTCTGTGTTGAGTTTGCATGTTCTCCCCGTGTTGGCGTGGGTTTCCTCCGGGTGCTAGAGTTTCCCCCACAAGTCCAAAGACATGCGGTATAGGCAAATTGGGTAAGCTAAATTGTCTGTAGTATATGTGTGTGAATGGGTGTGTATGGATGTTTCCCAATGATGGGTTGCAGCTGGAAGGGCATCCGCTGCGTCAAACATATGCTGGATAAATTGGCGGTTCATTCCGCTGTGGCGACCCCAGATTAATAAAGGGACTAAGCCGAAAAGAAAATGAATGAATGAATGAAATAAATAAATAACATTTTGTAACATTTGAAGAATGCTGCTTCGTATTTCTGCAAAGGCAATGGCACATTTTTAAGAGTATCTGATTGATAGTTTGTTTTGAAATAAATATATTTAAAAATGTTAAAAGGTTTTCAACTCAAAAAGGCAGGGGAAAATAATCTAGCATCAGATGCTTTCTAGTTGCTTTTCTTTATTTTTTTCTTTTAATATAAGCTTTTTTGGATCTTACCGTGAAACAGCATTCGCTCATTGTGGTGGTTGTGATTCTCGTCTGCGATCTCTTTCTGCCTGTGTGTGTATCGCTCTCTCAGTTTCTTATTCACCACCTTCTGGATCTGAATGCACACGACCATTTCAGTTTCAGACTGGATATCTGACTACAACAGACCCATTTATCACACGCATTCAAATATGGTGCAAGGTCATATACATGCACCTTATTAGTTAATGCATTTACTAACATGAACAAACAATGAACTATGCATTTATTACAGTATTTCTTCATGTTAGCTACCGCTAGTTCATGAAAATAAAGTTGTTCATTGTTAGTTCAAGTTAACTCACAGTGCATTAATGTTAACAAGCATGAACGTGAATGTTAATAATGCATTAGTAAATGTGGAAACGCCATTAATAAATGCTGCACAAGTATTGTTCATTATTAGTGTTAGTAAATACATTATTACCTAACATTAACTAATGAAAGCTTATTGTAAAGTGTGACTATGTTTTAATCTAAAGAATTAATTTAAATTAAATTTAAAACGTGAATTTAATGTGGTAAAGGTGCATGTAGACGTCGCTTTACCTTGATGACATTATAACGACTGAAAACGCCACCCGCATTTCCACCATCTCTGTGTTCCCGAATTGTGCTTTGCATCTGTGACCAAAAAACAAAAACCCCATCACACACAAATCCAAAGCAGACTGACAAATGAAAGAATCTAAAAGTGTTCATGGAGGGTATAAACAGGAATCAGAGAACGAAATTCAATACCTTTTAAGACTCTTTCTATACATTTCAAGACCTCATCGGCACTTTAGGTTTCAACCGGTAACATTGGCAACATTTTAGCTTATAGTTTATTTACTAAACACTGATTGTAAAAACAATTTACACAGGCAGATAGTGATTTAAAATAAAAATTGAACAATGTTGTAAAAATGTGTTTTTGTGAAATAAAACATACCTGCACCTAGTGTTGTCACGATACTGGAATTCGGTACCAATTGGTACTGAAATTTTGAAAACGTCCATTTTTCATTTGAGCGCTGTTGAGTGCGTTCTGAAACAGCGCTGATTTGTCATTGTGTTCACGTGCTCAACAGAAATGACTGTGATTGGCCGTGAAGGTCATCAGTTCATTGAACTCATCGCTGTTTACTAAGTGTGCAAGTACAGATACAGGAACACTGGAGTGTTTTAAAGCCGCGAAGATCAGCTGGTCTGTTTATAAGCTGACATACGAGCGATCCGCTGATGAATCGACTGATCTTAATGGCTTTAAAACACTCCAGTGTCCAGTGTTCGGCGAACTAATGACCTTCACGGCCAATCACAGTCATTTCTGTTGAGCACATGAACACAATGGCCAATCAGCGCTGTTTAAAAACGTGCTCAAATGTTAGCGAGAAATGGACATTTAAAAAATTTCAGTAGTGATTGGTATCAAATTCCAGTATCGTGACAACACTTCCTGCACCTAAACTAAAACAGTTATCATATACTGAATAAAACTGCTAATTCCCTCTCTTCCAGTAAGTGGCGTCTATACAACAGCAGGAATAGCGGCATTTCCTTGGATACTGCAGTAAACAAAGCAGCGTGAAGTCAAATCTATCAGGAGTTTATTGATTTCATAAACTACAAAGCACCCCAAAATTTGCAGATTAAATTCAGGCAAGCTAAACATACTTAACATTTCACAAGCAAAACTGAAACATGATTTATGATACAGCATTGACGGCAATAAACATCTTGCAAACAAGCTGAATATGTTCTATTGTAGATTTGAGACAGCCGACCAGACACCCCACACCCGCCGTGACCATCTCTCTACACAGCCATCAACACCTCCAGCCATCATTTGAAAGACTGGTGCTAGCATATCTGAAGGACATCACTGGACCTTTGCTGGACCCTCTGCAGTTTGCCTATAGAGCAAACCGGTCTGTGGATGATGCAGTCAACATGGGACTGCATTATACCCTACAACATCTAGATTCTGTATTCTAGATTCTAGACGCAAGGATTCTGTTCGTGGACTTCATGACCTCATAAACAATTAAATATTCCCTTACTGTGCAATAAATTAGCAATACCTTCTCATACGCACTTGTACACAGTACCTTATAACTTGTATATTTATAACAAATCTGTACTACAATTCATCATCCAGAGCTTTTTGACTGATTGCATCTCTGTTTAATGTTTGTTGTCTTTTTCACCCATTCTGATTCCGATTTAACACCTTGTAAAATAGCATTTAAGACATTTTAAATTTCTCTAAACTGATTTATCAACTTTGAATACTTTTTAAGACCCTTTTAAGATGCTTTACCTCTTCCTCAACAGACTGAAACTCCTTATCATCCACAGACAGGTCGATCAATACTGTGCCCTGATTGGTGCAGTGGAACGTCAGGTATGGATTGGCACCTGTCAAATAAATTACAGATAACCATATTAAAAGTAATAAAAACATGGGAATAATGATTCAATAAACTCTCAAGTCAATTCACAATTTTAATTTCACTATTTGATTGTTTTTTGCTAAATGAGATTAAAGATATACAGTTATTAAATAGGTTTCCTTTCATTAGGCTATTGCTGCACATGTCTTTGTGAAATTGAAAAAGAACAAAAGTAAATAGAAATTTTTAAACAACCCTCAAATTAAATAAGTTCATTCATTCATTCATTTTCATTTCGGCTTAGTCCCTTTTTTAATCTGGGGTCACCACAGCGGAATGAACCGCCAACTTATCCAGCATATGTTTTACGCAGCGGATGCCCTTCCAGCTGCAACCCATTACTGGGAAACATCCATACACACTCATTCACACTCATACACTACGGACAATTTAGCTTACCCAATTCACCTATACCGCATGTCTTTGGACTTGTGGGGGGAACCGGAGTACCCGGAGGAAACCCACGCCAACACGGGGAGAACATGCAAACTCCACACAGAAATGCCAACTGACCCAGCCGAGGCTCGAACCAGCGACCTTCTTGCTGTGAGGCGATCGGGCTACCCACTGCGCCACCGTAAGGGCCCATTAAATAAGTTACACAAATCAATTTCATCATATAAACCGTAAGGTCTGTGCTATTTCCATTTCGAGGCAACCCTTTTCCTTTTAATTATAATTCAAACAAAGACGCAAAAACAGAAGGATCAGACTTTAGATTTGTGAAACTATCGTCATTCTATTTAAGGAAGAAATCTCAGCTTGCGAACCAATGAAGATGCTGAAGCCCACTGTGATTTAAATGAAACTTGAATGGCATCTTCTGGAAATGCAAGTGCAAAATGTGGAAAAGAGCGTAATCACACTAAAATAAAAAAAACAACAATTTTAGGTTTCAGTTTTGTGCAACTGTGGAAATATACATTTATATAATCTACTTTCATATTAACAGTGACATTTATATAACTAAGAAGTTATATTCTTTGGTTTTTAGAATTGTCATTTCATTGAAAACTATAGCAGGCAAAGCGTTGGTGACATTTAATCCTATTGCCTTCCTGAGCACGGGCTGAGCCAAAGTGATGCAAATGCTAAAAGCAGGATCCCAACGACTGTGCCTTTGTCTTGGGTGATACTTTCAAGCTGGTCAGGGCAGGTGAAACCTCAGGATCTATACAAGACCCTAAAACAAGATCCTCAACTAAAACTAGTCATGCCTGTTTTCTGTCTCCACCTACAGACTCTACCCCCTCCTAAAACACATAATAGACAGGACAACTCTGTCTCAATTAGACTTTTTAGACTGCAGACTTGTGAAAAACTTGCAGATTGCAGACTTGTAAGAGGCTCCTGTAGGCTCTTGCAGACTCGTCCACGAAGGCGCTGTATGACTGCAGACTAACTAACACGTCTCAATAAAGGAATTTTGCTTGTTGGAGTCTCCTGGACTGGGTTCTCATTCATTTCATTTATTTATTTTTTTACAACAAACTGAGAGACTGGAGCATTTATCCTAAAAATCCGGCTTTGCATAACAAGAATAAATTCCAATTTAAAGGGGACCTTTTATGCCCCTTTTTTAAAAGATGTAAAATAAGTCTCTGATGTCCATAGAGTGTGTATGTGAAGTTTCAGCTCAACATACCATACAAATAACGTTTTATAACTCTTTGAAACTGCCTTTTTTAGGCTTTGATCCTAATTGTGCCATTTTGGTGAATGTTGCTTTAAGTTCAAATGAGATTGTGCTCTTTTCAAAAGAGGGCGGAGCTACAAATGCCTGTGTTAACATAGTGGCAGATTCAAAAACAAGACTAATGCCTTATGCTAGTGAGGGAGAGATGGCCACTAATGGCCGGAGCTTTCCCCCTCTGATGACATGTACAAAGGGAGAATGTCAATCAAAGTGTTTCTGCAGACAAGTGCCATTATAAAAAATAAAATTAATACATTTTTATCATCAGAAGCTGATTATATTCACACACTGCTGCCACACAACTGTGTTTAAACCCCTTTTTAAGCATATTGTTTAATTAATAGTGTTTGGAAACCATTATGATTGAATGGGGTGTTGGGTAGCTTTACACGAACATTAGAAAAATAACACTGGTTTAAAATGATTCAAGACCTACAACACAATATTTCATTGGATTTAAGACTTTGTTATTGAAATTTAAGGCATTTTAAGACCCCGCAGACACCCTGAAAAATATATGATTAAAAAAAGAAGAAGAAAAGAAATGGTGTATAGATGTTAAAAAGAGACAGACGCTCACCCTGCTGTCCTCCCAGCAGCCTCTCGATGCCTTTAATGAGTTTATGACGGTGTCCGTAAGCGTTGATGCCGATCTCCTTGAGTTCCTCGTGACCCATATCAGCCAATACGTCCAGAGTGATCTAAATACATATGCCAATACATGCATGATGAAACCCCTGAAACACCGTGCAAGAAGAAATTTACAAGTTAAAAGTCATCTCTGTGTTTCTCACCTGTTCTCTCTCAAAGATGTCCCTCAAATGTTCAAGGCCCAAACTCTTCAGGAACTGGGAGATGTTCATATCCAGGACAGCTATGGGTAAAAAAGTAACAAATTAAAAAAAAAGGGTTAAAATAATGTGTTGTCAGAGAAAAATGTAACTAATAACTCTTACGAGCCGGTTCTTTTAGGTGAATCAAAGCAATCAAGCTTTGATTTAAGTGAATTTAAGTGACTCCTATGAAGTGGTTCTTTTTAATAATTCAAAGTCATGCAATGCAATCAACGCAAGTCTTAGTCCTGAACAAATGACTCTTTTCAGTTTGTGAATCAAAGTCATTTGAGTATAATTTGATTCCCAAAGAAATCCAAACCGTAGAGCACAGTGATTCATAAACACATGCGTGTTTTTAAATGTTTTCAGTGATTCAAAGCTATACAGAGTGATGTGATTTTATGTGAACAAACGATTATTTTAACGACGTTCCTTTTAGTGAATCAAAGACCTACATGTAATCAGTTTAGTATGACTCCCTTACTGAATTTTCAGGAGCTTCTTTTTAGTGAATCAAAAGTGATTCAGCATGATTAGACTAGTCTGATTTCTGAATGAATGATTCTGATGAGCCAGTTTCTTTTTAATGAATCAAAGTTATGCAATGCAATCAACGCAAGTCTTTATCCCGAACAAATGACTCTTTTGAGCTTGTGAATCATATGAGTCATATGAGTATAATTTGATTCCCAAAGAAAATGACTCATGAACAGGTTCTTTTAAATCAAATATAAACCATAGAGCACAGTGATTCACAAACACATGCATGTTTTTAAATGTTTTCAGTGATTTAAAGTTAGAGTGATGTGACTCCTGAACAAACAAATGATTCTTTTAAAGAAGTTTTTTTAGTGAATCAAAGACATACATGTGATCAGTTTTGTATGACCCCTTACTGAATATTCTGGAGCTTTTTTGTTGTTGTTGTAAATCAAAGGTGATTCAGCATGATTAGACTAGTCTGGTTTCTGAATGAATGATTCTGATGAGCCAGTTCTTTTTAGTGAATCAAAGCTATACAGTGATCATTGTAGTCTGATTTAACGGCAGTTTTTATTACTGAATCAAATTAATAGAGAAGGATATGAGCAGTTTGAACTTATGATCCGGTTCTTTTTATCTATTCAAAACAATTCAGCATGATCAGTGTAGGCTGATCCCTATATGACTCCTAATTCCTGAATGACTCTTATGAGGTTGTTCTTTTATGTCACAGGTGTCAATTCTAGTTCCTGGAGGGCCGCAGCTCTGCATAGTTTAGTTCCAACTCTAATTAAACACACCTGATCAAACTAATTGAGTCCTTCAGGTGTGTTTGAAACCTACAGGTAAGTGTGTTGGAGCAGGGTTGGAACTAAACTGTGCAGGGCTGCGACCCTCCAGGAACTGGAATTGACACCTGTGTTTTAAGTGAATCAACTTTATACAATGAAGAGTTATTTCCAAATGAACAACACTCAAAAGCCTGTGGGATACTGGATCACTGTAGTCTAATTCCCGAACGAGTGATGCCAGGCGCCTTTCCATTAACCTTCAAATTGCGCAAACTGAAAACATGCCTAATAGATGTGTCCATTATGCAAAAACATACAAATAATCGCAAAAACGTTTTGGCTTTTCAGCCAATTCACCCCCCCCCCCCCCCCCCTCCTGCATTTATGGGCCACCTTATGTATGTATTTTATCGATCTTTTTATCATTTCTATTATGCATTAATCAGTAAGTTATGAATCTGCTCAAACTAAAATGCTTAGTATTTAGTATAATCATATTTCTTTTATTCAAGTGAGAGAGATATGAGAGTCTGAATTAATCAAATGTGCAGAAAAGAAAAATAAATCGAAAATGTATTATGAGTTTTATCTAATATTTTATTTTTATCTATTTATTTTCATGAGTTTTATTATTCAGGTACAGAATTTAGTCTTAGCCTCTTATCCTCATCCAAACATTTAATTGGATGATTTAGTCTTACAAGAGACTTTGTTATTACTTACTGAATTTGCCTTATTATTAATGCATTATGCCGCATTTAAACCATTTAAATGTGGCCGGTCTCAATGGAAGGGTTGCCAATAAATCTTTTATAACCTGCATACGTCTCCTTTGGTGAAAAACAATAGTACGCTTCCTGCAATATGAGTAAACAAATTATCTGTCGCCATGATTTTTGAAATGACTAAATCAGGCTAGTGAAGTATGGGGTGATTCAAGGATCAGTTTTAGGCCCTTTGCTGTTTACACAGTATACATGCTACCCTTGGGAGACATTATTAGAAGGCACGGGATCAGCTTTCACTATGCTATGCAGTGAAACAATAATTTTTGCGAAAATCTCTACACAAATAAACTTGAATTTAATAAATCGCAAGAGAATGAGTTTTGGTCACATAACAATGGTCTATGGAACACCGCCATTTCGTAATAGACACCTAAAAAATATGTCTAACAATTTGCGCAAATTTGTAATGGAAACACGCCTGCTTACGAACCAGTTAGTTTGTTTCCTTGTATTAACGCACCATCTCCTTCTTTGCGATCGGTGCTGGAGGCTCCATCAGCGGGTCCTGCGGCTCCTCCGCTGGCCCCGTCACACAGGGGTCCAGCCAGGTTGTCGATGCTGGAGGCGGCGGAGAGGCAGGAGGGTGTGGAAGCGGGAGAAATGAGAGCGGCGCTGAGCACGGTGGCCTGTGGTTTAAAACAGCTGGGCAGGGCATCAGGGGGCATCGCATCCATCAGCAGAGCACGGATGTCATCAGCCTGATGAAGACAGATTTATTTTATTTATTTGTGCTTTAATGTTATAACAGCAGCATTGGCTACATTAATGGCAAGGCAAGTTTATTTATATAACACATTTCATACACAATAGTAATTCAACGTGCTTTACATAAACAAGAATAAAAGAAACATAAAATACAAGCATAAGATATAAAAACAACAAAGAACAAAAATGATCAAAAGCAGATTAAAATGTGTGTTAAAACTGGCGACACTTGTAAATATTCAATATATAATTTACATCCATAACTGATTCTTAATCATTCATTGTACAAAACATATACAAATAATAACATCACTAATAAAAAGTCATATACGCCGTTTCAATTTGATCAATGATAAACATTTCCCTTTAAATATTTCCTGAATAAAAAAACGTTGTCTAATACCATTTAAAATATACATTCTATTAAAATATGTTTTATCATCAGCATATTTTTACGCAAGTCACTAATAGGCTTTTCTTCCCATTTCAATAAATATGCATGTGTAAGTCTTGAGTGGCCAATTCTACATCTTGTATAAACTACCTGATCATGTCTATTTTCCAAATTGATAATTATTCTGATAAACATAGGCCTAATCTCAATTAAATCTTTTACCCCTACCCCTTCCCCTTGGCTCTTGAACTGTTTTTAGGATTTTTTTAAGTCACTATCTTAAATTAAGCTTTAAAAAGGGGGTATAACATCAAGCAGAGCTTCTCCACAATGACATCTGTAACATTACATTATATTTCAATGGATTCTGACTGGCTGTCAATGTTTTATTACTTATTAGCTGAAAAACAAACATACTTAAAGTGATCCCAATGATAGTTTCTCTACATCTTTATTGTTACAGCTGTGGTCTAAACTCTGCTGCTATTTTACATGCAGAACGATTCAGTATAGGCAACAGGCAAAATATATATCCCATGTACAGGCAAGCAGAACCCCCAGATTGAGTTCAATGCAAGAATAACTATGTTTCTCATAAAACCAATTAGCTAAATGGTTGAAAGTCCTCCAAGCAGATGAAACTTTAATGCAAAAAAATGTCTTTGTTATCTTTATAGTTCTCATGCTTGATGTGAATGGCCTTAATGGAGCATTATCTTGCAGTATTAGTGTGGTTATTTACCGTGGCGAGGTCTAGAGCCGTCTGTCCCTCCTGGTTCTTCATGGTGGGGTTTGCACCATGTGCCAGAAGCAGTGCACACAGCTGTGTTCGGCCCTTCTGCGCAGCTTCATGCAGAGGAGTGAAAGCCCACTTATCTGTCGCATTCACACACGTGTTGAACTTGATCAGCAGGGCGGCGATATCCACATGCTGGACAGAACCAGAGAACAGACAATTAAAAACAGCATTAATGAAGCCATGATCATTGCAGCTCATTACTAGGCACACGCTCATGATCACTACTGTTAGACAGATGGCAGAACAAGTACACATCTATTAAAAAAATATGTGCATTTGGTAATAACTGTGTCCTTCATGCCTTTAGGTTTTGTATTTTGTTTTGTTCTGCAAAGTCCTGATGGCGTTTCTAAGTTTAAAATGTATATTTTTTATTATTTAGGACACAAAATGACAATTGGTCACATGAACAAAAGAGATTCCATGTTTCAGTCATGTTTATAGTTTTTACATGACAAAGTACCAATGTTTTTACTTTTAAAAGAGTTAAAGAAGAAGCTATATTTGGTGGTCCTGAAAGAGTTATTAACTTACCCTGATTGTCAATCACTATAAATGAAAACATCTGTTATTTAGCCAAATTGTCATTTTTTTAATGCTATAAATGACAATACTTTATTTGAAATCTATCTATCAGTTTGTTGTTAAATAGCTGTTAATTGTTTATGTTTGTAAACCATGACTTCTTTCAAATAAAATTATATTCATTAAAGGTGCAGTAGGTGATCTGCCTAAATGCTAATCCGTTAGCATAATATCTTTCAAAATACAATCCCTCCCCTGTCGTCCAAAGCAACGCCTCCTGAAATCGCGAACGTGCACAATAAAGATGACAGAGACCCACTAGATCATGTGATTCGCCAGTTAGAAAACTTTACAGTACTTTATATAATACTACAATTTCAAACAAAAAATTGTATTATATCTAGCACGTTTTCAGTTATGTAGTTAGCAAGCAAATTTTGTCATCACTCTCTCATCAGTCTCACTCTCTCACACGCTTCGTCCTAAAGCGACTACTGTATTCTTAGTGGTTGGCCGGCGGCATGCAGGAACTACACTTATTACTAAGCCATATTTACATGCTATTTCAGACCGAATATTCAGAGTAGTATGGTAAACAATATAGGGAGCGCGTCACGGCTCAAAAATGAGCCAATGTGAATATAAAACCAACTTCAACTCAGAAAAGCAGGGTAGGCGGAAAAGCGCTATTTACTTATGTTTTGTTGTTAAACTAAATAAAAATCTACATTACCGATGCTGTAAAAGATCCCTTATGAAACTGAAAATAGTCATCAATCTTTCGCCGGAAGATTTCAGTGGCTGAACAACACTTCTGTGCATAATACAACAATCTACATCAGCTCTGCGTGACTAAAATACTTTTAAAACATAACATTACCTGTCTAACAGAAATACTTCAGCCATGGTGTCGTCCTTCCTCCAGCGTGCAAAACTAACTCCAATATTCATTCAGGATTTTAAAAGGTTTTGACTGAGCATTTGTTTTTAGCGATGTCACTCGTGTCCACGTGACCGCGGCCCGCATGAACGCGCATCGGCGGATCTGTGTGAACGGGTGCACAGTTGTTCAAATCTACATTTGCTGACAGACAGTTTGGGCAATTTTTCAGAATTATGGGAATTATCGGCCCGACAATATTTAATTGGATGAACTTTTTTTTAGTCTTATGCCTTACCCAGAATATTAAAATACATTTAGATCATTTACTTTAATCATTACTATTGGAATGTGAAGAGACTTATAACCAGCACAACAAAAAAATGTTTCTGAAGACAATCACCTACTGCACCTTTAAGAATGCTTTACCCCTCTGCTCCCTGGCTATGTGATGTTCTCAGAGAGCATCAGACTAAACTCATGGCTAAGGAGAGAGTGTGGCCTAAATATAAAACTCTATTTACCTTGAAAAATATCTGTCACTGCTCTCCACATTCACTCCTAATGCATATAATACTAAAAATAACATCTATAATAGCAAAATTAATGACTCTTAACTCTTGCTTGCCCTCCACCTCCTAATTCGATCTGTCAGTTAATGACTTTGCAACCTTTTTCACTAACAAGTCTCTGCTTTTCTTACCCAGAAAAACCTTCCGGAAACTAAATAGTCTGGATTAAAATACAAAACAAAGCAGACACTCCACTGTGATTGCCCCGCTCTCAGCTGTGGAAATGTTATGCTACCATTAGTTAGTAAAAAAAAGAAATTGCATTGTTTTTACTGTATTTTTCATCAAACAAATGTAGCCCTAGTGAGCAAAACAAAATTGCTATAAAAATTCTTACCAAGCACAAACTTTCAAACAGTGCATATTTTTCTGGTTACCTTTCTGATCTGTATCTCTATTGTAGAAAACCCATTATTCATTCACGTGTAATTGTCCAGAATGAGACTCTCACCCCGTATGAAGCAGCGTTATGCAGAGGGATCAGTCCTCCTTTATCCTGAGCGTTCACATCCGCTCCGTGCTCCAGGAGATACTCGGCCACCTCCAAGTTATTATAGCCAGCTGATCAAAAACAAATGAATTCACCATTAAAACACCAGACAGAGATGCCGAATGCATGTTAATAGTTGAGAAAACCCCTTTACCTGCGAGGTGCAGCGGTGTGGAGTTCCTGCCCTGTGTGTCTCTGCAGTTGATGTTCTCCGGGCTGCAGAGTTTCTGCACTCGGGCCAAACAGCCCTTTTTGGCAGCGTCCAGCAGAGCGGCATCACCACGCAGCAGATCCTGAATATCCGTGTCTCCGTCCTTCACCATGTCCAGAGCCATGTTACCATCCCGGTTCTTCTTAGACGGGTCTGCGCCATGCTAAAGACAAAGTAGAGATCATTAATTGTACTTTCATTACATTTAAGAGTGTATATTAAAAGAAAACCCACCAAAGAACTTGAAAAGAGCTGTCCTAAAACTATTTATCAACACCCATTCTTGTCTCATGACAAGTTTTAAAAACTTTTTTGATATACGTCAGATGTTGATAAATGTACATTGTTAATCATGTTTCTGAGGCATTACATGACTATTCTGAAGAAGAAGAAAAAACACAACAACTATAAACAGTAATATATTAAAATATTATAAAATTTATATAACTTGCATATTACAACAAGTAATCATTTTCACCTTTGAATTACCATCCAATGCATTTTGGCTGAATTTTAGGATTTAAATTTCAACTATATACATATACAGTACACTCTAGGCATGGGATGATAACCAACTTCAAGGTTTACCGCGGTTTGGTAAAGTCACGAGTTTAAAACCGGTAAAACTTTCTGTTTTCTGTATACCTTTTCTGTGGTACATGTACGTGTTTTGTGCTGTCAAAGACTTTTTTAGGGCAACATTACCTCCAGCAGGAAAGGACCATCCACATCAAAATTTACATTTAAAAAGAACATATTGTAGAGCAGTAAATCAACGGTGATACCGTGAAACCATAATATTTTTATCCAAGGTTATCATACCGTCAAATTCTTATACTAGCCCATGCCGAATATATCCATGATGAACATTTTTGTGGCCAGCATGTGTATGATTTCTCCATGTGATGCATCAAACCTTGAGCAGCAGTTTGCAGATCTCGTATTTGCCCTTTGCTGCAGCCTCGTGTAGTGGTGTGAACTTCCAAAGATCGGCCACGTTCACAGACGCTCCGTGTCTCACCAGCAGCTCCGCCACCTCATAGTGACCATACGAACATGCGTTGTGAAGAGGAACCAGACCCCTGATGAAGAGAACCGACACAGAGCAATGCAGGGGTGTAATAATTGTACATGTATTTGTACATGTTACAGGTTCCTAAACATTCTTCAAAGTATCTTCTTTTGTGTTCAACACGGAAAAAAAAGAAACTCACAAAGGAAAACAATTGAGGTAAAGTAAATTAGAATTTTTGGATGAACTATCCCTTTTAAAACTGAGATGTCATGCTAATGAAGATGATCATACCCTTTATCTTTAGCGTGCACATCGGCCCCGTGATGGAGCAGATACTCCACCACAGCCACGCGGTTGTAGCCGGCGGCGAAGTGCAGCGGTGTGGAGTGACGGCCCTCCAGATCCCGACAGTTCACGTTCTGAGGAGAGCACAGTTGCTGAAGGAGACACAAACAAAACATTTTAATCCCAAATCAGACTCAAAGAAATACCACAGTACTGCATCATATTGCTGAGTGAACTCCAATACTTTATTTCAGTCAATTTTAAGAGACGATGCTAAAAATAGTGTGCTCTAGAACAGTGTTTCTCAACCACCTTTCTGGAGGACCACCAACACTGCATGTTTTTGATGTTTCTTTTGTCTGTCACACCCATTACAGGTCTTTCAGTCTCTGCTAATGAGCTGATGATCTGAATCAGGTGTTTGGTTAAGGAGACATGGCTAATGTGCAGAGCTGGTGGTCCTCCATTAATGTGGTTGAGAAACACTGCTCTAGAATACTTCAACAGGAAACACAATGTGCATTTTGTAGCATTTTTGCTCTTGCATTATGCAGGGTATCTGCAAGTTATATTTAATACTTTTTAACACAACACAAAATGAAATTCCAGAGCAATTTTATAGAACAGAATTAGCAAAAAAACAAAAAAACGCAACCCATAACTGAGGTTTTAGAACACTGTTAATTATTAAAAATATTAATTAATAAAAAAAAAGCTAATAATATGCCGATTTTGGGCCTTGGGTGGTCGATCAGCACATCTCTAGTTCTTCATTTGTTAATGTACAAGTTGGCACAGCTGTTATAAGCTGTTATATCCCAGAGAATGTTAATTACATAAACAAAATCTCTGTCAGTGTGTATTTTATTGGGTTCCGCCAAAGACTATAAACAGATAGGGTTCCGCCTATGTTGTTCTGCGTGATTATAGACGAAGTGATTTAAGTAGATTTTAAAACAGGACCTAAATCTTCATTATGAGGTTTGATTGCATTTTTAAGACATCTGAAACGTAGATTTAAGACATTTTAAGATTAATTAAGGCCTTATTTTTGTACTATGGAATTTAAGACTTTTTAAGGACACCCTATTATCCCCTTCAGACAGGTTACAAAACATTTTGTTTAATTCTGAGGAGACTTTCATGTGTGACAATATTTCATACTTTAACCTGATTCCAATGTTACAATTATGGCTGAGGACTTTTTTCCGAGAATACTATGGTTTTTTAGCTACTCAGATTTTGTTTCTCGTTTTATTTTGAATACAATTAAATATTTCAAGTATTTGCTGACAACGTAAGCCATGTCCACACATGGTAAGGGCCACCCGAACAAACAGTGGGTGATAATAACACTTTTATGCTAAGTTCACACCAAATGAGGAATTAAGTATTTTCATGAGTAAATCGCATACAAGTCAATATCGTGTCAAATGTGCAGAATTTTCCTCATTCGCGTCTTCAGAGTTTAGTGTGAATCCAGCCTTGTTGGCCAATCAGAAAGGAGAAAACAGCGGACACGCTGATGTCATTAGGCGAAAACCACACTGTACCCGGAGTTTCAGAAAATCTTCACCCTGGCCAGGGTTTTCAGAAAGTTTTGCTTTCAGTCACCTGGTACTCCTTTTTTGTGTGGACAAGCAGTAAAACAGTGTAGAAAAAAGTGCAGTTTTGAAAATACTCATGTTCAAGTGGACAGGGCCTTAAATGTAACTGCTGAGTTTGTTTTTTCTCTTTCAATTTTGACTGTTGAAGACACAAAAAATATTTACACATTATGTGGGGGAAAAAGGCTTATTTAATATTAACATTATAAAACAATTTAACTATACAATTTACATACTTTTTTGCCTTCATCAGCCTATTTAAGCAGTAATTTTAACTAAATCAGCTAATTCCCCACCCCAAAATGCAGCGCTGTGTAATAATTCATTAGGTTTGTTTATATGCAGTCAAATTTTGATTGAAACTTGGGCAAAAAGCTGCTGGCTGCAGTTCACTTAAAGGCATAAATCACCCAAAATGTACACATTATTTACTGATTTTTAGGTGGTTCCAAACATTTATGAGTTTCTTTATTCTGTTGAACACAATAAAAGGCCGGAATCCATTAACATATAGTATTAAAAAACAATAACAACAACAACAACAACAACAACATAGTAGGAAAAAAACCTATGGAAATGAATGGAAAATTAATTTTCCATTACAGAAATCATTTTTATTCTGTGGAATTTGATACCACAATCGGTTAGAGAATGTGTATTTTTTAAGTATAATTTTAAGAAATGGCTTATTAATAAATCTTGAACACTGGGCTTTCTTTGATGATGTTGTTGTTGTGTTTTTTTTGTCGTTCGTTTATGAGTTTCTTTATTCTGTTGAACACAATAAAAGGCCGGAATCCATTAACATATAGTATTAAAAAAACAATAACAATTAAAGTTGCAAGCAGCGATGAAAGGGACCTCGCACCCGGGCTCACCGCCGCCCGGTGACCTCAGGATGACAGAGAACAGCGGATAATAATAATTTAAGTCGATATATATTAAAATACCTGTGAAAATCACAGATTTATGCCAAACTTCCTTCTGTCAGCAGGTGGCGCTATGACTGAGACTCAATATTGGCATGTAGATGTGTTAAGGAGAGAAATCTCATCGAACCTGTGCGTTTTCAGGCAGATCAGATATTGTTTGGTTGAGTTATAAGTGCTTCCTCCTCCATGGCGAAGCATTGCACTTTCTCAGTCCGCCACGGACACGCCCCTCGCCGAAAACTCTAGATCTTCACAATTTAACATCACAAAGGCCTTTGGACTAAACTAACAGAACATGGATTCGATGTGATAAAATTTGTAGGAGGAGCTTGTGACACTGTAAAACATGTTACTTCCTGTTGCCAGCAGGTGGCGCTATATCTGTTTCTGGTTATTGGCATGTAAATGTGTTCAGGTCACGACTGTTATCAAACATATGGATTTTGAATCAGATCAGACAATGTATGCCTGAGTTATAACAACTTCCTGTTTTGTGGCGAAGCGTCAAAGTTTGAGAGGCCGCCACGGACACGCCCTTCGACGAAAACTCTAGATCTTCGCAATTTAACGTCGCCAAAGCCTTTAGTTCACAATACCCAATTCTGGTGTTGATCGGACGAATTTCCTAGGAGAAGTTCGTTCAAATACCACGCCTGGAAATGGCAAAAACTGCACTTTTTCGCCAGAGGAAGTTAAAAATATCCGACTTCCTGTTGGGTTTGAGATTTTGCTTCAAGAGACTTTTTGGTAGGTTTTGGCATGTTTGATGTGTGTGCCAACTTTCGTACGTGTGCGTGAAACGTAGCTCGGGGGCTAGTCCGTCAAATGTGTATAGGTGGCGCTGTCGAGTCATTTTGACACACCCACTTCCGAAACCTATAATGAACGTAAATTTTCGCCACTTCTGAAAGAAGAAGGAGGAGGAGGAGGAGGAGGAGGAGGAGGAGGAGGAGAAGGAAGAAGAAGGAAGAAGAAGAAGGAAGAAGGAAGAAGAAGGAAGAAGAAGAAAGAAGAAGAAAGAAGAAGAAGGAAGAAGAAGAAGAAAGAAGAAAGAAGAAAGAAGAAAGAAGAAAGAAGAAGAAGAAGAAGAAGAAGAAGAAGAAGAAGAAGAAGAAGAATTCCAATAGGGCCTACGCACCGTTCCGGTGCTCGGTCCCTAACAACAACAACAACATAGCAGGAAAAAAACCTATGGAAATGAATGGAAAATGAATTTTCCATTACAGAAATCATTTGTATTCTGTGGAATTTGATACCACAATCGGTTAGAGAATGTGTATTTTTTAAGTATAATTTTAAGAAATGGCTTATTAATAAATCTTGAACACTGGGCTTTCTTTGATGATGTTGTTGTTGTGTTTTTTTTGTCGTTCGTTTATGAGTTTCTTTATTCTGTAGAACACAATAAAAGTCCAGAATCCATTAACATATAGTATTAAAAAAACAATAACAACAAAAACATAGTAAAAAAAAAAAAAACCTATGGAAATGAATGGCTACCAGTTTCCAACATTCTTCAAAATATCTTCCTTTGTGTTTAACAGAAGAAATAAACGCATAAACGTTGGAAACAAGTGAAGGGAGAGTAAATGATGGCAGGATTTTTTATTTTTAATGCAACATAATTCAACATAAAGCCCCTTTGAGTTTTGAGGTGATTTTGAACACATTTCATTTTTTTTAAGCAACTAAACTCTGATAATGAGTTTTTAACTCTGATAACGACTTTACCTTCACTGTATCAAGGTCTCCAGCTTTAGCAGCTTCGAGCAAGCGGTAATCCACGTCTGAATTACGGGGAGGAATGTTCTCTGGAGAAATAAACACGGAAATTATAACAGATTTAGTGTTTGGTGTTCTCTGGAAAATTGAACAGAAAGTTAATTCATAATCCTGCAACAAGACTCAAGAGTGACATACAGCTGTAGCCCTCCTGTAGAAATTAAGTTTTTAACAAATGATGTCCCAAGTGTTCAGTAAGAGAGAGAAGATTTTAACACATTTTTAAACATAATAGTTTGAATAACTAATTTCTAATAACTAATTTCTTTTGTCTTTTCCATAATGACAGTACATAATATGCTTATGTAATTTTTAATTGAATTTTAACTTTAAATTTACAAGTTGTTTTGCAAGGTACTAGTATTCAGCTTAAGTGCAATTTAAAGGTTTAGTTAGGTTAACTGGGGAGTTAGGTCATCGGATAACATTGTTTTTATAATAATATAATATAATATAATATTGTCACCGTTTATGGGTCTGTGTTCTTTATGTTATGTGTTATGCCGTGTGTGTTGTGGTGTGCGAGGGTGGGTTTGTCTGTTTACCTTTTTCATGGTAGTGTGCGTTCGAATCAGTTTTGCTGGCTATACATTCAGTCTGTGTTTCACTGGATGGTTATCAGTCCGTTGTTGTTTTCACGTTCCTCTCTGTGTTATGTGCAGGTTTTCTCTCTAGTCTAGATCGTCGGGTGATGTGCTCGTTGCCCCTGTGGAAGCTCTCTGTTTCTGGATGTTCTGCTAAGTCTTTCTGCCTATTTGAGCCCTTTAATACTTATCACAGTGTTGCACTTCTAATAAGCTGTCCTTCACTCGCATTTGGATTCTCCCTGTTTCTTTCGTGACAAATATAATATAATATAATATAATATTGACCTTAAAAAATGGTTTAAAAAACTAAAAGAAGCCTATTCCAGCCAAGCTAAAAGAAATAAGCCTTTTTTCCAGAAGAAAACATATTATAGCAAGTGCTGTGAAAATCTCCTTGGTCTGTTAAACAACACTTGGGAAATATTTGAGTATAGAGTACAACAATTACACAGGAGGGCTAATAATTTTGGCTTTAACTGTATGTACTGCAATACTGCAATCGTACCATTGAGTATTTGCTGAACGGCTTCATTCCCCATCTGTGACGCAGTGAAGCCCTGCAGTGAGACGATTGAAGGATCTGCTCCGTAACTCAGCAATAATCTGCAGGTCTGGATGTGACCAGCAAGAGCCGCCCTGTGCAAAGCTGTCTGTCCCAGTGTGTCCACAGCATTCACCTGAACACACACGCAAAACTCAGTCAAAGAGATTTATGAAGACTGAAGATGTCTGCTTTTCCATTACAGAAATTATTATTATTATTCTGTGGAATTTGATACCACAATCTGTTAGAGAATGTGTATCTTTTAAGTATAATCTTAAGAAAGAGGCTTCTTAATAATCAACATTTTGAACACTAGGCTTTTTTGATATTGTTGTTTTTTGTCGTTCGTTTGAGTATTGTTTTTAGTTTGAATTTGTATTTTTATTGGTATAGGCCATTAACATCTGGCTAGGGGACCACCAACGAAAACTAGTCTATGGGCTAATTTGGGTACATTTACATTCTTGGGGAATGTTGATTAATGTACACTGTCCCTTGCTGTGAAATAAATAAACAAAAAAAGAAAGAAAAATAAATATATTACATTTAAAAACATTCAAATGAAAAACAAAGTATTGTTTTACTGCATTTGTAATGTATCAAATAAGGGCAAACTTCATGAGCATAATAGACTTTTACAATAAACACTGAAAATATAGTTTAACGACTCCAAGTCTTCTGAATTGAATCATAAAATACAAAATATAAAAACAATATAGAAATGTTCAGAAATTTCTTACTTAAAATTGCCGCTTTCAACTAATATTTCATTCATTCATTCATTCATTCATTTTCCTTCGGCTTAGTCCCTTTATTAGTCAGGGGTCGCCACAACGGAATGAACCGCCAACTTATCCAGCATATGTTTTACACAGCCGTTCCAGCTGCAATCCAGTACTGGGAAACATCCATACACACTCATTCACACACATACCCTAAGGCCAATTTAGTTTATTCAATTCCCCGATAGCGCATGTCTTTGGACTGTGGGGGAAACCGGAGCACCTGGAGGAAACCCACGCCAACACGGTGAGATCATGCAAACTCACCACAGAAATGCCAACTGGCCCAGCCGGGACTCGAATCAGGCACTTTCTTGCTCTAAGGCGACAGCGCTAACCACTGAGCCACAGTGTCGCCCTCAACTAATATTTGTGGAATCAATTTATTTCTTTTATACATTTCTTATATATATTTTATTCGTTATAATATCTTATATATTTTTATCTTGTAATCAGCATAGCAAAATGTTACAACAATATAATCAACTATCTACCAATAGTACATAACAAATACTAGGATAAATAAAAATAACAGATAAATTAAAAAAAAGTAGCAAAAAAAATTGCAATTTCGGTTTTATTTTTATTCTAGCATGAATAATCTTAAATCGACATAAGAGAAGGTCTCCACGTCATAATAAAAGTGTATTATGGAAATGAAGGAATTAAAATACCCCCAAAATACTAGCTATTAATATTAATTGTAATGCTGTTAGAAAATAAAAATTTTATTTTCATTTTATTTTACAGTAAAATATTCCACTATTAATATTTCTTCTAGTATTGTTTTGTCATCTTTAAATCTACTATTTATTTAAGATTACTAATAATTTATTATTATTTGTATTATTATTATTATTATTATTATTATTATTACTACATATAATTATTATTAATATTAAGCCATTTTGACATATAAATCACAAAATTCAATTGCATTTTGGAAAAAATTCTAATTATTGAAAAAGATCATTTTCCCCCAAATGACACAGACATATAAACATAGCAAAATAACATCCAGTAAAGTATATTACATTTTTATCAAATCATAGCATATACAGTGCTCAGCATATACGAGTACACCCCTCACAAATCTCTTATTGAAATTCATATTTTCTATAGGATGCTTTACAATAATATATTTCAGCATATACATTCGATTAGTCAGTGCTGCAGCCAAATCTGGAGCTAATCTAACAAAATAACTTGCATCTAAAAATTAGTAGCCCAAATGAGCTGTTGAAGACGCCGGTACCTTTGCTCCATGTTTCTGCAGGACTTCAAGCACATCATTATGACCTCGTTCAGCTGCTACGTGAAACGGAGTCATGAAACTATGAGGAAGGACAATAAAATAATGTGAGAAACCGCAACCAAGAGAACAAACGGCATCTATCAGGGTTCCCACTTTAAGCCAAATATCAAATTCCCTGACTTTCAATGACTAAAAAGCGGAACCTTTTATGACATCTAATGAACGTTAAAAATAGGCTGATATATACATTACTAAAATACTATGTTAAATTAAAAACATAATATTACAATGTTTTTCGCTTGAATATAATTTTGCATGACTTTGAAAGCCACCATGAGAACAACAATGGATAATTCAGATTTCTGTGAAGAGCTCCCTCTCCCATGTGTGATAGTTCGATAGTACTTTTACAAACACCATATTTAGCTTTTTGGTCATTTACTTTTTAACACCTAGTTTTTGAAGTGGTCATTTTGAAGTAGAAATCCAGCTCATTAGTCAAAAACACCAAGTAAGTTTATTTGATGTATTTGTGATAGAGTTTATTCAAGCTGTTCTGCAGTGATGAGTCACACACAAATGCCTTTACAAAGTTTGCCGTACATACACATGCATTTACTGACTATGCGGCTGTGGTGATTCCAGCGGTTATGAATTACATAGTGATTTGCCGTCTTTACTTTATTTCGAACACGCACTGATTTAAAAACCGTTTTAAACTTGTAAAACTCATTCCTGAGATGCAGATGATCACAGAGAGTTGAACAGATCTTTTCAATCCCAGTTTCTTTGCAAATCCTGTTCTGTGGACAGGTTTATACATATTACTATGGAGTCATGTTAATACGCTCCTGTAAATCAATTCGGTGGGTAGGAAAAACCACACTCCTAAGTCATGGTGGGCCTCAAAATCACTGGGATTTAGATCAGGGTATCTGCGGGGTCTTAAATCTCAAAAGCTAAATTTTAGGCCTTAAGTCTTACATCTACTGAAATGCTGTGTTGCAGGTCTTAAATCTTTTTTAACAGGTCTTAATTTTTCTAAAGACTTTCCTTACAGTAACATTTGCTTAAAAGTTCTCCATTTATTTACTGTTGAGGATACTGACCTGACTTAAATTGCTTATTATTAAATTATTTTTATTGTAGACTGAAGTAATTGACTGCTATGCTTTGTTCTATTCTTGGTAGGGGTTATAGGGTTTGCGAACGGATATATTTGAAAATTAATATAAAAAATAGATATATTCAAACTAAATTACTATTATTGTATTATTAAATGTAATAAATTGTAATCATTTTTTGATAGGGCAAGTGAAAATCTTTTCTAACTGGGATATTTGAAAAAAAATCCTTAGCATTTAGCCACGTATAAGTCTAAAATTTCATTCATAATGGTCTTTAAAAGTCTTAAATTTAACTTGGTGTAACCTGCAGAAACCCTGTTAGATCCTATTTTACCTTGTTGTGTTTATATCACTCCAAAACGACAGTGGACACACTATACCTGCACACAGTTCTGTCCAAATAGCTTAAAGTTGATTTTGCATCATAGATGCCCTTAAAAACTTTTTTGAACAGTCTGGTGACTGTTTGTGGTTGTCTGTCTGCTGTCTTGATTTGTTGGAAAGCACACTGGCCAACGAAAGTTTAAAAATTGTGCTATGTAAAAAATTGTCATTGTCATTTGACTTACTGTGAGTGGCTGCATGTTGACGAGCATAAAAAGATTAAAATGAAGCTTAAAAACAGCCTAACCATAACAATAGGCGTAAAACAACTATATTTATATACAGTCAAAGTCAGAATTATTTGCTCTCCTGTGAATTTAACTTTTTCAAATATTTCCCAAATGATGTTTAACAGATTCAGGAATTTTTCACAGTATTTCCTATAATATTTTTTCTTCTGGAGAAAGTCTTTTGTTTTGTTTCGGCATGAATAAAAGCTGTTTTTTTTATTTTATTTAAACCATTTTAAGGTCAATATTATTAGCCCCCTTCAGCAATATATTTTTTTGATTGTCAACAGAACAAACCACTGTTATACAACGACTTGCCTAATTACCCTAACCCGCCTTAATAACCTAGTTAAGCCTTTAAATGTCACTTTAAGCTGAATACTAGTATCTTGAAAAACATCTAGTAAAATATTATTTACTGTCATCATGGCAAAGACAAAGGAAATCAGTTATTAGAAGAGTAATAAAAACTATTATGTTTAGAAACGTGGTGAAAAAAATCTTTTCGCTAAACAGAAATTGGGGAAAAATATACAGGGCGCTAATAATTCTGACTTCATCTGTATATTGATAAATAGAAACATAAATTTAAAACGACAAACAAAAATACCTGATATTACTTGGATGAAAAATAATATACAAATGCCCTGACTTTCAATGTCTGGAATACAGCTTTTAAAATTCCATGATATTCCCGAAATTCCATGACCCGTGGGAACCCTGAACAAACATAAAAACCAAAGACTCACTCCTTGTTCTTCTCGTGAATGTTGGCACCTTTCCTCAGCAATAACTCTGTGACCTGTTTGCGTTTGGGATGAGGAGAGGCTACGGCGCAGTGCTGCGAACATAAACAGATGGAGAGAGATTTTAATAAAGACGTCACTGGCTCTGTTTACATTCAATGATGCTAATTAATTTCATGCGCAAAACTAATAAATTTTACGCAAAAACGGCACAAAAGATTTGCGAATAAAGCTGCGTTTCCATCCAATGAGCCAAGAGAACAAAATCCTCACGTCCTGATAAACTGGCACCAAATATAAAAAAAAAAACAGAATTTGCTGTAGTAGGAGAAGCCACTGTGGGCTTTTTTTCTTATATAATAAAATACTTGTGCCTCAGAAGACAAAGACGTGGCTTTTAGAGAAGTAAGAGACTCTTTGGGAGCGCAGATGCTTAAGACAGTTCTGGAGGTATTAATAATATTCATTCATTCATTTTCATTTCGGTTTAGTCCCTTTATTAATCTGGGGTCGCCACAGCGGAATGAACTGCTTATCCAGCATATGTTTTACGCAGCGGATGCCCTTCCAGCTGCAACCCATCTCTGGGAAACATCCATACACACCCATTCACACTCATACACTACGGACAATTTAGTCTACCCAATTCACCTGTACTGCATGTCTTTGGACTTGTGGGGGAAACTGGAGCACCCGGAGGAAACCCACGCCAACACAGGGAGAACATGCAAACTCCACACAGAAACGCCAACTGACCCAGCCGAGGCTCGAACCAGCGACCTTCTTGCTGTAAGGCGAACGTGCTACCCACTGCGCCACTGTGAGTAATAATAATAATATAATAATAATAATAATAATAATAATAGTAATAATAATAATATAATAATAATAATAATAGTAATAATAATAATAATAATAATTAGAGCTGGGCCATAAATAGATTTTATCATGAACTCGAATTTAAAGTTCACATCGATTTGTTTTGAATGAAAATGGGTTTTCACTAACACACGTGGCGCTCCCCTCTGGGCTCCTGTAGTTCCCCCTGCATTTGCCATAGCCAAACAACAAGGCAGCGAGCAACGGAGAACTTGCGCTCTTTGAAATGAAATAGAACACAGCCGCACAAACCATAATAACAGAATAATCTCAGTCAAGCACTCACCATGAGATACGCATTTGAAACTGCGCGCCAGACCTTTTATTTGTCACGGTAAGAAGTAATGGAGAAGACAATTTATGGACAAGATGCGCATATGAAAGGAACTGTTACCGATCTAATGTTGGAATCCAACGTCGCCGTTTCCGGATAAATTATGTGACCCAGCCAAAAAGACGTTCATTGTAAATATCAACACAAAACTCGCTCAGTGCACTAGACTAATCTACAAGATGCAGCAACCCGGCGCAAATAAATGCAATAAAATGCAACCCACGTGGGTCATTTATATGAACTGATATAACACAAAATAAAAAAAGAATAAACCGCTGAATGCATGTTCATTGGAAAACCCCCCCCCAAAATAAATCATCCTCAATCATTGAGTTTACGTTCACTGTAACTGTATAAGATGGTTTAATATATTTTACTATTATAAAAGTCTGGTATGAAATTATAAATAGATCTTGTTAAATATTGATCTTTTCTTTGGCATTTTGATATCTTATAATTATTTAACAATTATAGGAACATTATCATAAGGTTATATAGGTTAATAACCTTCAACTGTGGGGGAAAAAAAAAATAAAAAATCGATTTATATCGTAAATACATTTTGTTGTGAAAAACTTAGGGATTTTTTAAAAAGGCCATATCGACCAGCCCTAATAATAATAATAATAATAATAATATTAATATTGAACCACTCTGATGATGGACTTTGGCTAAGGGATTTTTAGAATGATCAAAACAAAACTTCAGATGCTTTACAACGTGGTCAGTCCGCTGGTTTGTCCATTAATGCCCATTTTTATCATCACATGATGTCTTAAAATAAAATCACATGACTTCTTTAATTCGCACTGGAATTAATTTGGTAAAAGTGTTTCTATCGTAATTTATGCACATTTATTTCTTATCGGATAGAAAGTTTATCCAACTAATTTTTACAATTTAAGCACATCCTGGCATTTCCATCAAGCATTTTTTATGCGATATTACAAAATGTGCATAAAAATAGGTGGATGGAAACGCTGCTATTAAAATCCTGAAGTTTCAGAGAAAACAATGTTCTTGCGCTCACCAGAGCAGAGTCGTGCGAGTGCGGGTGTTTGAAGCTGATGATTTCTTGAGCTGCTTTCTTGACCTTCGCCATGTCCGCCTCACGAGCCGCTTGCAAAAGCGAATGTCCTTTAAATTCATCTGGGTGAAGAAAAGCACATCCAGTGTTTTGATTCAGTTCTAATCTAGATTCAATTCAGTACTGAATATTCAGAATAAACATCAGGTAAAGTTGTTTTCCCAGGGAAAAGAAAATCTAATTGTTGTCGCAAACTCGGTTAGTAGATTATAACAAAATTAAAAAGATAAAACTGACAACTGAGTTTTATACATCCATATTTATCAAGGTCATAACTAGGCCCACACGGAATCTGCGCTCGCAGAAATCTGCAGATTTAGCCCATCATTCAGTCTATCTATTTACTTGTGTAAATGTGTGTACATTTATATATTTATTCTATTTCTTAATTAATTTCAGTAATATTGATTAATATAAAAATGTCCATATGATTTATTTACAATACAGTTTGTAAAGTAATATTTTCTGTCTTTTAATAGATCTATTATTTGAGAGACTTGCTTTGTTTACCAAATAAGTGGATCTAATTGGATTTGAATTGTAAACATTCAATAAAAGTTAAAAAGGTATTATTCTTTATTTCATATATTAAGTGTTTAGTTATGATACTCCCAAAATCATTCTGCATAAATCCGCAGATTTTGTACAATATTCTGCACAGAAATAGCAAAGAATCGCCGCAGATTCTGTCTGGCTATAGTCATAAGTTAACAAAAAAAGAAATAGAAAGCAAAAGAAAATAATATTGTCACCAAAAATAAGAAAGATTAACTGAAATGTGTGTGTGTGTGTGTGTGTGTATAGAC
>CAIGQW010053352.1:5755986-5775687 GCA_903798125.1 Danio choprae
GTTAAAGTTATTATATATAAACATAGTTAACCTGCAGTTATATAGTATATAGGTGATATCTATGTGTAGATGTTCAATACAGTCTATATGCATGTATTTGCATAGTAGTTACATTTAAAAACAAAATGTGGATTCAATTATAAGTACAGACAAAATTATTAGCTGTGCTGTGAAATTTTAAGTTTTGGTACAAATTATGTTTAACAAATATATATATTGTTTTGTCTTTCCCATGATGACAGTACATAATATGTTTCTATTTATTTTTTAAGATGCTAGTATTCAAGTTTAAAGTGCAATTTATTTAATTAGGCGCGTTATTAGGCAACACTGGTTTGATCAGTAGCCAATCAAAACAACAACTTCATTTCTTCATGTAATATTTTATAATACCATTGACCTTAGCAGTGTTTACATTTTTATCACATATTCATTTTAAGTTGGCTGGAATAAAATGCACTGTTAATACTTACAAGCTTTTTACAAGTACAAGCTTTTGCACTATATACTTGCATCTGCACAACTCTGGTTTGCACTTCTTGCCATGTGCCCTTAATTGTAATTGTATTGTATACAATTTTTATTTTTACCTATATTTTTAGATTATATGTGTAATCATATTTATTGTATTTTTTTATTCTACTTTTTGCTTTAATATCATCTGTTATGCACCTAGGGTCTGAGAGTAACGCAATTTTGATTCTCTGTTTGGCCTGTACATGTGGTTGAATTGACAATAAAGTTGACTTAAAAATCATCTGGAATTTATTTTTTTTAATATTTTACTTAAGATAATCATTTTCTCTTCTACTGTGGATCGTAGTTAAAGCCACTTAATTCAAAGTGCGATTATAATGTTTTTTTTGGGAGCTGATATACTGTACATCCACCGTTACCTTCAGCAGGAGCTCTGTGACCTCATAGTGACCATAAGAACAGGCATTATGCAGAGGAACCAAACCACTGATGGAGAGACAGAGTAAAAAAGCAAAAGATGATCATTTCAGAATAATAGGAGCATCATGAACGATGATACACTGATGTTTAAAAATATGGAGCCTGTAAGATTTTGTAATGTTTTTGGGGGGAAATAATCCTATTTTGTTCCTGAAGGACGCATTTCTTTAATAAAAGACACTAAATGAAAACAGAAATTGTGTGAGATATTATTACAATTCAAAATAAATGATAACCTGCTTCTTATTGCAAGAGTAGAACAGACAGAACACAGAAGCATTAGAGGGCACCTATTATGCCCCTTTTTACAAGATGTAAAATACAAGATGTCTCTAATGTCCCTAGAGTCTGTATGTGAAGTTTCAGCTCAAAATAAGTCACAAATAATGTTTTATAACTCTTTGAAGCAGCCCTTTCAGCCTTTGTTCCTAATTGTGCCATGTTGGTGACTGTCGCTTTAAATTCAAATGAGATTGTGCTCTTTTCAAAAGAGGGCGGAGCTACAAATGCCTATGTGTCAGCATAGCGGCAGATTCAAAAACAAGAATAACATCCTGTGCTAATGAGGGAGAGATAGTCACTAATGGGCGGGGCTTTTTCCCTCTGATGACACGTACAAAGGGAGAATGTCAATCAAAGTGTTTCTGCAGACTGTTTTTATCAAGTGTCATTATAAAAAAAATAAAATTAATACATTTTTACCATCAGAAGCTTGTTATATTCACACACTGTTGCCCCACAACTGTGTTTAAACCCCTTATAAAAGTGATCTTTTCATAATAGGTTTAATGCTTACAATAGCAGCATCTAAATGCAAGGTCACATAGCACGTAAATCATGCTTTAAGAAGATGGCGGTTTTTTGCTGCAAAAGCAAAACCACTCTAAATGCACTTCGTAAGGACGCAGACTCAGACTTGAATTGATTCGTTAAAACCACTGATCATATGACTGTGCAAAAGAAGTCTCTGGAGTTGAAATTCCGGCACAGTATAAAGAGAGACAGACAGAAGTAGGCACTCCTCACCCTTTGTCTTTGGCATGGACATCTGCACCGTACTGCAGCAATAACTGCACGATACGCACGCGATTATACCCAGCGGCCAGGTGGAGAGGAGTGGACTGCAAAAGAAGACAGAAATATTAAAAACCTGTATGAAGTCACGTAATTAAGCTAAATTAATGATCATCAATAATGCTCATTGCACATAACCACCAACCCAGCCTCAAACTTAATTATGTAAACCTGCTTGTAACCCATCCCGTCATTCATTTAAATCACTATGATGGCTAATATAAGCATTTCTGTGTAATGCATTTAAGTTTTAAAGCGACGTTTAAAGTGTTGTTTTTTGTTTTACAAATGGAGAAGCAGTTACAATAAATTCTACATTTTGAATTGTAAACATAATCGCCATAGTTAAACATCTTAAAGGCCTACTCACACCAAGGAGAACACAAATGTAGAACCATCACAAAAGATAGGTCTCTTCACACCAAAGCAAAGTGAAACAACATGAATCAAATCACGTGCTTTAAAGGGGTCCTATTATGATTTTTTACACTTAACTATTCATTAGAGACAAATGGTGCCGTTTATGTATGAAATCTGCAGTAACAAAATGCCTCCAAAGTAGTTAGGGGCCGATCACATAGAACGTGCACAGTTTTCCTTTCTAATGCGATACTTTTCTGTTGTTTTTTTAATGTAAAAGCCCACTTGAGGGACGTGTGACTATTACGTTTGCATCATATCTTCAGAAGGTCAGTGCTCGTGAGCGCAGTGTTTTTTTTTTAATGCGCCGTGTCAAGTTAAAAGAACTTCAACTTTGACATGCAGCACTGATCCAAAGCAGTGGACCAATCAGAAGAGCTCGGAGGCAGGGCAACTGTTTCAAGTTTCCGTTTACAGGCACTCAGTGGCTGTGTCCGGATACCCTCGGGTTTTATGCTGCGCAAACCATTCTGAAGTGCTATGTCTTGTGTTTTTAGAAGCAAAGACGCATTCAGTGTGAATGAGCCCTTACATTGTAAAAAATGCAGGGTTCCACACAATTCATGTCGTCAACACAAATTAAGTTAACTTAACAAATTTAAGTACTTTTAAAAAATAAATAATCTCAAGAGTTGTGTTGCGTTTCTTTTTAAATATGTAGTTTGACCAAGCAGCAAAATCTTCTTTTTTTATGTACTCTCTAAATAATCCAGAATTTTCTTCAACATGCCAAAACATTACAAATTTATATAATTTCTGCTAAAGGCTTGTCCAAGGGTGGAGACCTGGTTGAGTGTTGTTGGTGCCGCTTCACAGGTCTAATATACACAATTCTGTTCACATTCACGGACATAAACAAAATTAGGCTCACTTGTTATTTTATTTTGTGTCTTTGACATAACCTAGTGTGTATTTGACAGTTAACGTGAACTAAGTAAACTTGGTATAATATTCACCTGATGCGGTTCCTGACAGCTGGTTTTCTGTGCACTAGAGCTGAATGATATATTGACATAAAATCGCATTTGCGATATAGCAACCCAGTCTACGAACATATATATATAGATATGGGAAATACCAGTCTATGGTAAATCTTTATAGCGTAAGATAAACATAAGATATAACTGCTTTCATTTGATTCAACAGAATTAATAAACATGGCCACGACAACATGTTTTTTTATACGAGTTCTTCTTATAATTTTCCTGATAATAGTGTATGTAATGATGCAATGCCTTTGTCACTGCTAAGAATGCTGTTATATAAATATGTTGCATGCTTTATTCTGTGTAAGAAGACACATCATTTCACAGAAGGACTTAATTCAAACACTCGACTGAATCTATGAAGTAAATTTTAACAAAAAACGCCATTATGTGTTGTATTTGCACGTGCTTTCGAGTTTAACATTAGCAAGATTTACTACAAAAGGCTGAAATTCCCCAAGACGCTACGCAAACAATTGTCAAAAATCGCTGAATGATTATTTGCGATTTGACTATTGCATGTTGATATGACATGCAATGCATTGCATAGTTTGGCAAAGAACATGGCTTTGTGTAGTAAACGCTGCTCCAGCTGAACGCAGGTGCTTTATAGAATAATGCGCATGACAACCGCATGCGATTTATCATTCAGCCCTACTGTGCATACACTTTTAGGTGTTCTTAGAAAACCATATATTAGGATTTTAAAGTGTAGGTATATTGTAATTTTTCACATTAAGTAACCGATGTAAAAACTTGAAAACACACTCTGAAAAAGGGGGGCAGGGAGCAGCAACTAAACATATAGCATAGCATTTGAAGAGGCACACGCAAAAACTGAATATTTTGCCCTTTAACCAAAAAGGCACATTTACAACATGGTGACACCCAAGAGTTTTATCATATATTGAAAAAAATAATAATAATCACAATAGAACCCTTTTAAAAAGACAACCTGTGATATACTATCTCAGCCAATATACATACAGTGCATCCGGAAAGTATTCATAGAGCTTCACTTTTTCCACATTTTTTTGTTACAGCCTTATTCCACAATGGATTAAATTCATTTATTTCCTCAAAATTCTAAAGGCTGTGAATACTGATGTACATGTGATTTTTCAGGTTTTTTTATCTTGAATAAATTTGCAACAATTAAAAAAAAATGTATCCACGTTGTCATTATGGGGTGTTGCGTGTAGAATGTTGAGGAAATAAATTATTTTAATCCATTTTGGAATAAGGCTGTAACAAAAAAATGTGGAAAAAGTGAAGCACTATGAATACTTTCCATACTTTTGCATCTTGGTGCAAATAGGCCTTTATTCCTTTAAAAGAGATGATTGTAAGTGACTCAATCGACCACTAATAGTAACCCAGTTCATGCAGTGAATATTGATGACATGCCATTACGATAGCCTGAACACAACCACAGCAAACAATCAGCATGACAACAAATCTCAACATCGTAATGAAGATCTGCCTTGAAATTATGATAAATTCTCTGAGAATATTATTTGGCGCAGGATGGAGAGGCAACATTCATGTTCATATCACTACTAATGAGGGCTAAAAATAAAGTACAGCACAAGCAATGGGCAATAGTGCAACATTTCTAGCATACACACACAATGGATCTAAACAGGATAGGACATCAATCAGAAATCAGGAGTTAAACACCATATGTGTGGAGAGCATGCGTGCTGATCACAACAAATCAAACAAATGGTTTCAAGAATGTGAGATAAGATGCGTGGATGTGCGGTTTAGAGCTGGAAACATGGTGGAGCTCTTGCAAAGACAGACAATTTAGAGAAGTATTGTAGTAGAAGAGCAAAATAGTTAAAGAAAGATAAATGAAAGCCTTGTTTTCAGAACCCGCAGGAGCCATTGAAACGTTAGCGAGCTATTGGTTGATTGATGGATTGTGACCAGCAGAAAATAAGGCAGGTTTCTGTGCGTTTTTAAGTGTGAACCAGCATATGGATGGATTTTTAGGGACAAAAATTAACAAAAATAAATACAAAATTCATAAGGTAAACAAATGAAAATCACAGAAAACCAAATAAAACTAATTTCTGTTTCACAAAATAAACTTACCAGCATTTTTTGGGATGTTGACTGAATGTCGCCAGAACAAAAAAACAAAACAAAACAAAAATTAGCTATAAACTAACATATTAGCTCACTGTGGTGCTTGAACCCCAATAACCCTGAGTGTGCATAAATGAAGCACGACATCTTCAGAATGTAAAAGAAATCTTGAACTACTTTAATTCTGAAAAGATTGTGTTTTTTAGCAATTAGTTCACACAGGAATCTCCAATATAATACTAAAAACTATATAAACATACATATATCTAAACATATGCCGTTTAAAAGTTTGGAGTCATGAAGATTTTTTCATGTTCTTGAAATATAGACTCTTTTGCTTCCCAAGACTGCATTTAACGGAGCAAAAATACAGTATAAGCAGTAATATCATCACATATTATTGAAATTGAAAATATCTGTTTTCTTTTCATTTTAATACTTTCAAATGTCATTTATTCCTGTTATACAAAACTGCAATTTCAGCATCCTTACTGTTTTTACTGTACTTTTTTGTTTGTTTTACTGTAACATTTACTGTTATCATCAATGCTGAAAACAGTTGTGCGTGTAAATATTTGTGTAAACTGTAAATACTTTTTTCTTTCAGGATTCTTTTGATAAATATAAAATTCAGAAGAAAAGCATTTATTTGACTTTTTATTTTACACAAAAACGCTTTTATTTTTAAGCGTTTAAAACTCCAAACTTAATAACAGTATATATAGACAGAAACAAATTTATGATCGAAAATTAGAAACATTTTCCTATAAATTACACATATAATATAAACTATGTTCAAATAAATTACACATATATTAAAATAATTAGATAATATTCATATAATTTGTTTAATATACTTTACAAATCAGAAACAATTTACATATCATGCATTTTTTTTTGTAATATTTACATGGACTACAAATATTTTGTATGCTTGTATACTCATTAAAATGTTCATAAAATAATACTATTCGCCATATCTATTTGTTGCATAAACAATGACACAAACCAACACCAGAATGGGAGCAGATCACAGATATTTACAAGTAATATCATATATATATATATATATATATATATATATATATATATATATATATAAGGCATGATATTACAGTCAATTATATCAATAAAAAGGTACATTAAAGAATGTTTTATGCTTGATGATTAACTGTAGTGTCCTATATTTGATGTTAACTGTGCTAAAGACATTACTATAAAAAGACATTACCAAAATTATGCCACCATACAAAATAGGTATTAAAAGTATAGCCACTTTTTTGGAAATAGGCTCATTTTACAACTCCCCTAGCGTTATAAAGTTGAGTTTTACCATTTTTGAGATTATTCAGATGATCTCCGGGTCTGGCAGGAGCACTTTTAGCTTTAGCTTAGCATAGATCATTGAATTGGATTAGACCATTAGCATCTCACTCAAAAAAAATTTAAGGAATAGTTTTTATCATTTTGATATTTAAAGCTTCTGTAGTTACATCTTGTAATAATAATTAATCAATAAAAGATTGTGAGCTCGATTCGACCCCCCACACGATCTTAATCCAGCATTTCTATTATTCAGCCAATTATATTTTCAAGTTCAGGAGAGAAGCATAAAGGTGGTCACACACACACACGTCTTCACGTTGATATATTTACGTTGCTCAGCAGCGTGGACACCTTTAAATGGTGTTGAAAGAGTCACATACTGCATTTATAAGGTATAATTCAGTCAAAAATGTAATTTCTGTCTTCATGTAATAATGTATCTGCGGCCGCAAAATCACACGTGTGCTGACTGTGAGCTGTTAACACAGAGAAGACGCACCTGTGAAAGCTAATGAAGTCTACTTTAGTTAACAGAACCGCCACAGGCTGTAAATAACAGGTAATAAAGTTGTAAATAATGTTTAGTTTGTTGCACAGAGCGATCTTTTGGGAGCCGCGCGGGAAGTATGATTTGCATTGTTTTTTTCCCTCAAAGTGACGGCAGCCATGACATAAACCCCACTTAAGCAGTAAAAGTGAAACCGAAACCGCGCACAACCGTGTTGTGCATGAGAATAAACATGTAACAGTGTCAGTATAGCTACTCTAGAATCTGTAACGTGTAATATAATGCTTGAGGGAATCTAATAATGACAATTTCATTCTCATTTTACCAGTGAAACAAATGCACTAATTTATTTTATTATTTATTTATTGCCACATCAGCAACTTATGGCTATTTCATGGCAAAAGGGATATACATAAAAACATTACATGATAAAAACAAATTCATATTACAATAAAAAAGTTACTTAGACAAATATATAAAATAGAAATAAATAATTCACACATAAAAATCACAGTTAAATATGATGTTTCAGTTCAATTTTTGCTAAAAAAAAATTAAAAATTCTTCCTGGTGGTACCTTTTTAAAAATATCAATCAAAGTGCTCTCTTTATAAAAAAAAAAATTCTAATGGTATTCAAACTTCTACATCGGTTTGATGGTAAGATCAGCTTGGCAGTGATTACATTTAGGTGGTGCTTCGTTGTTCAATAAATATAAGTGAGTCAACCTAGAATGTCCAATTCGACATCTAGTATAGACAGCTTGTTCATGCCTGGTCTCAAAATTATAATTTGCAAAGTGTCTTTCATTTATTTTCGGGTTAATTTCATGTAACTTATTATTTATGCAGTTGTCCCATTCCCTTTGCCATGTTTCGTTTATATACGAATTAATCGTAGGTTTCAAGTCCTCCGGAGGAATTAAACATTCTGTCACTTTCAAGGAGATAGCTTGCTTTGCTGCTTCATCTGCCACACAAATGCACTAATAATGTTGTCAATGACAGATTGCAAGCATATGTCTCAAACATAACAACTCAACTTCAGAACTATGAATAGTTGTATTCTGATGTAATTACGTTACTGTGCATTAACAACCAGGACAAATTTAAAGTCTATTCAGGTCCACCATTCCAAGTCTATACAAAATGTAGCAGTTTAACCAACAGTAGACCTACACATAGGCCTATTATAATTATTGTTTTTCTTACCATGTTTGAGAGATAACAATAATAATAGCCTACTCATATTAACCTTTATTTTACATCTACAGAATTGTGATCTTTATTTTAAGCAATTCTCATTTTAGCCAGAATCGTGCAGCCCTACTACACTCTTATTCTGGAGTAATAATCAAGGAACTTTGCTGCCTTTCCATGGCTGCAGTAGACGAAATACTATGTATACATGCCTGAAAAAGTCCCTAGCTAGATAACAGCACTTCAGTAATCATCAAAACTCTTGAAATTTGTGCGAGATGCTAATGGTCTAATCTGATTCAATGATTTATGCTAAGCTAAGCTAAAAGTGCTTCCTCCAGACCTCAACTGTTTAACTCTAGGGATGTTGTAAAATGTAAAAAGTGGAGCCTTCCTTTAAGCATCAGAATACAAAAATGAAGATATTAACAATACTGCTACAAATAGAAGATAACTCTACTACAGAACGTTTCACAGAATATAATACTCTGAAGACTATAAGAGGGAAAAAAAACACAGTGAACTCGTTCCTAAAAAGCCCTTCCTATTATAAAGACCCAGGAAAATCTGATGTATGAAATGACCTAAAATCATCAGGGATTTAAAGGGAAGATTGAGGTCCTGTTATTATGCTGTGATTAGAGAAAGAAATGGATCACAAAAGCTTTGAGCTAAAACTTCATGAAGGTCAGATGTGCATCCGATACGAGACAATAATCCACAGAAATATCCCTTCTGAAAATAACAGACTTCTAAAAGCAGCACAGGGTGAACAAAGGGGCAGCTTAGCCTCCAAACAAACACTTTAAAATGACATCAGCCATACGTTGTCCAGACATAAACTCATTACAGGGGGAAAAATCTGGGTCAGAGCCGTTTCCTCTAAAACACACAGTATTACAGAAAGAAAACACTCACATGGGGGGGATTTGGGATTGTCTTGACCTACATCGATATCATTTACACAACCAATCAAATACATGAAATCGCATCCTGTGTTTGAGATTGAACTCAATTTAGAAACAATGTCAGACATTTTGGGCGTTTACGACTTTCCAAATATATTAAATATTACATTCATCTTTATTTTTATAGTGATTTTTACAATATAGATTGTCTCAAAGCATACATTTTAATTATATTTCAAATTGTGGCACATTCCAGTATGTCAAATAGAAATTAAACATCAACGTCAATATGATTAACGCAGATTAGAATAAATAATTCGGATCTGTTACCTTGCGTCCATCACTGGCATGACAGTTGACGTTAAGCGGGGTCAAAAGTGCCATCAGTTTTTCCTCATTTCCGCTCCTAAATAGCAAATTGGAGATTAAAAAAAAATGTGATTATGGATCAGTCTCAAAATTACAACACTCTTAAAAAGGACCACAACATCTTTTGGGATTGTGCAAGGTTGTGTAATATTAATCTTTAACTTTACCTTTTAGGTTTTGTTATACGTGTATGTGTTTATGCATGTATATGTATGCAGAGGTTTACATATTTGGTTATATATGTTTTTTTTTTGTTTTTTTTTTACATACGAGTATATTTATATGTGCGTAAATATATGCATGTATTTGTATGTGTAAATTGTACTGTAAGTCACTTGTATGCACAATGAATTGAATTGCCCCTAGGGGACATATACAGTCTTAACTAACTAACTAAGCAAAATTCTTAACAAATACGATTGCACTGCCTCTCGACTGTGAATGCAGTTGAGCTCATTTTGTTTGTGTTTAACAGAATTTCCATTTCATGGCAAGAAAAAGTCTACTGGAGATTTAGATCATATAATTTAGTTTTGCTTTAAAACTCTAAACCTGTATTTGGACTAACACAACAACAGTGTTAAGAATCAATTCAAAAGAATGAACTGAATAAAATGAAATCCTCAAAGGATTAAAGCCAACACAATCCAATAAAACACGTTAAAGTGCTTATACGCTAGAGCATGTGGGAGAATGTTTCAGAAGAAGTTTCCAAAAATTGTATCATACTGGAGTGACCGATTCTATAACAGCGGGAAAACAACAAGATGATCCCACCGGTTGGATCTTTGGCAATTTATTATTATTATTGTATGAACAAATTCAGTTGTACTCATGACTGGTACTATTTAGTAGTTTGGTGATTTACTTCACTAATTTAGAAACTGCTAAACATCCTTTTGGAAACTGTTTGAATTCCAGGGGGAAAAAACAACAACTAAAAAACATTGGTTTCCATTTGGGATGACACTAAATGTATACACTACATGTCATTTGGAACGCAACTATGGTGACTAGTCTTTAAAATAATAGTAGCAAAACATGTATTATTAAATTCTCAAAGCTTAGAAGGTACAAAATGATAATGAATTAACTAATTGTTCATTCATTTATATGATCAGCACATAGACTGCTTTATTTTTTCAAAAAATACATTGTTGGAACCCCTACGAAATAAGTCTAATATTTTTCTCAGATTCTGTTTTATTATTTTGAATGATAATTTCTCATTGCTTATTATTCTTACATTGAGTTTCATACGTTCTGCTGTACAACAGTAATATATTTCTACCACAATTTCTTTAAATTAAACAAAACCTTAATACCGATAGGTTGTTGCCAAGTAGATGCTTAAATTTCTGTGTACGTGATACAATAAGTTCTCACATAAACTGTAAAATACTTCTGAAGGAGCTCTAAAGATGAAATGCAAATCCTCATATAGTGAAATAACACACATTGAAAATACCACAGAGAATTCATTCATACAAACTGCGATTCATTCATTCAACATTGAACATTCAACAACTGACCAAAACTCACTTGAAATGTTTATTTCAGCAAAAGATTGATATTATATGACAGTTATTGAGCCATAAGCTTACCTCGCTGCTTCCAATAGTTCATCCTTCTTATATTCACCTGAAAAACAAAGACAGCAGGTGTCAGGCAGACTCTAGGTGATGATTTTGTGTCAGACAGAATATGCAAAATATGCAAGTGTAGCACGAAACTAATGGAAAAGCATTGGAATGGAAAAACGTGTCAATGAACTCTTACAGTGTATAGAATACATACAGCACATTATGAAAATAATAACAATGCCTCCATCAAACACACACAATTTACATTTATATCTCTGTTCATTATCAGCTTGTGTGCGTGTATGTGTTAATAACTGTAAAGCATTAACTCTGAGTCTCACCAGTGAGGACGGTCTTAGCAGAAGGGTCTGCCAGATCCAGAGCTGATTTGCCATCAGTATTTCTGATATTTGGATCAGCACCGTGCTGAAGCAACACTGTGAAAAACATAACACCGTCACAAGACAGACAACTGTACTGAAACTGAACAATACTAAACAAAGTGCAACAGATAATGTTACGGTTACCAATAATAGATTTCATTAACCTTTGTGTGTTGTTCAAATTGACCTTTCAATATGTTTGTGGCTGTAGCCTAGAGTGCCGTCTGCTGTAAAAATAAAAACTAGCCTAGAGCATCGTCTGCAGTTAAAAACTAGCCTAGAGCATCGTCTGCAGTTAAAAACTAGCCTAGAGTGCCATCTGCTGTTAAAAACTAGCCTAGAGTGCCATCTGCTGTTTAACACTAGCCTAGAACACCATCTGCAATTAAAAACTATCCTAGAGTGCCATCTGCTTTTAAAAACTGGCCTAGAGCACCGTCTGCTGTAAAAAAAAACTAGTGTAGAGCGCCATCTGCTGTAAAAGAAACTAGCCTAGAGCACCATCTGCTGGTAAAAACAAGCCTACAGTGCCGTCTGCTGTTAAAAACATGTCTAGTGCACAGTCTGCTGTAAAAAACCTGTCTAAAGCATAGTCTGCTTTTAAAAACTAGCCTAGAGCACCATCTGCAGTTAAAAACTAGCCTAGAGTGCCATCTGCTGTTAAAAACTAGCCTAGAGCAACGTCTGCTGTTGAAAACTAGCCTAGAATGCCATCTGCTGTTAAAAACCTGTCTAAAGCATAGTCTAACTTTAAAAACTAGCCTAGAGCGCCGTCTGCTGTTAAAAACTAGCCCAGAGTATCGTCTGCTGTAAAAAAGTAATCTAGAGCACCATCTGCTGTAAAAAAAAACTAGCCTAGAGCGCCACCTGATGTTAAAAACTAGCCAACAGCATCGTCTGCTGTTAAAAACTAGCCTAGAGCAGTCTACTTTTAAAAACTAGCCTAGAGCGCCGTCTGCTGTTAAAACTAGCGTAGAGCGCCATATGGTGTTAAAACCTAGCCTAGAGCACCATCTGCTGTTAAAAGCCAGCCCAGATCACATCTGCAGTTCGACTTGAAACCCTTTGTTGCCACGGTATTATGGAGCAGCTGAGCGGAGCTTCCTTCATGATACCTTAAAACCAGAATTGGTGCAAACTAAACTGAAACTGGCTTCATGGTACAGGCTCCTGATCTATGGATGCCTAAAAACCCGACACACACACACACAGACACACACAGACACACACAGACACACACAGACACACAGACACACAGACACACAGACACACAGACACACAGACACAGACACACAGACACACACACACACACACACAGACACACAGACACACAGACACACAGACACACAGACACACAGACACACAGACACACAGACACACAGAGTGCTGTTTCAGCACAGAGGTATTCAGAGCTCTATGACATCAGGCACAGGAGACAAATACTGCAGGACAACAACATTACTATCACAACACAGCCATACTGCAGCATGCTGGAAGGTAACATCAGCTGGTATCCACCATTACATTCCACCATTGCGTTTAGAAAATATAAAACTGATATAAACATCCAAAGCTTGCAGTTTGTCACTTCCACCTAAATGGATCAACAGTTTTATTCACGTCACCTCATACTTCAGTTTCTCGTCAAATCTTGACCAATCAAATGCTCTCTAGTATCCGATTCGAATTAGCCACTAAATCAAAGTTACCAACTGCCATGAGTTAACATTGGAGTTTGGCATCATTTCAGAATCAGTTCACTTGCAAACCAAATATATCCTGATCATTTACTCTCCCCCTTGTCATCCCAGATGTTAAATTCTTCCTTTCTTCAGTCTAAATGAAATTAAGGGTTTTGAGGAAACATTTCAGGATTCTTCTTCATATAGTGGACTTGGTGCTTTTAACTTAGCTTTAATGCAGCTTCAAATAATCATAATCTTTTTATATATAAAATATTTATATACTGTTTAACTGTTGGGTAGCGCTGTCGCCTCACAGCAAGAAGGTCGCTGGTTTGAGCCTCAGCTGGGTCAGTTGGCATTTCTGTGTGGAGCTTGCATGTTCTCCCTGTGTTGGTGTGGGTTTCCTCCGGGCAGCCCGGTTTCCCCCACAAGTCCAAAGACATGCGCTATAGGTGAATTGAGTAAGCTAAATTGGTTGTAGTGTATGTGTGTCAATGAGAGTGTATGGCTGCTTCCCAGTGATGGGCTGCAGCTGGAAGGGCATCCGCTGCATAAAACATAGGCTGGATAAGTTGGCGGTTCATTCCGCTGTGGTGACCCCAGATTAATAATTGGACTAAGCCAAAAAGAAAATGAATGTTTAACCAGAAAAACTTACATTGCACCTCAGATAATCTTTTGTGGTTAAAAGTATATATATATATATATATATATATATATATATATATATATATATATTTATTAGGGTTGCAAAATATATCGTTTAAGCATGGATATCACAATGTATCCGCAATAGTCACATCGCAGGATTTATTAAAGATTAAAAAATAAAGATATTATTAAATAATTAATGACCATGTTATTTTATGTTTGATTTTTCAATTTCTGTACCTGAATACAGTTAGACTCACCAGAAAATCTGTTATCTTTGCTCTGTTGTATGTATATATGCTTCTAATTTATTATAATTATGATTTTTTTAATGTAATGCAAACGCACTGCACAGAAAAAGACTTGATCATACCAACCATCTAAATGAAATCCAATCTTTCCAAACAGAGCTTTTCAACTCATCTGGTGAAATTATATTCATTAATCGCAGAAAAATTCAATATCGCAATGTCAGATTTTCCAATAACGTGCAGCAAATAAATAAGTAAATAAATATTTTAGAGCTATTTGAAGCTGCATTGATTTGATTTGAAAGTTCAGACCACTGAGCAGAGCATCAAAGAATTAATTCAATTAATAAAGATTTAAGATTTCATATCGACTAAAGAAAGAAAGAAATAAACATATTGGATGACAAGCGCGTAGGGCTGAGCGATATGGCAAAAATGCAATCTCGATAATTATTTTCCATATTGAACGATAACGATATATAGTTCGATATGAGTTATTAATGCTTTTAGATTTAAAAAAGTACCCCAACAACGACTGAAGCCCCAAAAATTTGAGGGTCCATTAAATGACATATTTTTAGATGATAAATTTTCGGTGGCCGAAAATTCGGTACATCTCTAATATCAACACTTTTAAATTTCCATTGTTGCACATTTCTGCTGTGTGATTGGCTCTTAGATCAATATAGAGTAAAAAAAGTCCAGAGTTTATCATTGTTATTGACATAAATTTTATTGCGATTCGATATAATATCGTTTATCGGCCCAGCCCTACAAGCGGGTGAGTTGTAAATGATCAGGAAACATTTTCCATTCTAGAACTGAACCAATCCTTTAATGGCCTGAAGGGGCTAAAATTAAATGATTTTAATCCATACCGATGCAGACGTCTATTTTGCCCTTGATGGCGGCCTCATGCAGAGGTGTGTAGTTCCAGTTGTCTCGAGCGTTGGGGTCGGCGCCGCTACACAACAGCAGGCTGACCACTTCTGCGTGGCCGAATGAGCAAGCATTGTGGAGCGGGATCAGACCACCGTCATCACGGGAATGAACGTTGGCTCCGGTTTGCAGGAGATGCTCGACTACATCCTTTCTGCCGAATCCTGTCAAATATCACAAACACCAATTTAAAATGGAATCAATGTAATATGATGAAATGATTTTTGACACAAAATAATCCACAAATTAAAGTTCTGTCATCGTTTACTCTCCAGCATTTCTTCCTGTTCTGTTAAATGCAAAAGAAGATATTTTGAAGAATGTTGCAAACCGATAGCCATTGACTTCCATAGAACTGTTAATCTCAATGATTACTTGTTTGCATTTCCAACATTATTCAAAATATCTTCTTTTGTTTTCAACAGAGGAAATAAAAGAAGAGACATTGTATCTCAATGGGACTTTCCTGGTTAAATAAGTAATAATAATAAGTAAATAAATAAATTAAAAATAAATTAAAAAAAACATTTTTGGGTGAAATATCCCATTAAAAATGATATGTTTGGGTTTAATTGTGTGAACTACAATTTCCTTTCTTCATTAAACACAAAACAAGAACTTGAATGACTAGCTGTCGTTTGTTGGCTAATTTAAACATTTCTGCAGCATTACAGACACATTTTTCTAAGTGCTAATAATCCATGCAATCACTCAGTTGATATGAGATCACCAAAAAATCCACGCTTAGTAATGCTGAAAATCTTTTGTTGTGTAGAGATGCCACACTGCAGTACTGGACGTGGCTAATGACATCTAATTGATACTAGACCTTTAACCATTAAGCAAGCTTACAAAGGTATTATTAACTTGTTTTGGATTCCTGAATAGTAAATGTTAAGGTCTCCATAATTAGAAATGTACTTAATCACGTAATGCACATACATACACTCACCGGCCACTTTACTAATACCGGGTTGGACTCTATTTTGCCTTCAGAACTGGCTTAATGCTTCGTGGCATAGATTCAATAAGATACTGGAAATATTCCTCAGAGATTTTGGTCCATATTGACATGACAGCATCATGCAGTTGCTGCAGATTTGTCGGCTGCACATCCATGATGCGAATCTTCTGTTCCACCACATCCCAAAGGTGCTTTATTGGATTGAGTTCTGGTGCGCTTTATGACATGGCGCATTATCCTGCTGGAAGTAGCCATCAGAAGACGAGTACACTGTGGTCATTAAGGGATGGACATGGTCAGCAACAATACTCAGGTAGGATGTGGCATTCACACGATGCACAATTGGTACTAATGGGCCCAAAGTGTGCCAAGAAAATATCCCCCACACCATTACACCACCACCACCACCAGCCTGAACCGCTGATACAAGGTAGGATGGATTCATGCTTTCATGTTGTTGACACCAAATTCTGACCCTACCATCCAAATGTTGCATCAGAAATGCTGACAGGAGTGGCTACCCATGTAGTCTTCTGCTGCTGTAGTCCATCCGCCTCAAGGTTCAACATGTTGTGCGATCTGAGATGCTCTTCTGCATACCTCGGTTGTAACGAGTGGTTATTTGAGTTACTGTTGCCTTTCTATCAGCTTGAACCAGTCTGGCCATTCTCCTCTGACATCAACAAGGCATTTGCGCCCACAGAACTGCTGCTCACTTGATATTTTCTCTTTTTCGAACCATTCTCTGTAAACCCTAGAGATGGTTGTGCGTGAAAATCCCAGTAGATCAGCAGTTTCTGAAATACTCAGACCAGCCCATCATGTTCACCTTTCTTCCCCATTCTGATGGTCGGTTTGAACTGCAGCAGATCGTCTTGACCATGTCTACATGCCTAAATGCATTGAGTTGCTGCCATGTGATTGGCTGATTAGTAATTTGTGCCATTAAGCATTTGGACAGGTGTACCTAATAAAGTGGCCGGTAAGTGTACATTTTCAGTGTAAAATTTAAAAGAAAACGTTCACACACTAAAATAATGCCAGTAGATTTAATTTGCATTTCTGTCTACGATGCTCATTTTCGACTGCAGGATAATTTACAGATTAAAATATTAATTATAACACAGTTTTAATAGATTTTCGGTTCACACTCACAGGCATAATGTGCAATGGAATAAAGACTGCTCTTTCAGGACTGTGCAACCCATCCCAGCTTCGCATTTACATCTCAAAAAACATCTTTTACACATGCAAATTGGCTTCAAATGATACATTATGCGAGATTATGACATGACACGCGAACATTGTGAAGCTACAGACAGTACTTAATTTCAGTATAAACACTACACACTGTGTATGAATATATATTTTACATAATATAATATCACTCCGGTTGCAGTAGCGCCAAAAAAACTCAAGTATGACATTTTATTGTATTATAAGCTCACATAACAGATGTTTAAGCACAAGCATTAGCTTACATATAATAAATGCAATTGGGATAAAGTTGGTTTTATATTCGCACATTCAGACTGTCACCTTAATATAATCTCAGAAAAGTATTCTTTGCAAAATTCTAAATAGGGAAATCATATTAGAAGCCAATTAGAAGTCAAAGTACAACAGTGTTCACGTTACTTGCATGCGATTTCAGACCAAATATTCAAAGTATCGTGGTAAACAATATAGATTGAAGTAAAGTTGCTTTTATTTTTGCACATTCAGACATCCTACTAAATATTATCATTTCATAAAAGTATTAATTGCTAATTCTAAACAGGGAAATCATATTAGCAGTCAATGACTTTCAAAGTACAACAGTGTTCACAGTTGATTAATTAATGCTAACATTGTTTTGAAGTCATGCTTAAACGCGATTTCAGACCGAATATTCAAAGTAACGTTAGTGTGGTAAATAATACAGGGACCTTCCAATACAGATAAGCCATGTTTTGTCCGGTTTTATTTGTTTGTTAAACTGCCAGTTACAGTTACAAATATAATATGTTGAGCTCATAAAATTATGTCATGATAATCAATCTGTATTAGCCTTCTTAAATTCTGCTTTACCATTTTATTAAATGCGAAAGTCGGAATGTCTGAATATAAATCCAACTTTACCTTAATATAAACATTGAGGTAACGTTAATGTTGGTTTTATATTCGCATATTCTCGTTAATATAATATCAGAAAAGTATTATTAGCAGTCAATGACTGTCAAAGTACAACATTGTTTTCACAGTTGATTAAATAATGCTAAGGTTGTTTTGAAGTCATGCTTAAATGCGTTTTCAGATCGAATATTCAAAGTAATGTTAGTGTGTGGGGCCTCACGGTGGCGCAGTGGGTAGCACTATCGCCTCACAGCAAGAACGTTGCTGGCTCGAGCCTCGGCTGGGTCAGTTGGCATTTCTGTGTGGAGTTTGCATGTTCTCCCCGTGTTGGCATGGGTTTCCTCCGGGTGCTCCGGTTTCCCGCACAAGTCCAAAGACATGCAGTACAGGTGAATTGGGTAGGCTAAATTGTCCATAGTGTATGAGTGTGAATGAGTGTGTGTGGATGTTTCTCAGTGATGGGTTGCAGTTGGAAGGGCATCAGCTGCATAAAACATATGCTGGATAAGTTGGCGGTTCATTCAGCTGTGGCGACCCCAGATTAATAAAGGGACTAAGTCGAAATGAAAATGAATGAATGTTAGTGTGTCCCTGTTAAAAATACGAACAAATGTGTAAATACAAAACCAACTTTACCATTGAGGTGAAGTTGGTGTTTTATTCGCATATTCATTCATTTTAATGGACCCTATTAGGGCAGCACGTTATTGGAAAAATCTGACATTGCAATATTTTGTTTTGCTGCGATGTATATTGCGTTACGAATATAATTTCAACAAATGATTTGCATAGCCCTGTTTGGAAAGATTTCATTTATTTAGATCAACTGGGATGATCAAGTCTTTTTCTATGCAGTGCATCTGCATAAAATTTAATAAATTACAAGCATATATAAATACGACAGATCAAAAATAAAAGTGAAATAGACAGCGCTTCATGATTTTTTGAGGAGTCTAACCAGCCTGATCTGACGAGGAAACGCAAGTATCTTACGCTTTGTCAGTTTAGTGGCTAATGCATACAAATTCGTCCAAGTTCAGTCCTACGAAAATGTACGATTTTAAAAAGGAGGCGTGGCACCCAACTCCGCCCCTAAACCCAAACATCATTGGAGAAGCAAATCTTACTAAAATGTATGAATGAGATCGTATGAATTCATACAAATGAGCCACTAAATCAAAAAGTCACGAATTGCTGCAAGATTGTGTTGGTCTAACAGTAACCAAGTACAGAAATTTAAGAATCAAACGTAAAATAACATGGTCATCTTTGTATAACGTTATATATAT
>CAIGQW010053352.1:5812055-5832711 GCA_903798125.1 Danio choprae
AGTATATGATATAACTACTTATGAGTGTGAATGAGTGTGTATGGGTGTTTCCCAGTACTGGGTTGCAGCTGGAAGGGCATCCGCTGTGTAAAACATATGCTGGATAAGTTGGCAGTTCATTCACTGTGGCGACCCTTGATAAATAAGAGGACTAAGTCAAAGGAAAATTAATGGATGAATGAATGAATCTGAGGGTTGAAAAAAATCGAAATGTGTTTGGACTGTGGGGGAAACCGGAGCACCCGGAGGAAACCCACGCCAACATGGGGAGAACATGCAAACTCCACACAGAAACACTAACTGGCCCAGCCGGGACTCGAACCAGCGACCTACTTGCTTTGAGGCAACAGCGCTAACCACTGAACCACTGTGTCGCCTGTCCCAAATTTACATATTTAAAATAACAGTTTCTTATTTCAATACGTTTTACATATTTATTAATTCCTGTGAATCAGAGCTGAATGTTCAGTGTCTTCAGTGTCACATGATCCTTCAGAAATCCAGCTTACATGCTGATCTTCAGCTCAAGAAACATTTCTTATTATCAACACTGATGATTTCTTTTTATCAGCATTACATTTTCATTCATTCATTTTCTTTTCGGTTTAGTCCCTTTATTAATCAGGGCTCACCACAGCGGAATGAACCGCCAACTTATCCAGCACATGTTTTACGCAGCGGATGCCCTTCCAGCTGCAACCCATCACTGGGACACACCCATACACACTCTCATTCACACACATACACTACGGACAATTTAACTTACCCAATTCACCTGTATTGCATGTCTTTGGACTTGTGGGGGAAACCGGAGCACCCGGAGGAAACCCACGCAAACATGGGGAGAACATGCAAACTCCACACAGAAATGCCAAACGACCCAGCCGAGGCTCGAAACAGCTACCTTCTTGCTGTGAGGCGATCGTGCTACCCACTGAGCCACCACTCCGCCTACTTTTAAATATTTCATATTTAAATAATAATTTAAAAACAATATTAACTGTTACTATTGATCAATGTAATGTGCCCTTTCTGATTACAAGTATTAAATTATTTTAATAAACAAATTAAGAAAAAAAGTATAGAAATATAAGGCTGAGTAAATCATGACAAGAGTTTTTATTTGTAGCTAAGCTATCTGATGTAAAAATAGCAAACACAGTGCCCATAGACACATTTTTCAGACTGTATATCCAGCTATAATGTATTCTTTCATCAACTGAGATGTTGATTAATCAGTGATGATCAGTAAGGTATTGATAAAGTGTTTATAAATCTACTGAAAGGTGTGACTGATAAAGACGGGCTGAAGTCCACCACAAATACAGCAGAGAGCAGCTGTAGTCATTGTGTAACGTCTGATTGCTTGAGCTGTAGATAAGCAGAGAAATCTGCCTGTGTCTTTACACATCGCTGATCAAATCCAGAGGAACAAAGCCGTCAGGAAGGAAAAGTTCTGGATCCTAAATAATATCATCCAATATGAAACAACGGATATTTCAGTCATTATTTACATCGTTCATATAATGTGCATTTTATTTAATAAACCCCCTGTCAACATGTTGATTTTAGGGAACACTCCACTTTTTTGTAATAAGCTTATTTTAGAGCTCCCCTAGAGTTAAACATTTGAGTTATACCATTTTTTCATCCATTCAGCCGATCTCCATGTCTGGCGGGAGCACTTTTAGCTTAGCTTAGCATAAACCATTGAATTGGATTAGACCATTAGCATCTCGCTTAAAAATGTCAAAAAAATAGTTTCCATAATTTTCCTATTTACAGATTGACTCTTCTGTAGTTACATTGTGTACTAAGACTGATGGAAAATGAAAAGTTGCTAATAGGATCTACACTCTTGTTCCAGTGTAATAATCAAATAATTTTGCTGCCGGATTTATTAAAGATTGGTGTGTTTTTGCCCATTTTTTAAGCTAGACTGTCATTATGTTTTAGTCTGTCAGTATATGCTAAATACTCAAAAATGTTGGGATTAGTTAAACAAACATCGGGTTAAAAAGTCATTTTTATTATTAACCAAATGTTGGGTTAGTGGGGCAACACGGTGGCTCAGTGGTTAGCAGTGTCGCCTTACAGCAAGAAGGTCGCTGGTTTGAGTCCCGGCTGGGTCAGTTGGCGTTTCTGTGTGGAGTTTGCATGTTCTCCCCATGTTGGCGTGGGTTTCCTCCGGGTGCTCCAGTTTCCCCCACAGTCCAAAGACATGCGCTATAGGTGAATTGGGTAAGCTAAATTGTCCATAGTGTATGCGTGTGAATGAGTGTGTATGGGTGTTTCCCAGTGATGGGTTGCAGCTGGAAGGGCATCCGCTGTGTAAACATATGCTGGATAAGTTGGCGGTTCATTCCGCTGTGGCGATCCCTGATTAGTAAAGGAACTAAGCCGAAAAAAAATGAATGAATGAATATATTAAAATAGATATCAGTCCATCTAAATTGTAATAATATTTTACAGTATTACTGTATGTCCGCATGAGCCGAAAGTTGCTGAGACTTTTATTTCCATATGCTAATGATGAATGTTCCGTATGTTCCAACTGAAACGGAATATTGAGTAGGGGGCGGGGCTTTCTTTTTGCGCATCATTCCCTCATAGCAAACTAACGGTAAGGGGGTGTGGTTAAAAATATAAATTTTTATACAGACTAACTAATTTACATTGTTTATTTTGCTAGCTCACATTGTTATTCTTAAGGTGAGTAATTCATCTGTGCATGTTAATAAACAGAAAAAAAAATTGGTTTTGGTAATCTTCAATGAAAGTCTGAGCATATGCTTCAGATTTAGGAGTGGCGGTGCTTCTGTTGACGTCAACCTGAGGCAGTACATCAATACACTGAAATACTTAGAAAAACTTCCAGTTCATGCTTTAAAAATACAATTCTAAATAATATAAATATAATAAAATAATATAAATAATAAAAAAGTAATAATATTATAATAAAATAAAAATAATATAACTTATAAAAAATATATATTACTATTTATTTTATCTCCAAACCTTTGAACAGTAGTCTACATTTTGGGAAATGTGGATGGATAACTATAACAGAATTAATATTTTGTATCAACTTTGTTTTTGCTAATCTAGAGGTGTTTTGTGACGGTGTGTGTGTGTAAACTCACCATTTGATGCAGACTCTTTCAGTATTTCCTCAGCTCGACTCGCTCTTTGGATTCTGTGTGTTGCCCACTGTAAAAAAAAACACACACACCAGACAATACATAATATATTCTGCATGAATCCATTTCTTCCTGACTATAGGTGTTTAAATTGCATAATAGATCACAGGTCAAAGGACAGTTACCATAGTGATGATGACACGGCACATTTCAGTTTGAGAAATATACAGTACGCCATCTGATTGAGTCACATTGGTCATTTGCCAACAAAACGGCTTCATTTCCCTTTGGTGAGTGTGTGCAATGGACCCTTTTCACAAGACTGTTATGACGCACTTAACAGTCATTATCATCTTAAATCCTTGGAGCTTTTTAATATTTAGATTTTTTTTTAAAACATATATATACACTCACCAGCCACTTTATTAGGTACACCTTACTAGTACTGGGTTGGACCCACTTTTGCCTTTAGAACTGCCGTAATCCTTCGTGGCATAGATTCATCAAAGTACTGGAAATATTCCTCGAAGATTTTGGTCCATATTGACATGACAGCATCATGCAGTTGCTATCCATGATGCGAATCTCCTGTTCCACCACATCCCAAAGGTGCTCTTTTGGATTGAGTCTGGTGACTGTGGAGGCCATTTGAGTACAGGGAATTCATTTTCATGATCAAAAAACCAATCTGAGATAATTCACGCTTTATGATATGGCGCGTTATCCTACACTGTGGTCATAAAGGGATGGACATGGTCAGCAACAATACTTAGGTAGGCTGTGGCTTTGACACGATGCTCAATTGGTACTAATAGGCCCAAAGTGTGCCAAGAAAATATTCCCCACACCATTACACCACCACCAGCAGCCTGAACCATTGACACAAGGCAGGATGGATCCATGCTTTCATGTTGTTGTCGCCAAATTCTGACCCGACCATCCGAATGTTGCAGCAGAAATTGGGACTCATCAGACCAGGCAACGTTTTTCCAATCTTCTATTGTCCAATTTTGGTGAGCCTGTGCGAATTGTAGCCTCAGTTTCCTGTTCTTAGCTGACAGAAGTGGCGCCCGATGTGGTCTTCTGCTGCTGTAGCCCATCCACCTCAAGGTTGGACGTGTTGTGCGTTCAGAGATGCTCTTCTGCAGACCTTTGTTGTAACGAGTGATTATTTGAGTTACTGTTGCCTTTTTATCAGCTTGAACCAGTCTGGCCATTCTCCTCTGACCTCTGGCATCAACAAGGCATTTGCACCCACAGAACTGCTGCTCACTGGATATTTTCTCTTTTTCAGATCATTCTCTGTAAACCCTAGAGATGGTTGTGCATGAAAATCCCAGTAGATCAGCAGTTTCTGAAATACTCAGACCAGCCCTTCTGGCACCAACAACCATAACACGTTGAAAGTCACTTAAATCACCTTTTCTCGGTTTGAACTGGAGCAGATCGTCTTGATCATGTCTACATTCCTAAATGCATTGAGATGCTGCCATGTGATTGGCTGATTAGAAATTTGCGTTAACGAGCAGTTGGACAGGTGTACCTAATAAAGTGGCCGGTATGTGTAATTATTTTTATTCATGTATGTATTATATAATCTTTGCATGAAATTACAAAAAACGAATTACCACTTGTGCGAGGTGTTTCTAATGCAGCATCTATGGGGCAGGACAGTAAATTTGATGTTGTTCTCTCTTCTGGCAGCCGTTATAAGTCTCACACTATTTTTGTCCTTTTTCTGAAAGTCTTGATAACACCATCGGGGAGTTTTTCTTTTATTATTTTAGCAAATAGGATTGTAAAAAAAATATTTGTTGTACTCTCCCATTCACTGCACTCTGAGTTTACCCGACTATGACGACTTCCGCTACTGAGAAACCCGGAAGGGAGATGTAAGATTACATGGAGCGTTTCATGTATGTAGAATAATTTGACACTGCTGGACTTTATTTGATGTAGGGCATAGTTTTATTTGATCTTTTGGAAGCTGACAGACTGAAAATTGGGTGTTTAATGCTAGAAAGGAGTCGAAATTGACATTTGGTCATTGGTTAATATATTACCCAATAACCCACCAAGATTAAATGATGTCAAAAAGAAAGAAAAAAAATAGAAAGAAGTCACAGGAAACAGTAGTTGTTAGTGTTCGTCTGTGTCATCATTTGTTTTCATGTCATGTGCTATTGTTTTTGTCATGTGATCCCTTTGTTCTGTCTTTTCCCGCCATGTTCAGTGTTCATTAATCTCACCTGTGTCCATCCCTTGTGCCCTGTTAGTTTAATCATCCCTCTGTCTGTTTATACCCTTCCGTGTGTATCATTCGTTGTCTGGTATTGTATTGTTATACGTATATGTCCTGTCTGCCCGTTTCCAGTGTCTGTCATCAGTAAGTGTTTGTTTAATAAATCCGTCCTTTTGTTAATCCCGTGTTCCCGTCTTGTCATGTCCCACATCGAGTGTTACAGTAGTAAAGAAAGTTAGTTATTTTTTATACATTTTTTTAAATTATTATTTTCATTTGAAACAAAATGCACAATTTATTTTCACATTAAGACCATTTATATTTATGGTTTTCATTTCATAAAAATTTTCATTCATTTATTCATTTTGCTTCGGCTTAGTCATTATTTATCAGGGGTCACCACAGCGAAATGAATCGCTAACTATTCTGGCATATGTTTTACACAGCAAATGCCCTTCCAGCTGCAACCCATCACTGGGAAACACCCATACACACTCATTCACACACATACACTACAGACAATTTAGTTTACCCAATTCACCTATAGCGCATGTGTTTGGACTGTGGGGAAAGCTGGAGCACCCAGAGGAAACCCACGCCAACATGGGGAGAACATGCAAACTCCACACAGAAATGCCAACTGACCCAGCTGGGACTCGAACCAGCGACCTTCTTGCTGTGAGGCGACAGTGCTACCCACTGCGCCACCGTGTCGCCATGAGTAGTTATAAGTCAGAACTACCAATCAAATTTTTTATTGGATTCCTGGATTTAGAAAATATATTTTGTCTACTTGCCAACACAATTTTTAGAAATGTTTTAATTTCTTTGATTGTAATTTTTAATTGTTTTCTGTAAAATAAAATAAACAATTTTATTATTATTATTATAGCGGCACGGTGGCTCCGTGGTTAGCACTGTCACCTCACAGCAAGAAGGTCGCTGGTTCGAGTCACAGCTGGGTCAGTTGGCATTTCTGTGTGGAGTTTGTATGTTCTCCCCGTGTTGGCGTGGGCTTCCTCCGGGTGCTCCGGTTTCCCCCACAGTCCAAAGACATGCGCTATAAGTGAATTGAATAAACTAAATTGGCCGTAGTGTATGAGTGTGTGTGAATGAGTGTGAATGGGTATTTTTCCAGTACTGGGTTGCGGCTGGAAGGGCATCTGCTGCATAAAACATATGCAGGAATAGTTGGCGGATCATTACGCTGTGGCGACCTCTGAAAAAAATCATACACTAAGCCAAAGTAAAATGAATGAATGAATTATTTTTATTCTATTACTTTTATTTTAGTTCTATTTTAACTAAGCATTAATTATTTTCATTAAGTTTTCATAACAGCTTTACTGTTACTCACAAAAAAAGAAAATCGTCTTACAGAACATACCTCTAAGGTTTTGATAAGGAGCTTCATGTAGGTCTCAGTGATGCCCAGCGAGATCCCAAACATTGCAGGCAACATGATCAGGACTATAACACAGCTGAACCAAACCCTCAGCACGGGGAACAAAACTGCCCAGTAGCCCTCCATGACCAGACCTTCACCACAACACTGGCCCAAAAACACATCAAATGCATTTAGAAAACACTGTCATGCAGCAACTATTAACATTTGTGTAAAATAAGCACTTATTTAATAACAATAACACATGACATATGATATGAAATGACAGATGATGTGATACAAAAAAGTCTGAAAGTCTTTTAAGTTTTAAATACCTTTTAATTATCTATCATTTAAAGCAACTTTAAGACATCCCAAATAAAAAAAAACCTGAATTTATAGTAATTACTGTAGTGTTTTTAAAGCGTACTATAGTAAAGTACTTGATTTAATCTGTTATGGTAATTCTATAGATGCTATGGTAATACAATTATAGCAATATAAACAAATGACCCACTACTGTACTTGTTTTCTCCAAATATAGGGTATATTTTACTACAATACACCACAGTTTGGTGTTGCAAAAACTAAAGTATACTACAATTTGCTGTAGCATACTTTAGTAAAGTGAATTGCTATATATTACATAATTTATATACTATAGAACCGTAATATTATACTATGCTATAGAATTTATAACATTTTGTTATTGCTTGCTACAGCATACTGTGGTATTAACTGTACCAAACTGTAATAAACTACAGTAAACTACAGTATACTACAGTATTTATTACAGTTTAACAGTTTACTAAATTTAACACTACAGAATGCAGTATAGCATTCAATAAAGTGCTGTAAATTCTAAAATATATACAGTATAATTAGCTTTGTATGGTTGAAAACACTATCATATTTCCTATGAATTACTATAATATTGTTTTACTTTTTCAAAGCATACAGTGGTATTAACTGAACTGTAATAAACCTGTTGTGTAGGGAAAAACTACAGTATACTACAGTATTTGTTACAGTCCCCTATAGTTAATACTGCAGTAGCATTCAATAACAAAGTGCTGTAAATTCTATAATATATACAGTATAATTCGCTTTGTGGTTGAAAACAAAACACTATTACATTTACTATAAATTACTATGGCTAAATTACTAAATTACTATTTTCCACTTTTTAAAGCATACTGTGGTATTAACTGTAGTGAACTATAATAAATAAACTTGTTGTGTGGGGAAAAACTACAGTATTTATTACAGTTCTCTACAGTTAATACTACAATATCATTCAATATATATATATATATATATACTTACAGTATAATTCGCTTTGTTTGGTTCAAAAACACTATCATATTTACTATAAATTACTCTGGCATTTGTTCACTTTTTTAAAGGAATATATCACACAAACAAAAACATTAAACTAAGCTTTCGTTTTCTCAAGGAAGGAATCTCCAACTCACCCGCTTTCATGAACAGACAGCAGCTCTACAAGCCAGAAAGCAGAAAATGCTCCTCTCTGTCATACTCCACTGACCCTTAACATGATTCTTCTACTGAAGGTGTTTAAAAGTCCGTTTGAGGAACTTCTGCAGCCTTTACACGGAGATTGAGAAATAGCAATGCTGGAAGACATCCTAGACCTGTAAAAAAATGTAGAACAAAGTTCAGCGGGAACAATAGAAAGGCGCGCCACCTTGCGGTTGTATGGTGAACTTACGCACAAAGATGAACTTTAACCGTAGCGTAAAGATGGTAAATGAGGACATGAACTTTTCTCAACATCATCAACAGGTTGATATAAAACATTTCACGTTTACATTTACACATTTAGCAAACATGTTTATCCAGAACGGAACAATTTGACTCACAGAGACTACAATATACCCACATATTATCCTGTAGGCCTTTATGTTATATACTGTAGTATTTACACCACTTTGTTAATTAAAACTACAGCATACTGTGGTAACTGATAAACTGTAAAAATACTGTTGTATACTTTAGTTTTACACTAATCTGTGGTGTATTGTAGTATACTATACCTAGAAAACTAAGTACAGCATTGGGTAAATTGTTTAGATTGTACTGTAGCTGTATTACAACACCAACTACAGAATCACCACATCAGATTAATTCAAGTACTTTACTATAGTATGGTTCAAAAACACTAGTTTTTACTATAAATTACTGGATTTAATTTATACTAATATTTATTAGAATTTATTATTAGAATTCATAATCATTTTTCAGGTGGGTTTGAATGGATTCTGAATAAATATATATATAATAAATATATATAATAATGCTGGATAAGTTGGCGGTTCATTCCGCTGTGGCGACCCCAGATTAATAAAGGGACTAAGCCGAAAAGAAAATGAATGAATAAATGACTAAGCCGAAAAGAAAATGAATGAATGAATGAATGTACTTTGTATCCCTTACATTGTCCCCACAAGTATATCAATACCAGTAATTTTTGACTTTGTGGGGACATTTTTTTGGTCCCCATGAGGAAAACGCCTCATAAATCCCACAGAATGAAGTATTTTGGAAATGTAAAAGGGCAGATTTTTCCTGTAAGGGTTGTTTTAAGGGTATAGTTGGGTGAAGAGCACAGCATATACAGTTTGTACAATATAAAAATGATTAAATCTATGGGAAGTCGCCATAAACACAGCTTTATTAGTGTGTGTGTGTGTGTGTGTGTGTGTGTTATCTTTGTATTTGGTTTTACTTTATGACGGTAAATCAGTGTATTCTATATAAATAAAATGACAAATGCATGAAGTGGCATAACTATACTATAAATTAGACAAATGATCAAACTAGTTTTATTGAAAAATTCAGGATGAAACATTGCCATCTACTGTACATGGTTGGTTAAATGATTGCAATGAATTCTTCAGTCTTTCATAGCTTTCACCACAATAATTATGTGTAAAATTAAAACGTTTATATGAAGTTAAGCATCTTTATGTTTTTAAACCCTTGCAACATCACAGTAATTTTGGCTTTATGTGCAAGCTGTGAGAAAGCATGTGTGATCCATATGGATAAGAAATCTATTCTAAAACTGGCCAGTCTTTAATTAAATAACCATATCAAGATGAGACAAAGGAACTCAACCTCAAAATAGTATCCCTCCCCCCAGTTAAAGCATGTTATTTAAAACAGAAGGTAATCTGCTTTTGGATATTAGTTGAATTGGTGACGCGATGGCTCAGTGGTTAGCACTGTCACCTCACAGCAAGAAGGTCGCTGGTTCGAGTCCCGGCTGTGCCAATTGGCATTTCAGTGTGGAGTATCCATTTTCTTCCCCTTGTTGGCGTGGGTTTCTTCCTGGTGCTCCGATTTTCCCCACAGTCCAAACACATGTGCTATAGGTGAATTGAATAAACTAAATTGGCCGTAGTGTATGTGTGCGAATGAGTGTGTATGGGTGTTTCCCAGTGATGGGTTGCAGCTGGAAGGGTGTAAAACATATGCTGGATAAGTTGGCGGTTCATTCCACTGTGACGACCCTTGATGAATAAAGGGACTAAGCTAAAGGAAAATGAATGAATATTAGTTGAATTTAGGCTATTAACAAACGCACCTTCAAATTTACCATACAAGGAAAACGTAACTCCGCATTGTCATAGGTCACACAGTGCAGCAAGATTTATTTGCACAGGCAGTTTGGGGTCTTCAGGACAACTTGTTCTTATCCTGCTTAAGTTTCTTTCTTCTGTTGAACATATAGCAAGATATTTAGAAAAATGTTTGAAAGACGTTTGTTTTTCCTACTATGTATGACAACGGTTACCGGTTTCCAACATTCTTCGAAATATCTAGAAAAAAAGAAACTTATTAAGGTTTGGGACAACCTTGAGTAAACAGTGAGTAAATTTTTATTTTTGAGTGAACAGTCCCTCTGATAAGACGCTTCAAGATGCATTTTAAAAACGTGCAGGGAGTGTTTTAGAAAATTGTTTGGCACTTGCAATTCATGATTATGCCCACTATACACTATCGAAAAGCTTTTGAATAATGATCATTTAATGACTTACTTGAGAGGAAAGTTTTAATGCTTCGCAAAGATTAATTTAACTATCACAAACTTTTCATTTGATTTTCCATGTTTTAAGAATGGTGATTCTTGTCTCTGCAGACACCAAAAATAACAAGTCATTACAAAAAACTTCTTTGTAGGACCTTTTATTTAATGCTCTTTTTATATAAACTTGTTTATATAACTTCCTTTTTTGGGCAGCACGGTGGCGCAGTGGGTAGCACAATCGCCTCACAGCAAGAAGGTCGCTGGTTCGAGCTCCGGCTGGGTCAGTTTGCATTTCTGTCTGGAGTTTGCATGTTCTCCCCGTGTTTGTGTGGGTTTCCTCCGGGTGCTCCGGTTTTCCCCACAAGTCCAAAGACATGCAGTATAGGTGAATTGGGTAAGCTAAATTGTCCGTAGTGTATGTGTGTGAATGGGTGTGTATGGATGTTTCCTAGTGATGGGTTGCAGATGGAAGGGCATCCGCTGCCTAAAACATATGCTGGATAAGTTGTCAGTTCATTCCGCTGTGGCGACCTCAGATTAATAAAGGGACTAACCCGAAAAGAAAATGAATGAATGAATGAATGAACTTCCTTTTTTAAATCTGAGCCCTGGTTCTTGTTTCAAAACAATCAAAACAACAACTCATTCGGTTTGAGTGCCATAATTTTACAATCTCAATCCTTTTTGACAGAAAAAAACAGCATATGCTGATTAGGTAGGTTTTGAACCATGTCTGCTGGTAAGCTGGTCCATGCTGGTCATGAGCTGGAACTCAAGCTCAAATTGAAGTGCAATGTTTTGTTGCAGTTTCCAGGTTTAAAGGTGTGCCATGTTGTGGAAAGGAGCTTATGTTTTCTTTTAATTGGTGGGTGTGTCAAAATTATGTCAACCCAATCAGAAGCAACATGTATATAAACCATGCGGTATTAAAGTCCCCTGCATATGGTATAATAAACTGCATATTAATACCCTCTCTTACCATTAGTTTGCTATTAGGGAATGATGAGCAAAAGAAAGCCCCGGCCAATACTCAATATTCAATTTCAGTTGGAAGTACACCAACATACTGAAACTAAGTCTCAGCAACTTCCACACAGACTTTAAAGCTCGAACAGTGGGTCCAAGTAAAGTCTGTTCTCTTTTATTATGGATGTCAACTAATCACAATGAATGTATCATTGAGCATATTTAGCAGATTGTTTTGTACAGGGAGTTCAATGCATCACCGTTTCTCTTTAGTTTTGCAACATTTTGTTGGGACTGAACATATCCTGTGCAAAGAACCCGCACATAACCAGCTTAAACCAGTTCATGAGAAGTAAGAACCAGTTCAAACCAGCAGCCATGGTTCAAACCTACCTAAGCATATGCTGTTTTATTTCAACAATAGGCTAGTATGTTACAGAAAACATAAAGATATTTTTGCTTTTTTACCTTTTACGTAATTTTACATATTATTTATTTATTATAATTTTTTTTTTGAGAGCAGCACGGTGGTGCAGTGGGTAGCACAATCGCCTCACAGCAAGAAGGTCGCTGGTTCGAGCCCCGGCTGGGTCAATTGGCATTTCTGTGTGGAGTTTGCATCTTCTCCCCGTGTTCGCATGGGTGCTCCGGTTTCCCACACAATTCCAAAGACATGCGGTACAGGTGAATTGGGTAAGCTAAATTGTCCGTAGTGTGAATGAGTGTGTATGGATGTTTGCCAGTGATGGGTTGCAGCTGGAAGGGCATCCGCTGCGTAAAACATATGCTGGATAAGTTGGCGGTTCATTCTGCTGTGGCGACCCCAGATTTATAAAGGGAGTAAGCCGAAAAGAAAATGAATGAATGAATGAATAAAACTGCATTTAAAGTCTGCATGAACTGGAAGCAGCAACCGTTTTTTTTCCATATTGTGAGAATGAGAATTTTACTGAAAGCAAACAGGAAACGTCAAATTTAGATTAGATGGGCAAAAAAATAAATCAATTGTGAATTGTGTTGTGGTGAACAATTCATCTGTGCATGTCATTATCTTAATGACATGCACAGATAAATTGTTCAACAACGTGAGCTAACAAAATAAATATGGTTAGTTTTTATTTCATGTGTAGCCTACTTTAATACGCATGTAAAATAGCAAAATAAGGTACAAATAAATCTTTACTTTATTGTATTTAATTTATTTTGCAAATTAGTGACTAACCCTTAGCCTGCAGCTCGTCATATCGTCAACCGCATCAGGATAATAATAACCCAGTGACTGACAACGCAATATCCCTAAATTAAAACGCGTCATCGACATTTTCAAAAGGATATGCACATTTTACCGTCTTCATTTTAATAAAAAGTAAGCGTGTAGTGGTACCTCGCTTTACCTCGTGCAGCTCGATGTTTTTGAGCTGTGAGGATCTCTGAGGTAAAGTTGGTTTTATATTCGCACATTCGTTCAGTGACAACTTATGACACGCTCTCTATAGTGTTTACCATGGTACTTTGAATATTCGGACTGAAATGTCATGTAAATATGATTTGAAAACAACATTAGCACTTTTTAATTGACTGTAAACAATGTTGTACTTTGGCTGCTAATATGATTTCACTATTTAAAATGCAAAAAGTACGTTTCTGAAATTATATTATTAAGGAGAAAGTCCGAATGTGGGAATATAAAACAATTTTACCTCAATTCTCTCAGTTCACCTCCTGCGCCTGGAAACAGCAGGACAGTCAGTCAGTCAGTCACAGTAATCTCTCCTCCCACTCCACATCATATTCCCCTCATTCTCCCTTCACTTTCTTTCTCCGTCTCTCTGACCCCAGATGTCTCCAGCTTTCACCAGAAACTCCCCTCAGGACTGACTTTATCCAGTTCTCCGGCGTCGGAGCGTTTATTTGCTCTTCTCATTTCGCGTTGCAGAAACATGCCAAGTCGGGTCAGCGTTGCGATTTTGCGGTTCAATTGTGTTTTGTTTCTGGCTGCGAGCCACGTCAAGAGCTCTGAACCGGACTACCTCTTTCCAGACATAGAGCAAGGTTTGTATCTTCATGCAAAACTATCATACAAGATATATTTAGGTTGTTTTTAATCCTAATATGCCGCCAAGTGTTTCACTGCTGAGGCGAGCGGTCAGTTGCTGCAAAAGTCCAGATTTCTGTTGCAGTCCTGAACTTGCACAATCTCGTTTTGTAAAAGTGCATTTAACCCTTTAATGCATGTATGAATATTGATCAATTACAAAATGCATTATTAAAATGTTTCTTTTTTGATTCAGTGTAATCATACTAAGTCTCTATTGAACTACAAGGATCTTTGTGCATCAACACCAGTCACTTTGAGTGTTTTATGTATGACATGAAAGAAGACAGTGATATATAATTATGTTTATGGATCAAAGGTGGTGGCTTGGAGCTAAAGTTAGTCTCTTAATTGTTAAACTAGCTTGAGTAGTGATACATGTCGTGAATGAATGGCTGAATTATATTTCATTCTGTCCTAGGGAAAGCACTGAAAATATATAAAATATAATGACAGTGTTTTGTTGTAGTGTTTCATGAACATTAGAATTTGCCTAATTGTAAGAAATATTTTCAAGATTTCTAAGCATATTATCAAAGAATCTACATCAAATTATTAGATTATTACATCACATTTTAATTATATAACATATTTACTAACAAAGATGACATATTTAGCTTTTAGATTTTAAATAGTTTTTTTTTACATTTCATATTATATAAGGCGACATTATTTAAGTGATTTTTTTTTACCCTTTTTTACCCCAGTCTTTTATCTTAAAAGTCGAGTTTTAGTTCTAAAAATTGTCTCCATTAAACAGCACTTGGAAATTTAAATATAAATAATATTTTTGCCTTGCATATACACTCACCGGCCCCTTTATTAGGTACACCTTACTAGTATCCGGTTGGACCCCCTTTTTTGCCTTAATCCTTCATGGCATGGATTCAACAAGGTACTGGAAATATTCCTTAGAGATTTTGGTGCATATTGACATGATAGCATCACGCAGTTGCTGCAGATTTGTCGACTACACATCCATGATGCGAATCTCCTGTTCCACCACATCCCAAAGGTGCTCTATTGGATTGAGATCTGGGGATTGTGGAGGCTATTTGAGTACAGGGAATTGTCATGTTCAAGAAACCAGTCTGAGATGATTCGCACTTTATGACATGGCGCGTAATCGTGCTGGAAGTAATAAACACTGTGGTCATAAAGGGATGGACATGGTCAGCAACAATACTGAGGTAGGCTGTGGCGTTGACACGATGCTCGATTGGTACTAATAGGCCCAAAGTGTGCCAAGAAAATATCCCCACACCATTACACCACCACCAGCAGCCTGAACCGTTGATACAAGGCAGGATGGATCCATGCTTTCATCTTGATGATGCCAAATTCTGACCCGACCATCCGTATGTCGCAGCAGAAATTGGGACTCATCAGACCAGGCAACATTTTTCCAATCTTGTATTGTCCAATTTTGGTGAGCCTGTGCGAATTTTCCTCAGTTTCCTGTTCTTAGCTGTCAGGAGTGGCACCCGGTGTGCTCTTCTGCTGCTGTAGCCCATCCGCCTCAAGGTTGGAGGTGTTTTGCATTCAGAGATGCTCCTCTGCATACCTCGGTTGTAACGAGTGGTTATTTGAGTTACTGTCGCCTTTCTATCAGCTGGAACCAGTCTTGCCATTCTCCTCTGACCTCTGGCATCAACAAGGCATTTGCACCCACAGAACTGCTGCTCACTGGAATTTTTATCTTGTTTTCGGACCATTCTCTGTAAACCGTATAGTTGTTGTGCGTGAAAATCCCAGTAGATCAGCAGTTTCTGAAATGCTCAGACCAGCCCATCTGGCACCAACAACCATGCCACGTTCAAAGTCACTTAAATCACCTTTTTTCCCCAGTTCTGATGCTCGGTTTGAACTGCAGCAGATCGTCTTGCCACTGGACAGGTGTACCTAATAAAGTGGCTAGTGAGAGTATATATATATATATACATATTTCTCGAAATATATTTTACAAATTAAAGGTAAAATATAAGATTTTTCTTGTACCATTTTGCATTTATAAAATATATAGAAACAATAAAAAGGATTTAGGTGAAAATCTGTATCTAATAGAAATCTAATAGAGAACTGTCTCGTTTTCTTTTCTAGAGCACTTCGTCAAGCAGCATCCTGAGTTTTATGTGGATCATCCTGAAAAAGTGAATGGAGAAGGAAAGTTCATCTCCTATGCTTTATCACATCACTTCACCGGCCGGCGTCATAAGAGAGACCTGAATTCAGCCGAGAGGCGAGTGTATTACAAACTCAACTACAGAGGTCGAGAGCTGACTCTTAATCTGACCACCAATGAAAATCTGCTCTCCAATGAATTTATTGTGGAGAAACGCAATGGGAGTTTAGCAGAGAAGTGGCCACAATCATCTGGTAGTGGCGCTTGTCATCTTATTGGCACAGTGACGGATCAGAATGTTCAAGCGACTGCCGCCATTAGCACCTGTGAGGGACTGGTGAGAAATATATGAACATATCTGTCCCTTGTCTTGTGTTGATCTTGCAGTTCATTTCTGTTATGAATTCACTTACTTGCAGTAGTGCAAATATTGTCATTGGATGATAAAGCCAGAATCAGAATTGACCTTATTTACTTTTCCAAATGCTGCACATTCCTGGATGATTCGTCACCAGGCACATTATTATACAGAAAACTAGCCTAGAGCACCATCTGCTGTTAAAAAATAGCCCTGAGCACAGTCTGCTGTTAAAAATTGGCCTAGAGCACCGTCTGCAGTTAATAACCAGTCTAGAGTGCCATCTGCAGTTAAAAACTAGCCTAGAGCGCCCTTTGCTGTTAAAAACTAGCCTAGAGTGCTGCCTTTTGTTAAAACTAGCCCATTTGCTGTTAAAAACTAGCCTATAGTGCCGCCTGCTGTTAAAAACTAGCCTAGAGCGCCCTCTGCAGTTAAAAACTAGCCCAGATGAGCCTTGTGCAGAATCTACATTTGCGTCTTAATAGGCTGTTGTCTGTTTGGTGTGTTCATGTACAGCTTTTTGTTCTAGACATAGCTGATGCAGGGCAACAACGCAGTTGGTTTTTGTCGCTGCCAGTTCTTTGATGTCTGCTTGCTTTTTCCCAGGCTTAAAATGTCCTTTGGGGAACCCAAAATTGTAAACTTTGGGGATGCCAAAGATCCCTAGAATGAAGTACAATGCATATGCTTTCGTATCTTAGTTTTATTCATATTTTTATTTTTATTTTCAGTTTTGGTTTAATAATTTTTATATTTCATAATAAAAAACGTATTTGTATGTTACTTTATTATTTATGCTTTAGTAATTTTGATATTAATAACAAAATTCAATTGCCATTTTTAAGTTAATTTCAAATAATGAATTTAATTTCAGTTTATTTCAAAGACATCTTTGATTTTTAGCTTTTGTCAAGAATGATGAACATCTTTTGTTAACCTGGGGGTTTGGAGACTGCATAACTGCCTGTCTAGAGCAGCTTTGACTATCTTGTAAGACTCTTGGCTCTTTGACCCTTGTTTTGTTTGGAAAAAAGGAGCAGTGTTTAACCATTTTTTGGCAACCCTATAAAGAGACATCTGTGTGTTTTCCGCAGATTACATATAAAAGAGTATATGCAATCTGATAACGGCCATTTTAGTTTAAATTAGTCTCCTTTTATACAGCCCCTAACTGTGAAATATCCTAAATCTGATGATTAATCTAAGAAATAATAGACCTAGAATGAAGTTGTGCAGGGCAAGTTACAATAATGTTCATTATACAACAATGTTTAACTGCAGAATGCTATTGACCAATCAGAATTAAGTGTTTTAAAGCGGCACATATAATAAGATCCTGTTATTCAGAGTAAACGCTGATGAAAAGCGAGAAGAATAGTAACCAGGTCAGTGTGTCAGCACATAACGTGACTCATTCTGACTTGGCAAGTGAACAAGACGTTGCAAAGTGGGGAAAAAAGAGGAGAAGCAGAGTATCGGCTTGTTGCTGAAAGCACAGGAAAGAGTTTTAGACTTTAAAATGAGCTTTGATTTATTAGTCGCATGCATAATTTGTGTGCAGTAACTTGCACTAAATGCTGAGTCTGTCATTGCCCGAGCTTGTAGTCTCCTGTAAGGTCACGTTTATGTCAATCAGCCGTTCTCATGTTATCTTTCTCTTCAAACATTCTCTCTCAGTCTCAGCTGCACAGATTACATTCCATTAACTATTACACATTCACTATGTTTAAAGTATTAATGGGAAAGCTGAAGGTAACATACTGATAGTCCTCTAATATTGCTGAGATGAGGTGATTTTGCATTAAAAGTCCAGATTCTTTGACAACAAACAAAAATATAATGAGGTGCAACTGATCATCGTGTGTTTAGAAGTGACAATTATTAGCCCCCCTGGTGTATATTGTTTTCCCCAATTTCTGTTTAACGGAAAGAAGATTTTTTTCAACACATTTCTAAACATAATAGTTTTAATAACTCATTTATAATAACTGATGTCTTTTATCTTTGCCATGATGACAGCACATAATATTTGACTAGATATTTTTCAGAATACTAGTATTAGCTTAAAGTGGCAGTTAAAGGCGTAGCTAGGTTAATTAGGCAAGTTAGGGTAATTAGCCAAATCATTGTATATGGTTTGTTCTGTAGACAATCGAAAAAAAATATTGCTTAAAGTTAAGGGGGCTAATAATATAGACCTTAAAATGGTTTTTAAAAATTAAAAACTGCTTTTATTCTAGCCAAAATAAAACAAATAAGACTTTCTCCAGAAGAAAAAACATTATAGGAAATACTGTGAAATTTCTTTTGCTCTGTTAAACATCATTTGGGAAATATTTGAAAAAGAAAGAAAAATTCACAGGAGGGCGAATAATGTAGACTTCAACTATATATACTTATTGTGTGCACTTATTGGGAGCAATTGTGTGAATGTGAGAGTGTATGGGTGTTTCCCAGTACTGGGTTGCAGCTGAAAGGGCATCCGCTGCGTAAAACATATGCTGGAATAGTTGGTGGTTCATTCCGCTGTGGCGACCTCTGAAATAGAGACTAAGCCGAAGGAACAAAGGAGGAAATGTTATGCAAAAACTGTGTGTTTTAAATTCCTTCTGTGGTTTGGCCAAACAGTTAGTTTGTCCCAAACTTGCGTTTTTGGTTAAGCCAGAAACACTCAAATAAACAAAACACAAGCATGCAAAGATTGAGTTTGGAAATAATTTTGGATTTTTTTAAAAAAAGTCTAAATGGCAGCCGAGTCTACATTTATTGAACAAAAATACAAGTAAAAATTCAAAATAAAATAAAAAATCTCCAAAAAAAAAAAAACTTAAAATGAAAGTTTTCTGTTTTATAGAATATATTCATTCATTCATTCATTTTTCTTCGACACCTTTATTCATCAGGGGTCGCCACAGCAGAATGAACTGGCAACTTATCCAGCATATGTTTTACACAGGTGATGCCCATCCAGCTGCACAAAATAAAAAAAATCTGCACAAAAAATCTTTCACAAAATAAATCTAAGCACAGGGCAACAATGTACAGTTGAAATCAAAATGATTCACCCTCCTTTTTTTTCAAGACAGTTTCAGATTTTTTTTGGAATATACTAGGTTGCTGTTGGAAGTGGTGTTAGTGAGGTCAGCAGGGGGCGCTCAACCTGTTGTCTGTGTGAGTCCTAGTGCCCCTATACTACACTATACTATCAGTGAGCACTGTCTTTCGGAAGAGACGTTAAACCGAGGTCATTGCACATTGGTCATTGTGGTCATGGCACTTCTCATAAAGAGGGGTGTAACTCCGGTGGCCCTCCATTGGCCATTTGGCCTCCCAATCATCCCAATCCACCAACTTGGCTCTATCACTGTCTCTCCACTCCACCGATAGCTGGTGTGTGGTGAGCGCACTGGCGCCGTTGACCTGTGGCTGCCGTCGCATCATCCAAGTGTATGTTGCACACTGGTGGTGCTGTGGAGAGACTCCCCCCCTCATGATTGTGAAGCACTTTGGGTGTATGGCCATACACAATAAAATGAGCTATATAAATACACATTACATTACATTACATAACTAAATAAGTTAATTAGGCAAAACATTAGACAACAGTGTTATGTTCTGTAGCCAATCAGAAAAAAAAATCTTATGGGAGCTAATAATATTGACCTTAAAAATATATTTATTAAAAACTGCTTTTATTTCAGCCAAACTAAAAGAAATAAGAAAAATATAATAGGAAATACTGTGAAGAATTTCTTGCTGTGTTAAACAGCACTTGGGAAATATTTGAAAAAGGATTAAAATGAATAATTTTGCCATGAACTGTAATTATTCATTCTTACAGGCCTCTCTACAAATTCAACTAGGATGGAGGAGATTATTAGAGTGATGTGGTGCAGTTTATTGCACAGTAAACTGATCTTTAGGGTTGTTTATTGTTTGGTTTACGGTCCTCATGAAAAACACATTAGCACTGAACTCTGGTGACTCCATTCCTGTTTCAAATCAGTGCGATTACAAATGAACCCATCACCGAGCAACTCTGCGTTAGCCATTAGATCCATACATTCTTCCTGTAGGGTGCTGCACTACAGTTTCAAGTCTTTACATAAGCTGGAAATCCTATATATCCTGTTTGAAGTCCTACCAAAAGCTGCAGGAACTCTGGAAGGCCAGAAACGCACACATGGCTTCTGTATTTAGCAGCTCAGCTTTTGTTTTCTTAATGCCCCCTGACACCAAAGCTCACGTTTCTGCCGTGAAGAGCAGAAAGAAAGACAGGATTTACCCACAAAAAA
>CAIGQW010053352.1:5837711-5863659 GCA_903798125.1 Danio choprae
ATGAATGAACTAACATAAATAAAAGGCCTTATTTGTGATTTCTGATTTATTTAAGGACACATAAGATTGTTTTGAAAGTGTCACGCTATGCCCGTATCACACAGTCGTGTTGCAGTGGTTATTATTGTTTAGACTCTGGGGATGTTCAGCTCGTCTGAGTCAATATTATGACTGTGTCTTCGGCCCCCTGGAGAATTCATGGTGAATCCCTCTGTCTCTCTGTGAATCCCAGTGTCTGTTTTGTGTTACGCGCAGCCCAGTTTCGAAACATTTGGAATGTTTTTCTGGTCACGGTTTATTTAGTTTGAACTGAATACACACACCTGTTTTTGGCCGCTGGGACTCATTCGATCAGCAGGGCGGTGAACGAGTGCATGTGCATCATGAGAGTCATTCTCATTTCCATAAAGCTAGAATTTCACTATATTTCCAAACAAAAAACAACAAAACATAGTGATAAGGAAAAAACTGCAAGTTTCAGAAATGTCTTATGTGCCAAATGAAATGTTCAAAGTTCAGGACATACAAACACACACTGTGAAAGTAAATGTGCAACCTGAATTGACCTCTATTTTATATACTACACTGTAAAAAATATCTGTAAATTAGCAGTTAAGGCCCGTTGCCAGCATGGTGCAAGGGGTGAATCTTTTTTTTTTTTTTTAAAGTGGACTTTTTTTTTTTAGGTTAATTTTCTATTTAATTATGAGGTTTCAATAATTTGCGGATGTCCCGATCAGGTTTTTTGCCCTCAAGTTCGAGTTCAAGTCCAAGTCACTTGATTTTGAGTATCTGCCGATACCGAAACCTATAAAAGGGAATAAAGAAGAGCGAGGAAACAGATCTAGGATGTTCCTTATTTTTTTTTAAATTCACCTTATTATAACAACTCTTGTTGCACTTTTGTGAGGTAGCTTGAACAATGAAGTAATAAATAACATAAATTCTATACTTTTGGACTTTAGTACAACAGTAAATATTAAAAAAATCTAAAATAAAAACAAGTAGCACCTCAACTTAAAATAACCCAAGTTTTCATATCTCACAGTTTGCTATGGCAATGTTGTCATCATCAACTTTATTATACATCCAGAGCGCAGACATACTCGCGCTCTCCGCTTCAAGCTGCTTCCGTGTTCTATTTTGCCAGCATTTAACCAATAGCGTCTCTGGAACAAAGTGATGTCATGCCGCACGCATTGGTGTTTCTGTGTAAAGTCAAGAAAGAGGTCTAACTCTGTGCCACCGCATAACTATAGATGTGTTAAACAATAATGATTATTACATATACATATATATTCGAGTCCTGATCGGGAGGTAACGTCCGATTCCAATCGAGTCTGAAACCACGTGATCACCCCTGATTTTCGATCACGTGATCGAATCTGGGCATCCCTAAATAATATAGTGGCATTTTAAGCACTATTTTTAGCTGGATTAGCTTGTCGGATGGTCATCATAACCACACTTTTTGATGTACTAAATATATTTACTAAAGATTTAGAATAAAGAAATATGAAGTAAATAAAATACAAATTTATTACATATATCATTAAGAAAATGAATGAAATCTGCTAAAGTTTTAAATTAAAAACTGTAGCCTATTGAAGTGGTTCCCAGAGTGGGTGTCGGGACCCCCTGGGGGAGTCGAGGGACAATGAGGATGGTTGCGGCACTTGAAAAATCGAATTCATTTTATTAAACTATTAGAAATACGATATTTTATCCGTAGCATACAGAAGAAAAAAATAGTAGTTAATAGACACATTAAAAAAACAACATGCAAATAAAAAGCCATATATTAATTAAATCAGATTAAATCTATATGAAAGATTCAGATGCAGCACATTTTATAGTACTCACATAAATACAGGCCACAACTGAACATGGAGGATGTTCTCTAAAGTGCCGTTCTATAAAATTAAACGATGAATAGACTTATGTGTGCCCCGTTGTGTGCAAGGTTTATATATTTATAACCACCTCAGAGGATATTGTGGGTCGCGAGTCACTGGCATTGTTATTTTGGGGGTTGCAGGCTGAAAAGTTTGGGAATCCTTGGCCTATTGTGTCATTTATTAGGCAAATAACAAACTGAGCAGCACATTCAACTTTCCTCAGTCAGAATTTGGCCATTTGAATATTGAACAATTAAAACATAATAATAATAAAAATAATAATAATAATGTAAAGCTTGACGATTTTTCTAGCCTCTCTTATAAAAAGGTACATTTAGAAACACATGGATAACAACAAATAGCAAAATTAGTAATAAAATTAACTTTAATACTGGCCGCTTTTGGTGCTTCGTTGATTTTTTTTCTTTTAAGAATAAGGTCCAAGCTTTAGAATAAAAGTTCCTTGTAAAATGGGATTTATTTAACACTATACAGTAGGTCAGTAATGAAAGATTACTTAAAACCTTTTATGGGTTATTTTCACAATTTATGATGGCTTAGCAGTCAAAACAGGACAAATGAGCTCATGTATGGGACAAATTCTAGACCTTTGTCAGTGGAGTGGGTGTTACGAACCACCTGAACACCTGAACCCCCCCCCCCCCCCCCCCCCCCCGCATATTTCTTATACATTATATTATTCAAACTACTAAAATGTCAACAAAAGTCACTTTGTTAAACCGTAGAGTTGAATTTTTAACATCAAAAGTCGACAGAGCAGACATCAACACCCCATAATGCAATTCACAACCATAAAAAAAAGAAAACATAATATACGGAAATTGTTAATAACTATTCTAACTAACTGTTAATAGATACTACACATAATATGATCTTAGTTTTTTTGTGGTAATTACCTTGAAAAAACATGGTATTGCCATGATATGTGTCAAAAAATTTATCGGAATGAAGCATGGAGATTTATGGATAGAATGAAGATTTGAAATATAAATTTTTTGCAGGCAGCACGGTGGCTCAGTGGTTAGCACTGTTGCCTCACAGCAAGAAGGTTGCTGGTTCGAGTCCCGGCTGGGCCAGTTGGCATTTCTGTGTGGAGTTTGCATGTTCTCCCCGTGTTAGCATGGGTTTCCTCTATAGGTGTTCCTGTTTCTCCCACAATCCAAAGACATGCGCTAAAGGTGAATTGAATAAGCTAAATTGTATGAGTGTGTATGGGTGTTTCCCAGTACTGGATTGCAGCTGGAAGGGCATCCGCTGTGTAAAACATATGCTGGAATAGTTGGTGGTTCATTCCGCTGGGGGGACGAATGAATAAAGGGACTAAGCTGAAGGAAAATGAATGAATGAATGAATGTAAATCAGGTATTAATAATATTTCACAATAATACTATTTTTACTATTTTTAGCTTTACATATGAAACTTTTTTTAAGGATATAAAGTTGAACTGACCCCAAACTGTGCAATGTAAGTACAAATCACAATGATCTTGAATGAAACAAACAGAACTGATTAAAAGGGATGGTTCACCCAATTAAAATTCTCATAATTTACACTCCCTTAACTTGCTTCAACATGTTTAAGTTTCTTTCTTCTGTTAACAAAAGATGAAGATTTTATTTTGAAGAAAGAAAACCTGTAACCATTGACTTCCATAGTAGGAAAAACATGTACTATGGAAATTGATGATTATAGGGTTACAACCTTAAGAATTTCTCCCTTTGTGTTTAGCAGAAGAAAGAAACTCATATAGGTTTAAAATGACCTGAGGGTGAGTGAATAGTGAGTGCATTTCATGTTTGGGTGAACTATCCCTTTAATTTTCATTCTTGCTGCATTGCTGTGCAGCATTTAACGAATACGTGTATGACACCATGTTAAGAGTTAATAGATAATTATTGGCACATTTTTATTTTCAGTGCATTGAATATATTATAATGTGATTGGTTTGTGTTTTAGCATGTGCATGTGTTGCATTCGGTTAATCCCAAAGCCCCTGCAGAGTGCAAAAAATGCCACGACTGGCAAGAACATGCAGGCAAAATGAACAAACAGCGCAAATATGAGAGAGAAAATACCTTCCCTGCTTATAGCTGAATTCTAGATTGTAATGAGACGTGACATCTGAGGTGTTATTATAGTACATAACTACTTTAAGCAATCTGAACAAACCCTTGTCCCTCAGTATAAAACATTAAAATAGTGTAAGATGTGCCACACTTTTTTGGCTGTCGATTAGGACTTACAATGAGTAGAATGCGTCACTGTGTTGCAGTGGGTAGCACGATCGCCTCACAGCAAGAAGGTCGCTGGTTCGAGCATCGGCTGGGTCAGATCGTGGGTTTCCTCCGGGTGCTCCGGTTTTGCCCACAGTCCAAAGACATGCGCTATAGGTGAATTTAATAAAAAATAATAGCCGGCAGCTAGCTCTCTGCAACTCTCACATGGTCGCCCACTGAAGCTAAGCAGGGCTGCGCCTCTTCAGTACCTGGATAGGAGACCACATGAGAAAGCTAGGTTCCTGCCGGAAGTGGTGTTAGTGAGGCTACCAGGGGGCGCTCAACCTGCGGTCTGTGTGGGTCCTAATGCCCCAGTGTAGGGAAGGGGACTCTATACTGCTCAGTGAGCGCCGTCTTTCAGTGAGAGACGTTAAACCGACTCTCTGTGGTCATGAAAAATCCCAAGATGTCCTTCGAAAAAGAGTAGGGGTTTAACCCCGACAATTTGCCCATTGGCCTCTATCCATCATGGCCTCCTAATCATCCCCATATCATAATTGGCTTCATCACTCTGTCTCCTCTCCACCAATCAGCTGGTGTGTGGTCAATTGGCTGTAGTGTACGCGTGTAAATGAATGTGTGTGTGGGTGTTTCCCAGTGTTGGGTTACAGCTGGAAGGGCATCCGCTGCGTAAAACATATGCTGGATAAGTTGGTGGTTATGGTGGCTAAGCCGAAAAGAAAATGAATGAATGAGTGAATGAATGAATGAGTGAATGAATGAATGAGTGAATGAATGAATGAGTGAGTGAGTGAGTGAATGAATGAATGAGTGAATGAATGAATGAATGAATGAATGAATGAATGAATGGATGATTCTGACTTCAACTGTTTATTGTCACAGCCAGGCCAGGTTCTCCCCACTCACAGTCACCCAAAGCACCCTGCTCACGATCCCTATTACCTGAGTACTAATCAGTCACGCACCTAGGACTCATAGGGCTGGGCGATTTGGCCTAAAGTCAGATTAATTGAACATTTTAAATTGATTACGATTAAAGAGCGATTATTTCATTTATTTATTTTATTTGTTTGCCCTCACAGTTCACTGACAGGTTTTGTACATTAAATATGCTCACATATTACAAGTGTGAGATTTCTGAATGAAGGGTGCATTACTTGACTTTAAAATAATTGAAGGAAACACACACTGTCTACTATCTATGATTATTTATTGAACATCAGCGGTGAACAACTGAATTTAAAACACACATTGCCTAAAACCAACAGTCACTTTTTCTTTATAAAAAAAGTGTAAAATAATTAACTTGCACTTTTGGAAACAAAATTCATTATTTTCAATGTTTTTCATAATAAAAACAGAAAATAAGCTTCTTGCTGTGAGGCGATCGTGCTACTCACTGCGCCACCGTGAGGCCCAAGCTGTAACATTGTGAAATATTATTATGAACTGAATACATCTGTTTTATAGTTGAATATATCTTTAAAATATAATGACCTTACAGCAAGAAGGTCGCTGGTTCGAGCCTCGGTCAGTTGGCATTTCTGTGTGAAGTTTGCATGTTCTCTCCGTGTTGGCGTGGGTTTCCTCCGGGTGCTCCGGTTTCCCCCACAAGTCCAAAGACATGCGGTATAGGTGAATTGGGTAAGCTAAAATTGTCCGTAGTGTATGTCTGTGAATGAGTGTGTGTGGATGTTTCCCAATGATGGGTTGCAGCTGGATGGGCATCCGCTGCATAAAACATGTGCTGGATAAGTTGGCGGTTCATTCCGCTGTGGCGACCACTGATTAATAAAGGGACTAAGCAGAGAAGAAAATGAATGAATGAATAATACCTTTAATAATACTAATATATACTAATGAACTTTATTTTTATATAGCACCTTTAAAAGTTGCACCTACGTAACTGTTTGTGCTCATTTAAGACAAAGCTATTTGTGTTTAAACTAAAACACACCAGGATGGACATGTTTACAAATAATAAGTGTATTTGTATATTTACAAACACATCCAAATCCAAAAGTGTCCACTTTCGCTCCTCTTCAAATCGAGTGTACAGAAGCTGATCTGGGAACAGTGTCTTTATCCCTACGGAGCGTGTCCTTCAGTCAGCATCGATCCATGACAGGACTGATTCAGAGATTGCATGGAAGGGCGACGGTTGACGCATAGCTTTACTGGAAATGAAGTGGATGCGGCTGTTTTAATATTAATTTCAACATGCTTTCAAGCTGAAATAAAGCGATTAATTCTGTTGAACAGCTCTTGCAGTTATATCACATTTGAGATCGGCTCTTTGATGCTACTTTCACTTTCCATAGAAATATTAAAAATACAGGAGAAATACGAGGATAATAGCAGGATAGAATGGTAAAATACGGGAGAATCCTAGCAAAAACGGGAGGGTGGACAGGTATGTATAAAATGTGCAGCAGGAAAAGATACATACAAGGATTAATGTAAAAAGAAATGCCAAAAAAATGATATATTATAAATTATAAATCCTTTAGCTGCACTTTTGATTAATGCATCTTTGATGAATAAATGTATCATTCTTCTAAATTTCTTCTAAATGATCTCTCTTATGCCCGACTGACTCTCATGTATTTTTGTTCTCCTAGAGAGGGCTGTTAAATTTACCAGAGGGGCCGTTATTGATCGAGCCGGTCCGTGGACGGAGCCCAAACCTCACTCATCCACAACACCCGCATGTGATCTACCAGAGCTCAACCTGGAGGAGCTTCAGACGGAGACGCAGCACAGACGCACACCAACAGAGTCCCTGTGGGGTCAAAGGTCAGACCAACAGCAAATATATTTATGATTATGGCTGTGTCTGAACTCTCAAGTAGGTACTACATAATAAAATAATCATCATTGTCCACTGTGGAGCATGAGCAGAAAGTGTGTGTGTGTGTGTTTGTGTTTGTGTTTGTGTGTGTGTTTGTGTTTGTGTTTGTGTTTGTGTTTGTGTTTGTGTGTGTGTGTGCGTGTGCGTGTGCGTGTGCGTGTGTAGATGGTTCTGGGTATTCCCAACAGGTGGAGCAGGATCGGGAGCTCTGGGAGCGGGAGAGTGTGGACTGGAATCACCGTCTGGATCCGGAGCGGCTCCGGAGGATCTCCCCGCGCTCCATCAGCAGAGAGCGCTGGGTGGAGACAATGGTAGCGGGCGACTCCAAACTCGTGGACTACCATGGAAGTGGGAGTGTTGAGTCCTACATCTTTACCATCATGAACATGGAAAGTGAACTTTCATTGTGTCTAAACGATTAGTCCTAATTTAGCACTAATATTAGGCCAAGATTTATTAGCTCCTGTCAAATTATAATTCTTCTTAATTCTAAATCTTTCTTTGCCAAGCAATGTTTAATGGTGCGTTCACACCAGACACGGATGAAGCGTCAAGGGCGAGTGATTTACATGTTAAGTCAATGCAAAGACGCAAATAGACATCCTGTGGTGCTATTCGGTATATTATATTTATGAGGCTGCATGAATGACGCGATTCACGCAAAGGAAGTGGCGCGAATTGAGCGTTTTGAGCATTTGATAAGTTGTGTGATTCACTTGAGTTGGAAAATCTGAACTTATGCCTCATTTCCACTGAGTGGTACAGTACGGTACGGGTCACCTTTATCAGCCTTGCATCACCACTGCAAAATGGTACCAATGGTCCCCTTTTGGTAGGCGTGGTGTACGACAGAAAGTTGCAGTCGACATCATTCTTGCTTGAAGTTCACATATCGTATGAGAAGCACTTCTTACTAAACAAAAGCTTTATATACATAAATACTTATGTATAAATGTTTATTACTAACTTTTCTATGAACAGGATTTGATTATAACTGCAGATCAATGCTAATGCGAAATAGCCTTCTGTAACGTCTGTGATTTATAAATATATATAAAAAACTAAAACATTTATGAACACATACAGAGCCTTGCAGTCTCTGAAATGTTACCAATTACATTAACATAAATATCCAAAACATACATTTAGGCCTTATTTGGGTTCATAAACGATACGAAACATATACAGTATCGCCTTTTGGTGCCCTTTTGTTGTGCTAGGTACCCTTTGACTATTTTCACCCTTTGGAAAGGGTACCCAAAAAGTGGTACGGTATGGTTCGCTTTTTGGTACCTTTTGACAGTGGAAATGGACATTAAAGCGTACCGAACTGTACTGTACCGTACCACTCAGTGGAAACGGGCCATTAGTTGAAATTCACGCTGTGTTAACCAATCAGGAGCTTGCTGTAGTATGGGTGTGATTATGACATAGCACCTGTTGTTTGTGTCCCGAGTGGAAATCCTGCTGCAGACACATGACAACAGCTCATCACACTGCGCTCAGCTCAGTCGGAAGTACTTCTGAAAGCTTCCATCATCCAGGTATAGTTTTTTGAAGGAGTTAATGAACTGGGTGCACCTCTAATAGGATCTAGCCGAATGAATCTACACTGTTTTTCAGCATCCCTAAAGCACTTAAAGCACAGCTACTCCTTCAATAAAATCCATGTTAACCATTTAGCAATAAAACTAGAATCACCGGGCAGACAGATGCCCTACCCATGATGCGAATCTGCGTCTATTGTGAAATGAATTTCATGTGCGAATGAAGCAAATTTGATGCGCGAATGAAGCAAGCAAACTCAAAATGTTCACACGTCTATTTATTCACGCAAGCCGCGTCTGGTGTGAACGCCCCATAGCAGTGCAAGGGCGTTAATTTTCCCAGTATTTTCATTATAGTTTTTTTTTTGTTTGGTTGGAATAAAACATTTTTATAATGTAAACACTGCTTAGGTCAATATTATTAGCCCACTTAAAGGGGACTGTATCTCTGACTTTCATTTTGTATCATTTTGTAGGTGGCTGGAATTTTTCATGACGCCAGCATCGGTAATGCTATTCATATAGTACTGGTGCGGCTCATTCTGCTACACGGAGAGGAGGTACATGTGTTATAGCGGCTTTTGAATTTTTGTAAATAGGCTTATTTTACAGCTCCCCAAGAGTTAAACGTCTGAGTTTTGCCATTTTGGAATCCATTCAGCCAATCTCCGGGGTCTGGTGGGAGCACTTTTAGCTTAGCATCAGTTGAATCATTGATCTTTGCTGCCGTACCATGGCTGCAGCAGGCACAATGATTTTACACAGTGCTGTTACCTATCTGGGGACCATTTTCAGGTGCTGAATGATATCATTGCGCCTGCTGTATCCATAGTACGGCAGCAAAATTCCTTGATTATTACGCTGGAATGAGAGTATACATATCTGCTTAGAAAATAGCAACTGAGCAATTCCATGCGAATGCCAACCTTCCTATGAAGTTTTTACCAAAATACCGAAAACCTTTTTTTCCTGTAGGCTTGTGTTTTACAGCACTGTAAGAATACTCAAAAATGTCTCTGTCAATGTTTTCAAACTATTAAATTTGATTCACCAAAGTCACACAAGTGGCAATTTCACATCTGTCACGGAGCTTTTTCCCCATAAATGCAAAAATGTCAAATATAATAAAATCCATCATTTTTGTTCTATAGAGAGCGACTCTTGTCCTGCTGATTAGCATTGCCTCTTTTGGGTTGTGCAGTTTAATTCACAGAATTTCTACAAAGTATGTTGTCTACTGTAAACTCGCAGGCTTTTTTGGTCACATCCATAACGCTTGTTTATTTTCCTCATTTAAAATATAAAAAATGATTACGGATTGATATTTTTCTGATCCCAAAACTCTCTGGTTAGTAGTTTTGGAAAATATAAACATTCATTCATTCATTCATTTCATTCATTTTCTTTTCGGCTTAGTCCCTTTATTAATCAGGGGTCGCCACAGCGGCCAACTGAACCGCCAACTTATGTTTTACGCATATGTTTTACACAGCGGATGCCCTTCCATCTGCAACCTATCACTGGGAAACATCCATACACACTCATTCACACACATACACCACGGACAATTTAGCTTACCCAATTCACCTGTACCGCATTCTTTGGACTGTGGGGGAAACCGGAGCACCCGGAGGAAACCTACGCAAACACGGGGAGAACATGCAAACTCCACACAGAAATGCCAACTGACCCAGCCGGGACTCGAACCAGCGACCTTCTTGCTGTGAGACGATTGTGCTACCCACTGTGCCACCGTGCTCCCCAAAATATAAACAGATGTTTTAAAATAATGTTAACATATGCTTTCTCTGTGAATTTATGTTTTGCGTTTTTAATGCAAATGTCACATCCATAACGCTGGAATAGCTCAACTTTTCATTTTCCGTTGGTCTTAGTACACAGTGTGATTACGGAAATGTCAAGCTTTAAATAGCAAAATTATCTAAACTCTTTTTGTAGGCCCTATTGGAATTGTGTTGTTTATTCTTCTCCGGAATGAATCGTGATTTTGAGGCTCTAAACATGCTGGAAAACTCAGGAAACTTTGCACACGCCCCAGAAGTGGTGAAAATTTACGTCTGTTATAGGTTTCGGAAGTGGGTGTGGCAAAATGACTCGACAGTGCCACCTATGCACATTTGACGAACTGGCCCCTGAGCTACGTTTCACACACACATACGAAAATTGGCACACACATCAAACATGCCAAAACCTACAAAAAAGTCTCTTGGAGCAAAATCTCAAACCCATCAGGAAGTAACTTCCTCTGCCGAAAAAGTGCAGTTTTTGCCATAAAGGCCTTGGCGATGTTAAATTGTGAAGAGTTTTCGCCGCCTCTCAAACTTTGACGCTTCGCCACGAAACAGGAAGTTGTTATAACTCAGGCATACAATGTCTGATCTGATTCAAAATCCATATGTAAAATAACAGTCCTGACCTGAACACATTTACATGCCAATAACCAGATACAGATATAGCGGCACCTGCTGGCAACAGAAAGTAACATGTTTTACAGTGTAACAAACTCCTCCTACAAATTTTATCACAGCGAATCCATGTTCTGTTAGTTTAGTCCAAAGGCCTTTGTGATGTTAAATTGTGAAGATCTAGAGTTTTCGGCGAGGGGCGTGTCCGTGGCGGACTGAGAAAGTGCAATGCTTCGCCATGGAGGAGGAAGCACTTATAACTCAACCAAACAATATCTGATCTGCCCGAAAATGCACAGGCTTGATGAGATTCCTCTCCTATAGACATCTACATGCCAATATTGAGTCTCAGTCATAGCACCACCTGCTGACAGAAGGAAGTTTGGCATAAATTTGTGATTTTCTCAGGTATTTTAATATATATCTGCTCAAATGATTATTGTCCGCTCTTCTCTGTCATCCTAAGGCTACCGGGCGGCGGTTATCCCGGGTGCGAGGTCCCTTTCATCGCTGCTTGTTTATTATTATTATTGAGGGGGATGCTAATGGTCTAATCCGATTTAATGATTTATGCTAAGCTAAGCTAAAAGTGCTCCTGCCAGACTTGGAGATCAGCTGAATGAGTTCAAAAATGTTAAAAACTATTACTGTTTAACTCTAGGGGAGCTGCAATAATGAGCCTTTTTTTTTGTAAAGCAAAAGTGCTCTTTTAAGGCAAGACATTTCTGGCTGAAACAGTCAGTTTTGAGATTTTTGGCTTTCCATAAAGTCTTTTTTTTTCCCAGTCCAAAAACATAAAAAAATGCATTTAAGTGTTTCTGTTATCACACTTTATCAAGCTGTGTCTGTAGATTTCAATAACAGAGGGATTTTTCTAACTGTACATAATTTGCCTGGTTATGTATAACATTTTATTCTACAAAAATGTAAAAAAGGGTAGTTCAAGGTGGTTCAGATTGATCATATATGCTGGTTAGTGCTGGTTTAATCGATAAGCTGGTTATGCTTGTTAATGAATATATGCACAAAACTAAATATGCTGATGTTTTTTTGCAGGGTTACGGGATGCCATAGAAATCAGATGAGTTTAGCTTTTTTATGTGTGTTTTCAGAAAGGGCTGAAGATTATTCACCATGCTGATACCACTCTCACAAGCTTCTGTACTTGGCAAAAAAACCTCAATCCTCAGAGTGACACTCATCCGGCACACCATGACGTTGCTATTCTCATCACGCGGTAAAAACACAGTGATCTGTATATATAAACAGTGCGCATAGAAATACATAGCATTCTTTTTTACATTGTATTCATTTCATTATTTATTTATTTTCATATATTTGTGCTAGATTTTAAGACAAAATTTAATGATATTTAATTTTTTATTACTGTTTTAATATTTTTTTATATTTTCAGTCATAATTTGAAGTTTATTTCAGTTCATAAATGTTATATATATATATTTTTGTCATTTATTTTATTTTTAAACATAAATATGTGTTATTAATTTGTTTAGATTTTAGTTTTTAAGTTTTACATTTTCATTTTAATTATTTTATGTAATTTTATTTCTAAATATAAGACTTTTTTTCCTTTTAGCTACGTAGCTTATTTTAGGTAAAAAAATATAATTCATTAAATTTTTTCATTAACTGCCATTACCCTTCTGTATATATACGATAAATATGGAATAATAACATAAGAGTGCATATATGAATACATACATATGAATTTCTATTCCTATGATTTTTCTATTCCGATGATTTTCTTAGTTGATGAAACAAATTAACTAAATGATCTAAATTATATCCTGGCATTAATGCAATTTACTGCATTTGTTCAAATTAGTTGTTTTATAATGCTGAATGAACCTAAATACAATGAAAACACTTGCACATACAGTATACAGCTGCTTATTTAAACACAAAAATATTATTACTGTTACATAAAGTTCCATGATCAAGCATACAGATAAACATGCTCACTCTTGTTTATGTCAGTTTCTGTCTATCCTTAAGCTATAAACTCATAAAAAGCTCCATATTGAACGATCTCACCATGTTCAATCATCCAAAGCTTGTCTTTGAGATTCCCCAGAGCTCCTGCATGCCGAACACAGCCAAAAGCACAAGAAATCTGTGCCAGTTTTTACATACAGAAAGTGATAAAGAATACATGCAGTGGCCATAACTCTTGTTTCTCCCTGCAGCATGACTTTAGTGGCCTGTGAAGTGAATGAAAGCATCTTGTGAAGGCATGTTGTGTCTGACCGGAGGTGATCTGTGTTTTCAGGAAGGATGTCTGCGCTGGCATGAATCAGCCGTGTGAGACTCTGGGTTTATCTCACCTGTCAGGCATGTGTCAGCCGCATCGATCATGCAATATCAATGAGGACTCGGGGCTTCCTGTGGCGTTCACCATCGCTCATGAGCTTGGACACAGGTGCGCTTATAGAGGACAAACTCAGCCAAAATAATAAACAGTTAATGTCAAAATTATTCGCCCTCCTGTGAATTCCTTTTCAAATATTTCCCACATTATGTTTAACAGAGCAAGGAATTTTTCACAGTATTTCCTATCATATTTTTTCTTCTGGAGAAAGTCTTATTTGTTTTATTTCGGCTAGAATAAAAGCAGACTTTAATTTCTATTGTCTATGCGGCTTTGAGATTTATATGTAGTGCATTTATGCGTTGAGTTATGCGTTGAGTCAAGTAATTGAATAACTTACTGAGTAACTGAGTTACACAGTAATTATAAATGTCATTTAAATACAATTTGAATGATGTAATTAGTAATTAATTACTTGTTTTAAGTAACTTACCAACACTGAGTTTTACCCTCTCCAAAGCTCTGAATAGTGTCTGAAAGGTGAAGTGTTTTTTGTGTTGTAGTTTTGGCATCCAGCATGACGGTCAGGGCAACGACTGTGAGTTTGTGGGCAAACAGCCCTTCATCATGTCCCGGCAGCTCCACTACGACTCCTCTCCTCTCACCTGGTCGTCCTGCAGTAAAGAGTACATCACACGCTTTCTAGAGTGAGAACACACACTCATGTACACCAACATGTCATTCACAGTACAGTATGTGTTCTTAATGTGCATCAGATGTGTAATCAGTGTGTCTGCCTAAGAAATGACAGTTATATTAAGTTACATGGTTCATATGGTCATGGAAAACCTGGAAAACTCATGGCATTTTGACATGACATTTGTGGGAAAAACCCACAAAGCTTTAGAAAAGTCATGGAAATTAGTTTAACAAATATCTGTATACTTGAATATACCCTCAGCGGCCACTTTATTAGGTAGACCTGTCCAACTGCTCGTTAACACACATTTCCAATCAGCAAAACGCATGGCAGCAACTCAATGCATTTAGGCATGTAGACATGGTCAAGACGATCTGCTGCAGTTCAAACAGAGCATCAGAATGGGGAAGAAAGGTGATTTAAGTGACTTTGAATGTGGCATGGTTGTTGGTGCCAGATGGGCTGGTCTGAGTATTTTCAGAAACTGCTGATCTACTGGGATTTTCATGCACAACCATCTCTAGGGTTTACAGAGAATGGTCTGAAAAAGAGAAAATATCCAGTGAGCGGCGGTTCTTTGGGCGAAAATGCCTTGTTGATGCCAAAGGTCAGAGGAGAATGGCCAGACTGGTTGGAGCTGATAGAAAGGCAACTTTGTAAAGTAACTCAAATAACCACTTGTTACAACCGAGGTATGCAGAAGAGCATCTCTGAATGCACAACACCTCCAACCTTGAGGCGAATGGGTTACAGCAGCAGAAGAGCACACCGGGTGCCACTCCTGTCAGCTAAGAACAGGAAACTGAGGCTACAATTCGCACAGGCTCACCAAAATTGGACAATAGATGATTGGAAAAACGTTGCCTGGTCTGATGAGTCTCGATTTCTGCTGCGACATTCAGATGGTAGAGTCAGAATTTGGCGTCAACACTATGAAAGCATAGATCCATTCTGCCTTGTATCTACGATTCAGGCTAGTGGTGGTGGTGTAATGGTGTGGGGGGTATTTTCTTGGCACAGTTTGGACCCATTAGTACCAATTGAGCATCGTGTCAACGCCACAGCCTACCTGAGTATTGTTGCTGACCATGTCCATCCCTTTATGACCACAGTATACCCATCTTCTGTTGGCTACTTCCAGCAGGATAACGCGCCATGTCATAAAGCGCGAATCATTTCAGACTGGTTTCTTGAACATGACAATGAGTTCGCTGTACTCAAATGGCCTCCACAGTCACCAAATCTCAATCCAATAGAGCACCTTTGGGATGTGGTGGAACGGGAGATTCGGATCATGAATGTGCAGCCGACAATTCTGCAGCAACTGCGTGATGCTGTCATGTCAATATGGACCAAAAATACAGAGAAATATTTCCAGTACCTTGTTGAATCTATGCCACAAAGGATTAAGGCAGTTCTGAAGGCAAAAGTGGGTCCAACTTGGTACTAGTAAGGTGTACCTAATAAAGTGGATGATGAGTGTAGGTTCGTTGTCTTTACTTCTTTTTCTGTCCTTCCTGCTCTCACATTATTAGTGCTGTGTAAGCATTATCTAAATAAATTTGACATAAATATAAATGTAAACTAAATAGATTGTTGCGTGTTTTGCAATATTCTGTAATAAATTTGAATGTGCATTGTTTTTCTTATTTACCACATATACATGAAACATACGGTCATGAAAATGTCATTAAAACGTCATAGAATTTTAGTTGTAAATATGTGTATGAACCCTGAAGTTACTAAAAAGTTAAGTAAGTTAAAGTCTGCATGAACTGGATGTTGCTGAGACTTTTATTTCAGTATGTACTTCCATACATACTGTACCATATGTACTTGATGTACTTCCAATTAAAGCAGACTATTGAGTAGGGGGCGGGGCTTTCTTTTTGCGCATCATTCCCTCATAGCAAATTAACGGTACAGGGGCGTGGTTAAGAATATTGTGGCTTAAAGTGACGAGAACAGAGAAGGACCACCACTCTAAACGCTGAAGCACATGATCAGGCTTTGATTAAAGATTACCAAAACAAACTTTTTTATTATTATAAAAAGTCTGATATTGCTGACTGATTTGATTAGCGATTTAATTGTGTGAAGTCAAGGTTCAGCTCAGTATTCTCAATAATGTGCAGCACACGCTTTAAATGAAGGCATACAACATACTTTAATTGCATTTTATATATCTGTGTGCATTAAATGTCTAAATAAACATGCATTTACATAAAAAGCTAATTGAAATGTTACAGGATTTACCGTGACAAAATCACGATAATCACGGATTTAATGATAATGCCAATTTGAAATGGTAATACTAAATTCAGAAAATGTATTGTGGTTTACCTTGAAACAGGTATCATGACAAGAGTAGTAAGGGCACATCAAATTATTGATCAGTAAAGACAACATTTTTTGCAGTAAATTCCCTGGAGTTTTCCAGACAATGGACTTTATTAATTTATAAATCTTCATCTTCCTGTTGTGTTGTCAGTCGTGGCTGGGGATTCTGTTTGGATGACCGACCGTCTAAGAGAGACCTGAGCACCCCGGGAGCAGCTCCAGGAGTCAGATACACACCACAGCACCAGTGCCAACTGCAGTATGGCCCGAACGCCACCTTCTGCTCTGAAGTAGAGGTGAGGAGGGCATTTATTACAAAAAAGTGATCAAGAAGTGATCATTTAGTTTCAATATATATATAAGACGTGTAATTGCTTATATTTTGTATTTTTGAAGAATATTTCTTTTTTGATATTTCTTTAAAGTGTTGTGACTTGAACTAAAGTGTTACCAATAATCTGCTAAAGACTTTCAGCTTGTAATGGTACAGCAGGGTAAAGGTCTTTGCACACTGAAGTCTGACTGGGAAACTACTTAAACGGGATAATAGCTGGATAGAATAGTACAAAAAAAAAAACGGGAGAATACCTGCGAAAACGGGTATGGCAGGTATGGATTAACAACACAGTGTAGCGAATAATTATTCAAATTCAAAGCTGATTGTTGCATATTAAATTTGACTGAGAAATCACAACCAAAAAAAAGATTTTATTAAATGCAAAAAGCATCAAGTAGACATTTACAAAAAGGTTTTAGGTTACATTGACTATTATTTTACATTATTTTTTGCATCTAACTTGATATTTAAACATATTTACAGACCATTTATTGCTGCTTCTAAACCATGTAGTTGCCAACATTGTATAAAATACTTTTGTGTTATTCAAAAGAAAGAAATATATGTAAAAAAAGGGAGTAAATGACAGAATTTTTCATATTTAGATTAACTTTTCCTTTAATTTGACATTAAGGATAGCTTCATAGTTACATTTCCAAATGTTCTATTTTTCCAAATGTAAAAACAGGAAGAAAACACAAACACAACATTTATTTCATGTGGACTTTAAGTTTTGCTTGTGATATGAATCAAAATAAGGTTAAATAATTGCATATTAAATTTGACTGAGAAATTGCCAACAATAAATAATAAATATTTATTAGTTGTGTTAAATGCAAAAAGCATCAAGTAGACATTTAAAAAAAGTAGGGCTAGCAAAAAATACTTTGATTCATGATAGAATTTATTGCAACTTCTAGGTTACAACGATCTTTTTTTATTTATTTATTATTTTTGTATCTAACTTTGCATTAAAACATATTTATAGACATATTTATATTTATTGTTGTTCCTAAACAGTGTAGTTGCCGACACTGCACTTTTGTGTTCTTCAAAAGAAAGAAATATTGAAAAAAGTGAGTAAATGACAGATTTATTATAATATTTTTTTTAATTGGACATTTTAGAGATAGTTTGGTAGTTAAATTTACAAACCTGTCTATTTTTCCAAATATTAAAAAAAACATTCATTCATTTTTCTTCGGCTTAGTCCCTTATTTATCAGAGATTGCCACAGCAGAATGAGCTGCAAACTATTCCGGCATATGTTGCAGCGGATGTCCTTCCAGCCACAGCCCAGTACCGGGAAACACCCATACACTCTCATTCACACACACACACACACACACTCATACAATACAGCCAATTTAGTTTAATCAATTCACCTATAGCGCATGTCTTTGGATTGTGGGGGAAAGTTTAGATTATTGCTTGTGATTTGAAAATATTTCATGCTTTTAATAGAGGAATGTTCTGATAGAGTTGAATTCATATTCATTCAGGAAGATTGCTTTGATTTGCATCTAAAGTATAAACCATTTTCTTGTCTGCATTAACAAAAAGAGATCTTCATTAATTCAGCCTCTGCTGTTTGCAGAATGTGTGTCAGATTCTGTGGTGCTCAGTAAATGGGTCGTGCCGCTCTAAACTGGACTCACCGATTGACGGAACCACGTGTGGACCTGAAAAGGTAGGACAGATTTATATTCAGAAAGGGTTTTTAAAGGGTTAGTTCACCCCAAAATGAATATTCTGTTATTAATTACTCGCCATCATGTCATTTCATTACCCTTAGACCTTTGTTTATCTTTAAAACACAAGAAAATATTTTAGATGAAATCACAGAGCTCTCTCATCCTCTATAGCAGTGGTTCTCAACCTTTTATAACTCGTGGCTCCCTAAACCAAACACATATTTTCACGGACCCCCTGAAAGTTTTTAATGAACCCGCTATTTGTGGCAGGTTAGTAACTTGTACAGAAGAAGTCTTTGCTGAATAAACTGCCAATGATTTGAATTAATATAAAATAAACACAACAGATCACCAAACCCAGAGAGATTTAGGATAAAAAGAACCAATATCCTGGCACTGGGCAGATGCCATAAGCTCAATCAGGCAGAAAGCATTCAGACTAGAGCTGCGCAGGATAGATTTTTGACCTATTTAAATTTGGTCTCGATCCCGCGCAACATCTGTGTAAAAATGCACATGTACACGTGACCTTGTTGATTGTAACTACAGCAAGGTCAGAGTCCATGATGCACGCACAATGCTCAACCGGACACAATGCTTTCACTATGGGAGAAACAGGCATCCGCGTTCATCACTTGCTGCTTCCCGAGTGAAAGAGTGTTAATGCATCATTGCTTCTGTGAGTTAGATAAATACCAATATATTCGCATTTTAAAATGAATGTTTTTACAGGCCTTTATCTATTTTACGGGACTGCTGTGGATAATTTTGAGCAATCTTTTGAAAAAGCAGGTTTTAAGCATCTTAACGCCCACACCAGCTTATTTTATCAATTACTTCTCAAATCTTGGATCGGGTTCTGCTAGTGGAGGTCCCTAGTTCAGACGAGCAGTCAAAACCAGCAGAGAACTAACGTTAGAGTATTGGACCCGTTGACATCTATTCAACAAATAGAAAAAGTTAAATTAGCAGGTTGGTATTAAACCAACCGAATAGTGAATGCATAGTAACAATTTATTATGCATTTCTCGTCACTTAAACATCACAATAGTCAAAATTTTATTTTTATTTCTATTAATAACAGCTGGCGGCCCCCCTGCAATACCATCACAGCCCCACACAGGTTAAAAACCGCTGCTCTATAGACAGCAATGTCTTACTACAGCCGGTATAACGTATTGCCATTAGAGTCAGAAGCACAAAATGCAAGATTTCATATTGACCATAGTAAACGTGCACCCTAATCTGACGTGGAAGACTAAGGTGAACAAAGTCATTTTTACCGGGTTTTTTTTTATTTTATTGCCTATAAACGTGTTCTTAAAGCTTCCCATGATTACAGTTGAAGTGACATTTCACTCATGTTTATCACCCATGTTTAATGCCTCCTGACTAAACAAAGGCTGATATTATGAGTGTGCACACAGTCACTCAAAACTTTATGCTTAATAGCATCATTAAAAAAAAAACCCCAAAAAGGTCAACATTTGTGTGTGACTCAACGGTGCAAAAAAAGCTCACTGTGGTATTTTTGACTCATAAACTGGATCACTGCTTCATCCGTGTCTGTTTCGGTCACTGTGCTGTTTATCTGACGTAACGCACGAGAAACAGACATGGAGCAGAACGGTCATGTGGGAACGGTAGGTGGGGAGAATCAGCTCATTTGCATTTAAAGGCACGGGCTACAAAAACAGCTACACTTTCCTCTGACCCCAAAATCGACATTTTCAGCAGGGTATAATTAATATGATCTGATGTGTATTTTAAGCTGAAACTCTACAGACACATTCTGGTGACACCAAAGACTTGTCTTACATCTTGTAAAAGGGGTAAAATAGGAGCCCTTTAAATATCATTTGATGAAATCATGGCAGAATATCCTGTGGAGTCCACTTTGCAGGGCACTTATTGTTGAATTAGAACAAACGTCTGAAGTGGAAAGAGACACATCATACGCTGATCTTAAATAGCTTAATTTGTGTTCTGAAGATGAAAGAAGGTCTCATGGATTTGAGGCAACATGAGTAATTAATGACTGAATTTTCATTTTGCCTGAACTAACCCTTTGACTGTGTGTCTGTATGTCAGTGGTGTATCTCTGGTGAGTGTGTGATCGTGGGGAAGTTACCGGAAACCGTGCATGGAGGCTGGGGTCCCTGGAGCTCCTGGTCTTACTGTTCTCGTACCTGTGGAGCCGGAGTTCAGACGGCAGACAGGGAATGCAACCAGCCCAAGTACAATTATTCCTCAGTGCTTCTCTTTTATTCATTCATGTCTTTGTATTTTTTGGTCACTTATGTTTTCTTTTAGCCTTCACTTGGTGTTAAAGCAGTGTTTCTCAACCACTTTCCTGGAGGACCACCAGCTCTACACATTTCCATGTCTCCTTAACTAAACACACCTGATTCAGATCATCAGCTCATTAGCAGAGTCTGAAAGACCTGTAATAGGTGTGAGAGAAAGGAGACATCCAAAACATGCAGTGTTGGTGGTACTCCAGGAACGTGGTTGAGAAACACTGTGTTAATGGGATAGTTCATCCAAAACTGAAAACTCGGTTTAACTCATTTATTAATTATTCAATTGTCACAAACCTGTTTGAGTTTTTTTTTTCTTCTGTTAAACACAAAAGATGATATTTAGAAAAATGCTGAAAACCTGTAACCATTAATCTCTTCATAATAGGAAAAACGAGTTCTATGGAAGTCAATGGTTACAGGTTTTCAGCATTTTTCTAAATATCTTCTTTTGTGTTTAACAGACAGGGAGAGTTCACTCAAAACTGAAATCTGTGTCATCATTTACTCACCATTCAAAAAAGGTTTTTTTTTTACCTTCTGTTAAACACAAAAGATGATATTTTGAAAAATGATGAAAACCTGTAACCATTGACTTCCATAGAATTAGTTTTTCCTAGTATGGAAGTCAGTGACATATTTTCAAACAGAAAAAAGAAACTCATAAAGGTTTGAAACGATTCAAGGGTGAGTAAATAACGAGTACATTTTACTTTTGGATGAACTGTCCAACGTATTGCATACTATTTTTTTATGAATAAAAGAAATAATTAATTGAGAAGGAATTGTGGGATACAGTGTTCTGTGCTCTATGTTTGTCATATTTATTTTAAACAGTTTTTCAGGCTTTAGTCATATTTAATATTCTGTGAATGCAGAAAATTATATTAAATTTGATTTCTATTGTGCTTTTCACAATAATTATTGTTCCAAAGCAGCTTTAAAAGGGTGAGAAGAGAAAATGTATGCATGCTACATTACAACAACTATGCTAATATGCTATTTTTACTATTATTCTTGTATGAGTGCGTTTTCTGCACTACCAGTATAATGCACTAGAGGGCACTCCTGTAACTTTAACTAAACATTTACCGTTTGGTCTGTAGTCATCAGTGCTCTGTCATATTTGACCGAATTTGTAATATCACACTATTTCTTAAGTCTTAAATATCCATTTTAAGTCTTTCTTTCTATTTTCTTGATACATTTTTTGCTGAGCAGATGATCTAAATCATACTTTCTGTTTCTCCTGTTCACAGGCCTGAGTTTGGAGGGAAATATTGTACAGGAGAGCGGAAGCGCTACCGTGTTTGCAACACAAAGCTGTGTGTCAGAAAACATCCCAGCTTTAGAGAGATGCAGTGCAGTGAATTCAACACCGTGCCGCATCACAATGAACTCTACCAGTGGATTCCGGTTTCAAGCATTTGTAAGATCACTTTGCATCAATATTCATTCATTCAGAAAGAATGTGCTTCAAAAATCCAGTTGATTATTCATTCATTCATTCATTCATTCATTCCTTCATTCATTCATTCATTCATTCATTTTCCTTCGGCCTAGTCCTTTTTTCCCTTTATTAATCAAGGGTCGCCACAGCGGAATGAACCGCCAACTTATCCAGCATATGTTTGTTTTCCAGTACTGGGAAGCATCCATAAACTCTCACATTCACACACACATACACTACAGCCAATTTAGTTTATTCAATTCACCTATAGCACATGTCTTGGACTGTGGGGGAAACCGGAGCAGCCATAGGAAACCCAGGCCAACACGGGAGAACATGCAAACTTCACACAGAATTGTAAACTGGCCAAGCCGGGACTCGAACCAGCGACTCAGTGCTAACCACTGAGTAACCGTGTCACCCCAGTTGATTATATTTTCCTCAATAACCATTAGAATAAACACGACAAGCTAAAGAACATTAGTTGCCCTGAACTTGAGAACTGAAAACACATGCTCTCTACAACTGAACAGACGAGCCAAGAAACTGCATTAATGCACACTGCGGCGGGTCAACATTAACATAAAACTTCTTACACGTGGCTTCTTTCCATTTTATAGTGTTTTGCTGGTTCACATTCAAGAATGCCTAACTTTTATTGTCCAGCTTTAGAGAGCATGTGGATTCCTGAGTGTTGACTGTTGTTTGCTCAGTTTTTGGATCGTAGGTCAGCCTAAAAACACTTTGATGTTTGTATTTTAATAGTATTAATTAATTAATTGTAGACTTTATAGGATTTTTCTGGGTCTGATTTTGGTTACTGTTATAATGCAATACTATAATGAAGAATAGTATCTATATCCTCACGACTGTTGAAATATTAAGTATTGAACATCAGCATTTGTCTTAGAAAACATATTTCTAAAGGTGCTGTTGACTTGAAATTTTCACCGGATGTTGGAAACAACCAAAGAAATCCTTATATGCAAAGAAAACTAAACTAATTAGATCACTAATAAAGTTATGTGTAATAAAATGAAATGACGCAGAGAAAAGGTATTGAACACATGAAGAAAGGAAGGTGTAGAAAGGCAGTGAAAGCCCAGACAGCAGCTGAAATCTCTCAGTAGTTCTTCAGCAACCCTCTGCTCTTCCTCAGTGTAAATGAATATTAGCTACTTCAGTCCAACATCTACATTAGCAGGAGGATGAAGATGAAACCAGGGTGGACATTTCAGCAAAACAATGATTGAAATCACAGCCAAGGAAACTCTCAAATGCTTTCAGAGAAAGAAAATCAAGCTGTAGAATGGCCCAGACAATCACCTGACCTGAATCCAATAGAAAATACAAATTAAAGCTCAGATTTGATAGACGAGACCCACAGAACCATCAAGATTTTTACACTCTGTTGAAGTCTATGAAAAACTCACACCTGAGCAATGCATGTGTCAGTATCTTAACATGCATTGCTCAGTTAAGCTAGTATCTTAAAGTTAAGCTAGTATCTTAACTTTACATGTTACAGTAAAGAAAGATACTAATGGGTTAAAAACACAACATATTTTGATGTCTGCATTAAAATGAATGTAATGTAGTATACTGAATGCAACCATTTTTATTTCTTAAATAGTTTTTGTAAAACAAACATGGTCAAAATATTGGTGAAATATGTTAAATTTTCATGCAATTGTTGAACGAAACATTTTTTTTTATTGTTATTCTAAATCATGGTAAAATGTCCTCAGAAAAAGAAATTGTATAAAGGTCATAGGTAGGGCCTATGATAGGTTTCATCATAACTGAAAACTTCATTCATTCATTCATTTTCTTTTCGGCTTAGTCCCTTTATTAATCTGGGGTCGCCACAGCAGAATGAACCGCCAACTTATCCAGCATATGTTTTACGCAGCGGATGCCCTTCCAGCTGCAACCCATCACTGGGAAACATCCATACACACTCATTCACACACATACACTACGGACAATTTAGCTTACCCAATTCACCTATACCGCATGTCTTTGGACTTGTGGGGGAAACCGGAGCACCCGGAGGAAACCCACGCCAACACGGGGAGAACATGCAAACTCCACACAGAAATGCCAACCCAGCCGAGGCTCGAACCAGCAACCGTCTTGCTGTGAGGCGATCGTGCTACACACTGCGCCACTGTGAGGCCCATGACTGAAAACTTAATATATCAAATAAAGAATAATACCTTTTTAACTTTTATTTAATATTTACAATGCAAATCCAATTATTCATTCATTCATTCATTTTCATTTCGGCTTAGTCCCTTTATTAATCTGGGGTCGCCACAGCGGAATGAATCGCCAACTTATCCAGCATATGTTTTACGCAGCGGATGCCCTTCCAGCTGCAACCCATCTCTGGGAAACATCCATACACACCCATGCACTATGGACAATTTAGCTTACCCAATTCACCTATACCGCATGTCTTTGGACTTGTGGGGGAAACCGAAGCACCCGGAGGAAACCCACGCCAACACAGGGAGAACATGCAAACTCCACACAGAAACGCCAACTGACCCAGCCGAGGCTCGAACCAGCGATCTTCTTGCTGTGAGGCGAACGTGCTACCCACTGTGCCACTGTGAGGCCCCAAATCCAATTAGATCCACTTATTTGGTAAACAAAGCAAGTCTCTCATATAATATCTCTACTAAAAGACAGAAAATATTACTTTACAAACTGTATTGTAAATAAATAATATGAACATTAATAATTATTAATGTAAAAATCAAATTAGTCAGTAAAATTACTGAAATTAATTTAAGAACTGAATAAATATAAATGTACTGTATAAAGTATTTTACAGGTACTATATTATCATAGTAAAATGCTGTATTATACAGTAAATAGTCTGTCTTGTTCTCTTTTTCTGTCTCTCTGTTAGCACGTCCATGCGAGCTCCACTGCAAACCTGTGGATGAAAACTTTTCCGAGAAGATGTTGGATGCGGTTACAGACGGAACGCCCTGCTTTATGAACAACAACAGCAGGAACATCTGTGTCAATGGTGTGTGCAAGGTAGTGTGGCTGGGTATGTCTTACTTTCAACCCATTTGTGCTTTTGTGTGTGTCAGTGTATGGTTTTGCCTGTGCAGTACGTGTAGGAAAAGTATATAGTATGCATTTAAAGGGTTGGCTCACCCAAATGTGAAACTTTACTCATCATTCGCTCATCCTAAAATAATGGGTTTACTTTTTTCTGTTGAGCACAAAAGAAGATATTTAGAAGAATGTTGGAAACTATTATCCATTGACTTCCATGTATTTTTTGTATTTTTATATATTTTATTGACTTCCATATATTTTTGAACATGGTTTTATAAATATATACATTGGCTGGCCACATGTTTTGCTTTGTAATATTCATGTCATGAGAAAAAAAATCAATTCAGAATTATGTTTCAGAGACATGGAAAAACATATTTTGTGTTTATGTACTGCATATCTGTGATGTTTTGTGTAATCTCTCTGCAGGAGGTGGGATGTGATTTTGGCATTAATTCTAATGCTAAAGAAGACGGCTGTGGTGTTTGTCTTGGTGATGGATCCACTTGTGAGACAGTGAAGGAAAACTTTGTGGAGCAAGATGGATTTGGTTTGTAGCACACTTGACTTGACTGATTAATAAAGTAGGATATACACTCACCGGACAATTTATTAGGTACACTTTGCTATTTGCTACACCTTTGCTTTACACCTGGCCCGTCAGGCTTTATTTTGTGAGAGCAACCACCTATATTATATTATATTATATTATATTATATTATATTATATTATATTA
>CAIGQW010053352.1:5865454-5892291 GCA_903798125.1 Danio choprae
TATCTGTGTGTAGATGCACCAGTGTTTGACTGTCTTTTAAGTGAGATTATGTGATTTAGGGTACATGGACCTGGTTTTGATCCCAGCGGGAGCTCGAGATATCTACATTCAGGAAGTGGAAGAAGCAGGGAATTTCCTTGCGATTCGAGCAGCTGATTCAGATGAATATTACCTGAATGGGAATTACATCATTCAGTGGAATGGAGAGTATGAGGCTGGTGGCACAAAGTTTTACTACGAGCGCAGCGGAAATATGGAGAATCTCACCTCAGCTGGACCAACATCTGAACCTGTCATAATTCAGGTACCCACCATCATACACTTAAAGGAGCAGTGCAGTTATTTTGGACATAGGCTTATTTTACAGTTCACATTAGAGTTAAACAGTCGAGTTTTACCATTTTTACCATTAAGTCGATTTCCAGGCCTGGCGGAAGCACTTTTAGCTTAGCTTAGCATAAATCATTGAATCAGATTAGACCATTAGCATCTCACTCAAAAAATGAAAAATGGAAAAAAAATTAAACTATACTTTTATTCTCGGTAATAATCAAGGATTTTTGTTTCCATATCATGACTGCAGCAGGTGCAATGATATTAAACTGCGCTTTTACCTAGTTACTGTACCTAGGTGAAGACTTTTTTCAGGTGCTGTCTAAAAGCATTGTACAAAATAATATTTTAAGCAATATAATCTTGTTTTTGCTTTGAAATTAATTTATTTTGCTTACCCCATTGGCAGTTTAATTTGCTTGTTTTAAAGAAAAACTCACTTCATTTTGTCATATTATTTCTAAACACAAGACAACATGTCTTACTTGTCTAGAAAATGCTTCTTGATTTAAGAATTTTTAGATATTTTGACTAGAAACGAGACAAAAATCTTTTTTACAATGTAGTTCCTATAGCCATATCGGCTTAGAAAATACAAACTTTTAATTTTCCATCAGTCTTAATACACAGTGTAGTTACAGAAGAGTCTAGCTTTAAATAGGAAAATGACTGAAACTCTTTTTTTTTTTTTCAAGCGAGATGCTAATGGTCTAATCCGATTCAATGATTTATGTTATGCTAAGCTAAAAGAGCTCCCGCCAGACCCGAAGATCGGCTGAATGGATTAAAAAGTGGTAAAACTCAACTGCTTAACTCTAGGGGTGTTGTAAAATAAGCCTATTTCCTAAAAAGTGGAGTGTGCTTTTAAAAACATAAATACATGTTTTGATATCAATGAAACTCTAAAGACACCATCATGTTCTAAGAGCATTTTACTAATGCTCCTATTAAGCTCCAGAGCATCATTTCTGAATGTTATAAGAATGTTCAGGACATCCAGTTCTAGAAATATTTTGTTCTTGTAGATGAATAAGGATATTAAGGAAATTAAACTCTTATTTAACAGTTTGCAAACATTATTGAAACATCTGTTTATAAAACATCTGTTTATATTTTGGGCAGCACGGTGGCTCAGTGGTTAGCACTGTCTCCTCACAGCAAGAAGGTCGCTGGTTCAAGTCCCGGCTGGGCCAGTTGGCATTTCTGTGTGGAGTTTGCATGTTCTCCCCGTGCTGGCGTGGGTTTCCTCCGAGTGCTCCGGTTTCCCCCACAGTCCAAAGACATGCGATATAGGTGAATTGGATGAACTAAATTGGCTGTAGTGTATGAGTGCTTGTGTGAATGCAAGAGTGTATGGGTGTTTCCCAGTATTGAGTTGAGGCTGGAAGGGTATCCGCTGCATAAAACATATGCTGGAATAGTTGGCAGTTCATTCCACTGTGGCAACCCCTGATATATAAGGGACTAAGCCAAAGGAAAAATGAATGAATGAAACATTATTGCAATGTTACTTTGGTACCTTTAAATGTAGAACATTTAAAAACATTAGACAAACTAAAATGTTTCAGAAAAAAGTTAACTAGATGTTATTGTTAACTTGAAGAACGTTTGTTTATCGATTCAGAGCAGAATTGGCAAACTTCTGTTTACATTGGTTGTAGCAAGCAAATGTGAAGCTAATAATTATCGTAGTGTTTTATGAATAGATGCGTCTAATCCCTTTCTGTAAACAGATTTGCACATTCCTTTCTGTAAACAGAAACAGATTTCTGCTCAGAACAAAAAAAAAGTAGTCAAACTACTTTCTTACACCATTTTAATATTAATAAATGAAGTTTTTTACAATTGAATAGCTGTACAACCCCAAATCAGAAAAAGTTGGGACAGTATGGAAAATTCAAATAAAATAAAGAAAGTAGTGATATCTAAATTTACTTTATAGTCTTGTATTTCATTGCAGACAATACAACTGGCATTATGTTCCTCATGATGTTCCTTATGATTTTTATTGTTTTTTTGTTTGTTTGTTTTTTTAAAATACATTTAAAAAAAGTTGGGACAGGAGCAGTTTAGGGTTAGTAATCAGGTAAATTGGTTAAATAATGATGTGATTTGAAACAGGTGATGTGATTGTAATTATTTGATTTGATTTGGTACAAAAGCAGCAGCCAAGAAAGGTCTAGTCCTTTAGGAGCAAAGATCGGCCGAGGATCACCAGTTTGCTAACAAATACGTGAGAAAATCATTGAAATGTTGCATATGCATATTTCAACAAGACAATGCAAAACCACATTCTGCACACAGTACAAAGTCCTGGCTGCAAAGGAAGAAGAAACAAGTACTTGACTGGCCTGCCTGCAGTCCCGACCTGTATGTAAGAATGTGTGGCGCATTTTGAAGCGAAAATTCGACAACGAAGACCCCGTACTGTTGCCCACCTTAAGACTTGTCTGCAGGAAGAATGGGACAAAATGACACCTGAAACACTTCATCACTTGGTGTCTTCAGTCCCTAAACGTCTTTTAAGTGTTGTGAAAAGGAACGGTGACATTATGAAGTGCTAAATGCTTTACTCTTCCAACTTTTTTTGAAATGTGTTGCAAGAAATACGTGTTTATAAAAAAAAATCATGAGGAACACATTAAATAATGTTTGTTGTCTTTTTTATTTGTGTTTTTCATACTGTCTCAACTTTTATGATTTGGGCTTATACAAAAAAACATTTGCCTTTTATTCTTGTTAGTTGCCTTACTACAAAAACACAACATTTTGTTATTTTCCGTGCTAATGTGTCACAAAAAACAGCCTGTTGTAATGAACATGGACTATTCCTTCAGCCAATCAACAGACAGAAAGAATTTTCTTATGACACCAAATTTAGCTGTAATTAAAATATAATCTTATTTTCATAGCAGAGATAAAAAGTTATTTTGATAAATCACTCTTCTTCTGACGTTATTTATGTGAGAAAGCATGAAACGTTGCATGACAAACAAAGCTCTTGCTTCCAAGACTGGCGGCACTTGCAACACAAAATGATCTGCATATTGTTATAAAATGATGGATATTTTTGTTTCATTGTGACTTGTTCAGTTGTTGTTCCAAGAGCTGAATCCTGGTGTCAAGTATGAGTACACCATTAAGAGGCGTCGCCCGCTGGGAAACGAAATCCTGGAACCAGAGTATATCTGGAAACATGGAGCCTGGACCGACTGCAGCACAACTTGTGGCCTTGGTAGAAAACAAGATTTATAAGAAGACATGACTAAAAATAAAAGACACGATGGTGTGTTTACATCATCACTGAAGGTTATTCTAGCATGGATTTTATATGATCTTTTGCATCTGTTCAGGTGAGCAGCATCAGCCTGTGCGCTGTTTTGAGCCAGAGGTTGGTGTGGTCGAGGAAAACCTGTGTGATCCGAGTGCACGTCCTGATGACAGACATCGCAAGTGCAAAAACAGGGACTGCCCTGCAAGGTATACTACCTCATACATATAATAGTTAGCTTCATAATAGCAAACCATCAAATTAAGGCCCAGATATGCAGTACCCAGAGCAAATTTAGTGCAAAGTTAGTTTTTGTTCTTTGCTTGGGAACAAAAAGAAGTGTGAAGTACATTTGCAGTGATATATTGTTAGCCAATATCCACACTACTGAATTATTTTGTGCAGTTGCAAGTTTAAAGGTTGTCTCACAGTTCTGACTTTATTTCTCAGGATGTATATATCAGAATTCTGACTTTTGTCTTTTTGTATTTTCTTGCAATTACAAGTTCTCACAATTATGATTTTGTATCTTTTTATTAATGATCTTTTTTTCCAGAGATTTCCGAGTGTTTTCACAAACACTGTTTATTAGTGATGGGTCGTTCTTGAACGATTCGTTCATTTTGAACAAATCTTTTGTATGACTCGAGAACGATGAGTCCTCTCAGGGAGTGATTCGTTCATTCGCGCATGCGCACATTTGCGCAGGTGGAGTAGAAGATTAGTTCCTTTTTTGAGTCTTCTATCGGGTTTGAGTCATTCGTTCATCACGTGAAAGACAGAAGCCAATCATATGCAGTCAGAGCCGGAAAAAGATTTGATCCGGTCGTCTCTCGAGTCCTCCGTTCATTTATCACGTGAAAGACAGAAGACAAACATATGCATTTAGAGCCGGAAAAAGATTTGATCCGTTCACCTCTCGTGTCCTCGGTTTGAGTCACCTCTCTTTACATGCTGTCACGTGAAGTACAAACGACTCAATAACCAGAAGACTCAAAAGGTGAACTAATCATGGCTCCTTTCGGCTCAGACCGTGTGCATTGGTTAAGCTTATATGGGACTGTCAGTGTGACGTGAACGAATCACTCAAATTTAAAGGTGAGATGACATAATCATAGACAAAAGACCAGGTACACAATAAATGAGTATTTTCTCTTTATAGCATTCTAGTTCTGACTTGTCTGTAGTGTGATAAACGTTTGGTGTAGTTGTAGATGACTTTGGAAGCAACTCGTAACATTTTAATAATATTTTGGCAAATTGAACGAAATGACTCAAAAAAAGATCCTAAGGTCAAAGGTCCTAGTCATAAAATGATCCGAACTTCCCATCACTACTGTTTATAGGTTGTCTTGTGTAATTTCTTGGAATTTATTTATTTTTTGTCTTAGAATTGAGAATTGTGACTTTATAGCTCCAAATTGTGAGCTTAAAAAGTTGCAACTGCAGATTTTCTCATGACCACAGCCTGATCTGTCCTTGAGCTAGTTAAGTTGCAATTCGGGCTTAAAATCCTGTAGTGTGAACTAGGCATTAGTTGTGTTTGATCAGGGTTGGAGCTGAACTCTGCAGGAAGATAGATCTCCAGGAACAGGGTTGAGCACCCCTCATATATATTGTGGCATATGTAGTAAGCAGTTCTTTGTTGAGCCAGTAGTTGTTGTAGTAAATGATCTGTGTCTGAACCCTGTACTGACCTCAGGTGGTGGGTTGGAGGATGGCAGACGTGCTCGTCTACATGTGGTCCAATGGGAGTGAAAAAGCGCACCATTCTGTGTGTCCGTACGGTGGTTGGAGAGGAGCGGGTTCTTCACCCCGGTGACTGTAAGCAGCTGCTCAAACCCAAACCTGTGGTTCCTTGCAACCGAGACATACCGTGTGGCTCAGAATGGACTGTGGGGAACTGGAGCGAGGTGGGCTGCTATATTGCAAATGAACATGGATAATGTTCTTAAAGTACACATGAAATCAAAACTAACCATATTGATTTTGTTAGCTCACATTGCTAGTTTTGTGGTGAACAATTCATCTGTGCATGCCTTATAATCTTTAATTGAAATCTGTAAATGCACTTCCTGTTTGTTAAATTCTCAGATTAGGTCTGTCTGCCCCTCCAACTGTCAGTTTTGACAACAAACAGAAATGGTGAGGAGGAGGTGTCTGTTAGCTTGTAATAACTCTTCTAAAACCCAAAGAATGAATCTTTCTGAATGAAATGCCTACTTGATTACATCCAATCAGCTCGCAGTAGAAAATAAGCCACGCCCACTGTTTCCTCAATTAATATTTCATTTCTCTAGGAACTGCGTCACAATATGAAAAAAAAATGGTCTCACCTTCTGGTTCATGTGGACCTTAATGTGAAGGATGTGTGGATCAATAAATAAACCACTCTTCTCTCTCAAAAACAACACTTCTCCCTCCTAACTCTAGCACTTAAATCTCTTAGCACTAACAGTTCCTTTTGTATAATTAGCACTTCTTGTGTGCATTGCCTTCTTGTTGTTGCATTGCTGAATGCCTCCTCAGTTGTAAGTCGCTTTGGACAAAAGCATCAGCTAAATGACTAAATGTAAATGTAAAACTTGTGCGTTCACCAGTCACTAGACAAGAGTCTAGCTTTAAATAGGAAAATGATTGAAACTCAACGATTGATTTTGAGCGAGATGCTAATGGTCTAATCCGATTCAATGATTTAAGCTAAGCTAAGCTAAAAGCGCTCCAACCAGACCCAGAGATCGACTGAATGGATTTAAAAATGGTAAAACTCAACTGTTCAACTCTAGGGATGTTGTAAAATAAGCTCACTAAACTTTTGCACTCCCTAAAAAAAAATATTGTTTCCTAACAATGCCTTTACTTGCTCCAAAGAAACTGTTGCATGCACCCATGAGGGGTCACTTACAAAACGTTTATGTGATGGAAATAATGAAAGATGTATTTTATTGATTTTGTGAGTGAATGGAAAATTTCTTGGCAATTTTAGGATTATTGCAAGTTGAGAAAAAGATCCGGGGGAATTTATTTTGGGGGGTCTAAGGGTGCTTTCACACCTATAGATGGATTGTTTTGTTCCGAAACAGGGATAAAAATTGGTACAATGTTGCTTTTAGTTTTTGCGGTTCGCTTTCACACAGCAACGTTTCTAAATGGACCAAAATAGTTCAAACAAGTCACGTGCGAGTAAACTCTACTCACGTTAGTCAGAGTTTGGTTTATTTTCCTCGATTCCGCTCAGCTGTCATACGTCGTATTTTTAATTTATGACGATGTGAAATGAGACATTATAAGCGAAAAGGTGTGCTTTAATTTTGAATGGTGACACCCACAGACATAGTCCTCACCAAATATAAATCAGAGGTAAGACTTTCTCATACATAACCTCATTTCACTTGTCAAGGGTTGTAAAATATATATCAATTCTATATAAGAAGTCGAGTTAACCAAAAAGATAATGATATATTATAGACGGCATGCTTTCACTTTCATTTCGAGATAAAACGCACCTTTAGCGGTAGGAATGATATCTCTACTCATCATTCTCTCTTCTTATAGCCATATATATGCCTTTTACATATCTATAATATATTGTGATATGGGCTGACTTGTTAGTTCGTTGGATCGTATTGCTTTCTCATTACAACCGAACCGCTCTAGAGTTCATTTCAGTTGAGCCGAGACCACCTCATTCAGGCGATCTCAGACCAATTGTTTTGCCGCAGATCAGAGCGCTACTGCAGGATTCACATATGCCCAAACAAACCGAGCTAAGTGGGCAAATGCGCCAGGTTCCAAAACAAATGTCTAGATGTGAAAGCACCCTCAGTACAAGTTTGGCGTAATGACACACATGGTGAATGTGCAAGAGGTGCAGAATGTTTTGCGACTGAACCTAAAATCTTAACGTGTGTTGTTCTGCAGTGCTCCCAGTCTTGTGATGGAGGAATAAAGTCACGAATGGTCAAGTGTGTGGCAAAACAACCCAGCCGCTGCAACCCTGCCACTCGACCCCGCTCCACAATCCTCTGTAACCTCCAGAGCTGCTCATCCACTAACAGATGGACAGGACCACAATTCAGACCACGCAAAATCCCAACGCAGCCCCCCAGAACCCAAACAACACAATACAGCACTACTATCATACCTCCAAACTCCTCTACACCCATTACCACACACACCAACACTTCCCCAACATCGGATATTATCCATGAAGACGACAAAGACTTAATATTAGTCAGAAAAAACAGCAGTGTTCATGCACAGGTTCCCACAATTACCAGAGCTCCTGAAGACGAGGAGGGAAGTACAGACCTGCAGCCTCCAGATAAAAGCTACACACCGGGTTATGATTACATAGAAGATCCAGAACGGATACGTGAGGATGATATGTTCACCAGCAAACCTGAAGAAGCGCTCGTATCCAGTGTGCAACCAAAAACAATGAGTGCACCAGTAAGCGCAACAAAACCAGCCACTACTACTACCAATCGGATGCAATATAATGATCATCTGACGACACATGCATGCACTAAAACAAGCTTGTATGAATTCAGTTCTACCCCAAAACCAACGCTGTCGCATTTAAACACTCAAAGTGCACAAGTAACTGTTCCTACAGTGAAGATACTGAGAAAGGCCTTGCAAACGCTGAAAGTTCCCAATGAAAGCAATGTGCTTAAAGCAGCCCGGCAGAAGCCACAGATGACGACCATCACAGATGATTATGTGAATCTGAATGCTCGAGATCCTGTCAGCAGGAATGTATTTTGGGAAGTGGGGAACTGGAGTGATGTGAGAATAACATTAATTTCTAAATTTCTTTTATTACTTGCAAAGGAAATGTTAGTGCTTATATGGCAGCAAAGGAATAGTTTTAAAGGATCAGGAATAGTTGCAGGCCAAATTAGCAGCCCTCCTGTGAAATTTAAATACTTTTTGATGCATATTTTCAAATATACAGTGGGGGAAGTAAGTATTGAACACGTCACCATTTTTCTCAGAAAACATATTTCTAAAGGTGCTGTTGACTTGAAATTGTCACTGAATGTTGGTAACAACCAAAGAAATACATATATGGAAAGAAAACAAAACTAATTAGTTTACAAATGAAGCTATGTGTAATAAAATGAAATGACACAGGTAAAAAGTATTGAACACATGAAGAAAGGGAGGTGTAGAAAGGCATTGAAAGCCCAGACAGCAGCTGAAATCTGCTTCAGTCCAACATCTACATTAGCAGAAGGATGAAGATGAAATCAGGGTGGACATTTCAGCAAGACAATGATCCAAAACACAGTCAAGGAAACTCTCAAATGCTTTCAGAGAAAGAAAATCAAGCTGTAGAATGGCCCAGACAATCAATTGGGTTTTTAACAAAATCTGGTTCAATTCCATGTCAACAGCTCCTTTAGAAATATTATCCCAGGAAAACACATGACATGTTTAATACTTATTTCCCTCGCTGTATATTCAAATATAGATTCCAGATACAGGGTGTCCACGGGTTCTTAAAATGTCTTAAATTTAAAAAATCTAATTTTAGGCCTTAAAAAGTCTTAAATTTACTAAAATATTGTGTTGTAAAATCATTTTAAACAGATCCTAATTTTGCTTTGTCCAAGTAAAGCTACTCAATCGGGTCGACATCATCCAATGATCTGCAATACATCTCATGCATTCATTTTCCTTCGGCTTAGTCCCTTTATTCATCAGGGGTCGCCACAACGGAATGAACCGCCAACTTATCCAGAATATGTTTTACACAGTGGATGACCATCCAGGTGCAACCCAGTACTGGGAAACACTCATTCACACACATACACTACAGCCAATTTAGTTTATTCAATTCACTTATAGCACATGTCTTTGCACTGTGGGGGAAAACGGAGCACCGGGAGGAAACCCACGCCAACACGGGGAGAACATGCAAACTCCACACAGAAATGTCAACTGACCCAGCCAGGACTCGAGCCAGCGACCTTCTTGCTGTGAAGCGACAGTGCTAACCCCTGAGCCACAGTGTCTTTCAATACATCTCAATAAAACCCTTATTTTTTATATGTAACTTTTTTTATTGCAAAGAGATACAATTTACAACCGCTGTTAGACCTTTTTTACAGCAAATTCCCCATTAAATTCCCTAATCAGGGAAAGAAAACTAAAAACAATTACACGATTCCTCATGATAATAACAGGCCTTTAGAAAAAATCTTTTGTTTAACTCTGTATAAGTCTAAAATGTAATTCTTAATGGTCTTAAAAGGGTCTAAAAAAGTCTTAAGTTTGACTTAAAGCCAGCAGAAACCCATTTTCAAATGTAATTTATCCAAGTGTGATTGTAAAAGTGTAATTATGTCATTTAAATTTTATTTTATTTCATGTAATACATTGTATTATAAGTATTATATACAATACAAGTATTATAATATAATTGTAGGGAGACACGGTGGCGTAGTGGGTAGCGCTGTCGCCTCACAGCAAGAAGGTTGCTGGTTTGAGCCCCGGCTGGGTCAGTTGGCTTTTCTGTGTGGAGTTTGCATGTTCTCCCTGTGTTGGCGTGGGTTTCCTCCGGGTGCTCCACAGTTCCCCCACAGTCCAAAGACGTGTGATGTAGGTGAATTGGGTAAGCTAAATTGTCTGTAGTGTATGTGTGTATGTCCTGGTCCTCCAGGTTGGGGGTTGAGCATTGGGCTAACAACTCACCTCATAAAAACTAGATGGTACGAAACACCAATATGGTGCGGCTAAATACCAACTTCTATATAAATGGTCCTGGGAGTAAGTAAGTAAGTAATATAATTGTAACTCGAGTCTTAAGAATCGCCAAAGGGTGTTTTATTTTTCTTGACCATGCAATTTTACACTAGCACAGAAAAGTCAAATAATAATAAATAATCCCTGATCCCAATAATATGTAAACAATAGAGCCTCTAGAAAAAGATGTGAAAAGACTTGACAGAGGAAAGCAATTGTATAATGATGGTTTGTTCTGTAGACAATCGAAAACAAATATTGCTTAAGGGGGCGAATAATATTGACCTTAAAATGGCTTTAAAAATTAAAAAACTGCTTTTATTCTAGCCAAAATAAACAAATAAGACTTTCTTCAGAAGAAAAAATATTATAGCAAATACTGTGAAAACTTCCTTGCTCTGTTAAACATTATTTGGGAAATAAAAAAATCACAGAAGGGCTAATAATTTTGACTTCACCTGTACTTTAGCTGCTGTTTCCTAATGTGCTTTGTTTCTCCCAGTGCTCTACTTCGTGTGGTCTCGGTGCAGTGTGGCGGTCCGTCTCCTGCAGCTCAGAGCGAGAGGAAGACTGTGCCAGTGTGAAGAAGCCAGAACCAGCCAGACGATGCAACCTGCGACCCTGTGCCGTCTGGAAAACTGGAAACTGGTCCCAGGTGAAATTATGTTTTTAAACACAATACCAAATCACTGAATGCTTGCTATGAACTAGGGCTGCACAATATTGGAAAAAACTGACATTGTGATATTTTATTTGTCTGCGGAGCATAATGCGGTATTGAGTATGATTGCACCTTAATTGCTCTACATTTTAGATTGATTTTGTAGAGCAGTGCATCTGCATAAAATATAATAAACCAATCACAAGCATTGATAAATACAGTAGAGCAAAGATACAAATGAAATAAACAGTGCTTTATGGCAGGGGTCTGCAAACTTTTTCGTAGCACGGCCTAGTATTGGTCGATATACAAAATTTTCAGATCGCCATATCGTCCGTGGCGCAGTGGGTAACATGATCGCCTCACAGTAAGAAGGTCACTGGTTCGAGCCTCGGCAAGAAGTCCAAAGACATGCGGTATAGGTGAATTGGGTAAGCTGAATTGTCCGTAGTGTATGTGTGTGAATGAGTGTGTGTGGATGTTTCCCAGTGATGGGTTGGAAGGGCATCTGCTGCGTAAAACATATGCTGGATAAGTTGGCGGTTCATTCCGCTGTGGCGACCAGCGACCTTCTTACTGTGAGGCGATTGTGCTACCCACTGCGCCACCGTGGTGCCCACAGTTTTTTTTTACTTATTAAATCATCTACTTCAATGGCATTAAGTTTTATCTTGCTTTTTCTTTCAGCTAAATAGGCGCTGAAACCTAAATTATTCCAAACATAAGACTCGATTCAACAGTGACATCTGACATTTATCACACAGAAGAAACAAGAATGAAATAAGGTGCTTTCAGACGGGAGGCGGAGGACTCACCATTAATTTGCTCTTCAGTCTAAAAGTGTCGGTTAGGCGATGTTGACGTGAACAGCTAAAGCTGGGCAAATTAATTGTAGTTAATTTATTATTAATGATGATTAAAAATAACAACAACAATAATAATAATAATAATAATAATAATAATAATAGTCATTTTATTCAATAATGAAAGTAATCATTTAATATGTCTACATTAATGCAAATCGAGCTAAATAGTGTCTTTAAAATCGGCATAGGCCTCAGCTCTCGGCGATATCTCTGCCTATCAACGATGCACAATAATATTGTGAATAGGCACAATCGGGTGTTTGTATTAATAATTTTCCGTGGAATGGGGGGTTGTCAGGCGTCTCATGCTATAGTCTGCATCATATAAAGTGCAGCATTGTGAATGCATTGCTAAGCAGTGCAAAGTGTTGCTGTATGCGGCGCCAGTATACGTATCTGGTTTGTACCCTTGTAGAGAGCGAAATGTTTCCAATTCTATAGTGGAGCAGTCTGTGATATGCACAGATATAGATATTGATTCTTAAAGGGGTAACTCACAATAAAATGACTCCCAAAGTGGTAATTTTGCCTTCTTGCGGCCCGATAGAATCTCTTTCTCGACCTGGTGGTTGATGACTCCTGCTTTATGGTTTATATTTTTATATATATAATGTGAATAAAATGTATCTTTTAAATTTCAAAAATGTCAAACATTATAATTTTCATATTAAATTTCTTGTGTCTAAATGCTTTAGACTGGTTTGAAATGCTCACACAGTTACAGGCCCTACAAACACATGTAAACGATCAACTCTTTGGTAACTTTATGGTTAAACTTTGCAATGACTCCACAAATCACAAGTGTTTTCATCTGTGGCTTCCGGTCAATTATAATCCTGATTCGAGATTGCAGATCCTGCGATGTGATAATTGCTAATGTGCACATTGTGATACTGATGCTGAAATGATATATTGTGCAGCTCTTCTATGAACCGTGACATCCCTCTCTCTCTCTCTTTAGTGTCCTGAAGGCTGTGGGACCGATATGAAGCATCGAGAAGTGCAGTGCATTGACACTCAGAACAGGCGTCCACTGCGGCCTTTTCACTGTCAGGCTCTTTCATACAAACCACCCAGTAATATGCCCTGCAACACTCAGCCCTGCCCACAGTGGATGCACTCGCCCTGGGGAGAGGTACTGAACTCAGGATCAGTGATCATTTCAGTAGCTGTGTTTCCATCCAAACATGCGGATAAGATTATGAGCAAAACTGGAATATCCATTCAAGTCAATTTAATTGAAGTTTATTCGTATATCGCTTTTCACAATAATTATTGTTTCAAAGCAGCTGTACAAAAGATGCACATTACTGCATTACAATCAAATTCAGAAAAGTTAAGGTTATTAGTAGCCAAAACTTTATTAGTTACTAATAACTTAGAATTAACTAGTAACTAATAGCTTTTAACAGTTAAAGTTATTATATATAAACATAGTTAACCTGCAGTTATATAGTAAATGGGTGATGTCATTGTGTACATGTTCAATGAAGTGTTTTTCGCATAAAACATTTGTGAATAAAGCATCATTTCTATCCAATGAGAGAATAAAATCGTGACTTCCTGATAAACTGGCGCTAAATATCGGAAAGAAAATTTGAGTTTGATGCGGTAGGAGACACCACTGTTTTTTCTTATATAATAACTTACTTATTATTACTTATGAAATTACTTATTATTATTTTCTTATATAATAAATTACCTGGGGCGTAGCGGACATTTTAAAGGGGGGGGGGGGGGGGGGGGGTTAGCTGTATAAGATCCAAAAGTTTACGTTCATATAATTATTAAACACCTGTTTCTAAGTGGTCTGTCTCTAAAAATGAGTGAAATGTATCCCCCCGTCCCCCCTGGTTGCTACGCCCCTGACTTACACCTCAGAAGACAAAGCGCAATGAATGTGCGGTGGCTTTTGGAGGGGCGAGACGCTCTTTGGGAGCACAGGCTGTGCTCAAAAACCTTATATCAGGAGTTTAAACTGACAAGGCTTTAAAACGCATACAGATGTTTTGCTTGCTGTAAGAGTAACTGAGGCACAATTTGTAAAGGCTCCACCCTTCTGTTGTGTGACGGGGCAGGGAACAGCCAATTATTTGCATTTAAAGAAACACACTTTGGAAAAACAGTGTTTTTGCCAGCCTGATCTCATGAGAAAACATAACTATTTTAGTAGCTAATTCATACGAGTTCAGTCTTACGATGTTTAAAAGGAGGCGTGGCACTAAACCCAACCGTCATTGAGGTATCAGTAAATCGTACTAAATTGTACCAATGAGATCGTACAAATTCATATGAATTAGCCACTAAATTAAAAAGTTACAAATTGCTGTGAGATAGCATTGGTTTTCGTTTATACAGCAAAAGGGCCATTATAGCATAAAATAATCTATTCATAATGATTCATAATCTATTCAACACTGTAACCAGCCAAAATAATACTTCGCTTTGACCCAATTTTGTTCTTTATGTCACACAAATGGACCCTTCATTTTTGTGCCATTATAGTATATTAGCGCTATTAGCAACACAAAAATAGTCTAGTCTTAAAAATGGGAAGCACTTCAGTTAATAGTGAGATTTGGTATTTAATCTAGTGTCTTGCTACCTGTCTATTAATAAGGTATTGTCTGTTTATTAGTACTTATAAAGCACATATTCTGAATGATCTTATTGTACGCCATTAATCCTACCCAACTAACAACTATCAATAAGAAGCAAATTAGGAGATTATTGAGATTAAAGTTATAGCTAATGGATTATTAAAACCGAGAATTCTACCTTAAAATAAAAAGTGTGACCCAAAAAAAATATATATATATTTTTTTTTTAACCTGTGATTGACAGTGCTCAAAAAGCTGTGGACATGGAGTGAAGGAAAGGCTTGTGTACTGTCCCGAATACCAGCACTGCAATCTGACACTCAAACCCAACAGCACCGAGTCCTGCCATCTGCAGTCCTGCATCGGCTGGGCAACTGAAGCCTGGAGTCAGGTGATACACTCTCTAATGTTACAACAATAAAAATATAAATATGTTTTTAATATTCATTTCTAAAAAGGAGTTAATGCAGTGTCAGGCTTGTAATTTTGACAAATGCAATGTTTTGACATGTTACTTCAATATTTTTGATCAAATAATGCAGCCTTGTTTATTTCTTATTAAAATGCTGCATAATAAAGCCGTTGTCCTTTTTTTAAAGGGGACCTATTATGCAAAAATCACTTTTATAAGGGGTTTAAACACAGTTGTGTGGCAATAGTATGTGAATATAACCAGCCTTTAATAGTCATTATAAGAAATAATTAATTCTATTTTTATAATCGCACTTCATGAAAACAGTCTGCAGAAACACTTTGATTGACATTCTCCCTTTCTACGTGTCATCAGACGGGGAAAGCCCCGCCCACTAGTGACTAGTGACTGAGTGATCTCTACCTTATTAGCATAGACAGCCCTGAGTGAGAAGCAGCCGTCTGCTATCAGAGTTTTGAATCTGCCACTATGCTGACACATAGGCATTTGTAGCTCCGCCCTCTTTTGAAAAGAGCACGATCTCATTTGAATTTAAAGAGACAGTCCCCAAAACACCAGAATTAGGATCAAAGCCTAAAAAAGGCAGTTTCGAAGAGTGATAAAACATTATTCATGGGGTATTTTTCAGCTGAAACTTCACATACACACTCTAGGGACATCAGAGTCTTATTTTACATCTTGTAAAAGGGGGCATAATAGGCCCCCTTTAAACCATTTAGACCCCGTTTACACCTGTATTTATGTATTGTCATCTTTTTGTGATTTGACAAAAACACATCTGATCATGTTGTAGTGAAATAAGTTAATTTGATCAGTTCAATTCAGTTTATTTTACATAAAAAAAATGTGTTTGGTTTGAAAAAAATTTTACATTTGTAATGATGGGTGGCACGGTGGCTCAGTGGTTAGCACTGTCGCCTCACAGCAAGAAGGTCGCTGGTTCGATTCCCGGCTGGGCCAGTTGGCATTTCAGTCTGGAGTTTGCATGTTTCCTCCGCATGTTTCCTCTCGTGGGTTTCCTTCTGGGGCTCCGGTGTCCCCACAGTCCAAAGACATGCGCTATAGGTGAATTGAATTAACTAAATTGGCCGTAATGTATGAGTGTGTGTGTATGTGTGTGAATGAGTGTGTATGGGTGTTTCCCAATACTGGGTTGCGGCTGAAACAGCATCCGCTGCTTAAAACATATGCTGGAATAGTTAGCGGTTCATTCTGCTTTGGCGACCTCTGAAATACAGACTAGGCTGAAGGAAAATGAATGAATGAATGAATTTGTAATGACGGCCTTCACTGCATTGTTTTGGTGATAATAGTGACATCCAAAAACTATGGTAGTGTAGATGCCTTGAGCTGAGTGGAATATTTGAGAAATTATCTTTTTGTTAGTTTCTTTTTTGCATAGTTTAGATATTTAAGTTTAGTTAGTGCAGTTAAAATGTAAGCACGCCATCGGAAGTGTCCAAAATATAAAAATGGATGGTGGTCAGCACTGTAGGTGTCTTCATTATTGATTCATATAAACACCAAAAAGGCACAATTTGGATCAAAGAAAGGGGGATTTATAAAGAGTTGTGTGGTAATGTTGTGTGGTATTTTGACATGAAACTTTACATACACACTCTAGAGACATTCATTCATTCATTCATTTTCATATCGGCTTAGTCCCTTAATAATCTGGGGTCGCCACAGCGGAATGAACCGCCAACTTATTTAGCATATGTTTTACGCAGCGGATGCCCTTCCAGCTGCAACCCATCACTGGGAAACATCCACATACACTCATTTACACACATGCACTACAGATAATTTAGCCTACCCAATTCACCTGTACTGCATGTCTTTGGACTTGTGGGAGAAACCGGAGCACCCAGAGGAAACCCACGCCAACACGGGGAGAACATGCAAACTCCACACAGAAATGCCAACTGACCCAGCCGAGGCTCGAACCAGCGACCTTCTTGCTGTGAGGTGATCGTGCTACCCACTGCGCCACTGTGCAGCCCCCTCTAGAGACATCAGAGACTTATTTTACATCTTGGAAAAGGGGCATAATAGGACCCCTTTAAAGCATAATGAACTGTGGCTTACAATCTTTGATTCATAACTTCCTATAGCTAGTCAGAAGTATTTGTTTTTAAAAATCAGGTGGGTGTAGCATTCATATTACAGAGTTCATATTGTAGAATTTATTTCAATATATGTATTGATTTATTTTGATTGACAGTGCTCCAGACGTTGTGGTGGAGGGGTTCAGAAGCGAGCGGTGAGGTGCATAAATGAGGAATCCGGTGAGGAAGAAAAGGCGTCTCTGTGTGCAATAATCAATAAACCTGACAGTGTGCAGAACTGCAGCACCGAGGACTGCAAAACTGATTTAGGTAAGATTATATACCAGTCTGTTTGTTTCATAATTGATGATACAATAGGCATATAGTGGCCCAAAATGTATACAGACACAAAGAATGCCCAGATGTCTTTGCATTAGACAACACATTATCAAACAAATCTTTCAGGATCACTAACATTTCTTCATCAGTTCTCTAAAGATGTTGGTGATTTGCTGATATTTTATAGGATGTATGAAGTAATCTCGACTGAAGTTCACATATAGTTTAGTTTTGTTGCATTAATTAAAGATTTACCCACAAAAATCTGATCAAATAAGCATGTAACTTGTTTTTGTTGGAAAGTATGCCTTATGTGTTATTATATACAGTATAATAAAAGTTATCTTTGAGTTATGAGGTAACTCGTGTAAAAATCTAAAATATTAACTCACGCTTAATGTATAAACTGTATACAATGTTTAATGACTTTGCATCAAAAAGCAGAATGTTACATTTGATACAAATACAGTTAAATTAGAATTGCGAGTAAATATAGCTTTTTTACACGAGTTCTTTAGATTTTTACATATCTTGCAATTCCAACATGTGTTATGTATAAAAATTATTCATTCATTCATTTTCTTTTCGGCTTAGTCCCTTTATTAATCTGGGGTCGCCACAGCGGAATGAACCGCCAACTTATCTAGCATATGTTTTACGCAGCGGATGCCCTTCCAGCTGCAACCCATCACTGGGAAACATCCATACACACTCATTCCCACACATAAACTACGGACTATTTAGCTTACCCAATTCACCTATACTGCATGTCTTTGGACTTGTGGAGGAAACCGGAGCACCCGGAGGAAACCCACGCCAACACGGGGAGAACATGCAAACTCCACACAGAAATGCCAACTGACCCAGCCGAGGCTCGAACCAGCGATCTTCTTGCTGTGAGGCGATCATGCTACCCACTGCGCCACCGTGAGGCCACATGTTTTATGTATAAAAATGATTCATTCATTCATTTTCTTTCCGGCTTAGTCCCTTTATTAATCTGGGGGCGCCACAGCGGAATGAACCGCCAACTTATCTAGCATATGTTTTACGCAGCGGATGCCCTTCCAGCTGCAACCCATCACTGGGAGACATCCATACACTCATTCACACTCATACATTACGGACAATTTAGCTTACCCAATTCACCTATACCGCATGTCTTTGAACTTGTGGGGGAAACCGGAGCACTCAAAGGAAAAACACGCGAACACGGGGAGAACATGCAAACTCCACATAGAAATGCCAACTGACCCAGCCCGGGGCTCAAACCAGCAACCTTCTAGCTGTGAGGCGATTGTGCTACCCAGTGCGCCACCGTGCTGCCTCTATAAAAAATATTTTATGTTAAAAAAAAAAAATTATTATTTGCATGCTGTAAATTATTGCAGCACTTTTTTACTTACGTTTTTATTGCAAAGAGATACAATTCACAACATCAGTAGACATTTGTCACTCTTCCAGTTTTTCCAGTTTAAACTCCCTAATCAGGGATAAAAGAGGAAACACACATTTCTTCATTACAGTAACAAAACAACATATCCCTTTCCATTATTTTACATAATTTATACCAAAACTCTTTACGGAAGAAAGGGGTTGTGGAAGCAATATTTACAGTACAAATAAATCTTAAAAGTTCTATAGCAGAAAGACATTAGGTTGAATGGGAGCAATGTCAACAAACAAATGTATCTTTTTGGTTATGCACACAGTATGTCATTTTCTCCATAATTAATATATTTTTCAAAATGTCAGTCCAATCTTGCATTTGTGGTGGATTAGGTTTATACTAGCATCTAGTAATTGCTTTTTTTTACTTGAAGCAAGCATGACTCTATGCATATATTTGTTTTTCCTTTCCAAGAAATCCATTGACACCCATTATAAAGTAATTAATTACCCAAATAAAGTACCTCAAAGCTGAAATCAAGTGAAGTATTTATATAGCAGCACTTTTATTCCCAGTCCATCTCAAATGCTCTGGAAAAGCCCAGATGGTTCTGATTGGCCATCTTAACCCAATTTATTATGATTTGCCAATTATCTTAATGCTTATCAGAATATTTCACCCCTTACCATAATCATCAGTTTTGACTTCAAAAGCAATTATAAACACAAAGAGTTTATATATATATATATTTATATATATTTATGCCACTCCTGGAGGATATACATATATATGCCATTCCTGGAGGGCCGCAGCTCTGCACAGTTTTACTCCAATCCTAATCAAATACACTTGATCCAACTAATCAAGGTGTTCAAGACTACTAGAAACTATTATGCAGGTGTGAGGTGGATGTGTTTGGAGCTAAACCGTGCATAGCTGCGGCCCTCCAGGAATTGAGTTTGAGACCATTGATATAGATAATCAGGCAGATGGATCATATTTGAGCAAAACATTTTTTTTATTTTCTAACTCTCTGGAAATGCGCAGCTTCTCCATGGCATGATGACAAGTCTATAATTCTCTGAACTGGAGCCTTCATTCTTTGCATATTTCTTTGGACAGAATTATGCTAACATTTCAATCTGTGACAGAGCTTTGTGGAAGTAATATCAGATCTGGATCCATGTTAGAATAAATCTCTTTTGTACAAGACTCTAGTTTGTTGTAGATCTTTTACATGCACAAACAGATGCACTGCAAAATAGAAGCCAACATTACAAAGCTTCATTTCTCTGCCTTACACCCCATTCAAATGGGGAATCTGTGATAATGCTTCCCACTGACTTTGAATAGAGTAACATTAAAGAGCCCCTATTATGGGTTTTTGAAAATGACCTTCCATGCAGTGTTTAACACAGCTCTAAGTGAATGAAAACATCCAGCTGAGGTTTATATCTGAAATGCACCGTGCTTAAAAGTATTGATTCTCAAAAAAAGAGTCAACTGAAGAGTCGTTTATATGAATCGTCTTTGATTCAAATCTTTAGAAAGTTTGGACAACATTAATGGACAAATCACCAGTTGTAAAACATCTGAAATGTTGGTCATTCTGAAATGCCTTAATCGTATTATTATTATAGTTATATTTATTACCTCCAGAACTTCTTGAGCGGCTCACACCTCCAAACGCCACCACATGTTCATTGCGTGTTGGCATTGTCTTCTAGGGCGCAAGTAAAACAAGTAAACAAGTCTTAAATAAGTAAAGGACTCACACAGCTTCTCCTACCTCAGCAAATTCCATTTTTCTTTTAAATATTTGGCGCCAGTATATCAAGAAGTGACGATTGTGTTCTCTTTGATTCATTGGATGAAAATGCTGCTTTATTTGCAAATCTTTTATGCAATATTCCAGTTTTGCGTATAAATTTAATTTGCATCTTTGAATGGAAACACATGATATTGAGGCAGACTGAAATTAAATAAACTGTTTTTCACCATGGCAACCCGGAGTGCTGAAATATAATTGGGTAAACTGGCAGTGGGTTGGTTATAGAGACCAAAACAAAGCAGATATTCTGACACGTTTCACATTTACAAAGCAGAATAACTGACTTTAGCATTGCTTTTCAGATAAACAAGTATGTTCACTTAGCATGTTTCTTAAATATCTAAAACATATTATGGTATTTTTATGCTTTAGAAGAGTCAAACACTCACATACAGCATCTTTAACTAAGCTTGGTTATTTTGCTGTTTTTCTCTGCAGGTCTACTTTGTAAGAAAAACAGCATGTCGACGCTGTTTTGTGAGAAACTCAAGCTGCTGGGCCGCTGCTCTCTTCGCTCCATCCGCAAGCAGTGTTGTGTGACGTGTATGATGTAACGCCTGCAGAGGTCAGGTTTGGGTCATCGAGCAAAAGCACAAACTACTGGACAAACTGCAGACGGGGACAATGAAGCCCTCAAAACAGAGACGTCCCTCACATATACAGTTGGAGTCAGAATATTAGCCCCCCAGTGCATTTTTTTCCCCAATTTATCTTTAATGGAAAGATTTTTAGCATTTCTAAACATAATAGTTTTAAAAACAAATTTTTATTTCTAATCACTGATTTCTTTTATCTTTGCCATGATGACAGTAAATAATATTTGACTAGATATTTTTCAACATACTAGTGTTCAGCTTAAAGTGACATTTAAAGGCTTAACTGGGTTAATTAGGGTAATTAGGCAAGTCATTGTATAACAGTGGTTTGTTCTGTAGAAAATCAGAAACAAATATTGCTTAAGCTGGCTAATAATATTGACCTTAAAATAGTTTAAAAAAAATTAAAAACAGCTTTCATTCTAACCTGAATAAAACAAATAAGACTTTCTCCAGAAGAAAAAATATTGTAGGAAACACTGTGCAAAAAAGTCCTGGCTCTGTTAAACATCATACGGAAGAACTAAGAGGCCATGCATTATAATATTTTTTCTCTCTTGTTATGTCGTGATCATATATAAGTCGATGACTTATTGTTTGCTTTAATTTATGTATTTATTATTATTATTATTATTATTCATTTTCTTTTTCGGCTTAATCCTTTTATTAATCTGAGGTCGCCACAGCGGAATGAACCGCCAACTTATCCAGCATATGTTTTTACGCAGCGGATGCCCTTCCAGCTGCAACCCATCACTGGGAAAGATCCACACACACCCATTCACACACATACTGTAACGTCCTGCTGGTGAAGGTTGACATGATGGACACGAACACGGAATGAAAATGATAAACGGATTTATTAATGAAACACTTACGGACAACAACACTGGATACGGGTAGACAGGACACAACCAAACGAATCTAAATACCGGACGACAATGGACACAGATGAAAGGGTATAAATAGATAGGGGATGATTAAACTAATGACACACAAGGGCTGAACACAGGTGGAACAAATGAACACTGACGGTGGCAAGAAAAGGACAAAGAAAGCACATGACAAAAACAAACGATGACACGGATGAACACTGACAGTACCCCCCCCCCCTTTTGAAGGTGCGTCCTCGTGCCTTCAACAGGAAACAACGAGACGAAGGAGGGTAGAAGGGGAGGGTACAAGGGCGGAGTCTTAGGGAGGAACAGGAAGGGAACTGGAGCAGGAGGACCCAGGACACAGCCACAAGGACAGCCCCGGGCGGAGTCGAGAAAGGGAGGAATCATGAAGGAGGAGTGGCTGCCGACTCCAGGGGGCCGACCAAGGGAGACGCCGCTGATGGCGGTGGAGCCCAAGAAAGGGACGGAGACCCGTAGAGCGAAGGTGACGCCGAGGTCTCTGAGGGCCGGGCGAAGCAGGCGGCTCACCCGAGCAAGGCGACGGCGGAGTTCCGGAAGCCCGCGACATAGCCAGAGCGACAGAGACCAAGGCGCAGCTGGAGGGAAGGATGAGCTCAACGCAGCCGGTGGGACAGTGCGATGAGGTGCAGCCGGAAGAGTAGAGTCCAGAGGCGAAGGAAGGGCGACGACTGACCAAGGTGGAGCCGGAGGGACGAGGGAACCTGGCGGAGCTGGTGGGCGGACGGCCCACGACGAAGACGAGGGAGGAGTGAGCCAATGCAGAGCCCTTGGGTCGAAGGGCCGAGGTGGAGTCCGCAGCTCGGAGGTTGTAGGAGCTGACGCTGGGCGACACCCTCCAGAGGGCGACGCAGACAGGTAGCACCCACAAGCGAGCTCCAATTCCGGAGCTGGAGGGCGAGCTGGGGGGCTGGCTGCAGTTCTGGGGGACCATGGGAAGCTACTCATGACCCTGGAGCTGAGGCTTTTTTCGAGAAGGGAGATTAAAAAACTGTGCAGAAACAGTTGGTTGCTGTCTGAAAACAGCGGAAGGTAATTGCGATCGTTCTCTGCTAGAGATGATGGGCGTGCAGAGCACGTCGCCCGGAAAGCTGTTTACAGTCGCTCGGATATGGTCCTCAGGGCTGCTTTCCCCCTGCTCCAGCAGGAGTGAAGAGAAACGGGAAGGTGGGTGGGTTCCAGGGAAACACAAGGGGAGAAAAATAAAACACTGAGGGGAAAACAGACTATAAAAAGAAAAACGGGGGAAATGCGCGCCGCTATTTTTTGGTCCGGTATTATGTAACGTCCTGCTGGTGAAGGTTGACATGATGGACACGAACACGGAATGAAAATGATAAACGGATTTATTAATGAAACACTTACGGACAACAACACTGGATACAGGTAGACAGGACACAACCAAACGAATCTAAATACCGGACGACAATGGACACAGACGAAAGGGTATAAATGGATAGGGGATGATTAAACTAATGACACACAAGGGCTGAACACAGGTGGAACAAATGAACACTGACGGTGGCGGGAAAAGGACAAAGAAAGCACATGACAAAAACAAACGATGACACGGACGAACACTGACACATACACTACGGACAATTTAGCTTACCCAATTCACCTGTACCGCATGTCTTTGGACTTGTGGCGGAAACTGGAGCACCCGGAGGAAACCTACGCCAACACGGGGAGAACATGCAAACTCCACACAGAAATGCCAACTGACCCAGCCGAGGCTCGAACCAGCGACCTTCTTGCTGTGAGGCGATTGTGCTACCCATTGATTTGTTTAAAGGTTGATTTATTCTTCTGCGTCGAGCGCATGTGTATGGTCCGGCACAGCTTTCGCGTGGTCGCAGACCCCTCGACATGCCTGACGCTGATGAGCACCTCTCAAAAAATTTAACTACACATCGCAATGACGCATAGCGCAAGCTCTGTGATTGGTCGGCTTGGTAGCTGTGACGAGTGTGGGCGGTGCTGAGAGCCGCGAGCCTGATGGAACGATTGTTTACAAGTATGGAGTCCTGTGAAGGAGCTCCAGATGGAAACTTTTGTTTTGTGTTTACCTTATAATTAAAGTTGTTGCACATCCGCCGGTTCCCGCCTCTGAATGAGCGAGTTTGAGCTACTTGTACATTAAGGTAGAGTTCAGAAAAAACAAAACACCAGTGAAGAAACTCGACACAGAGGAACATAAAAACCTACTGCCAGCTATAGTGTTTCGGAAGTGTTATTGCAGAGCAACACAAACAGCACACAGAAGTATAAATGCACGACTAATGGCAAGGCAGGCCGTGGGTCACGGCGATCACTCGATGCAGAAGTATAAATCAGCCCCAATGCATATAAAGTGTCACTTTAAGAGACAGATAACTTATATAGGCAAAAATAATTCCATGGCTCCTTGGTGTATTTTGAGGTATTTTGACACGATAACTGAACATTATTTACAACATCATTACCTAATATTGTTCATCAGAATGGTTCTTGTGTTATAGTGTAACCTACAGTTGAATGCTAAAGTATTAGCTAAATTAAAATAATAATAATAATAATAATAATAATAATTAATAAAACATTTTATTATTTAAAAAATATTTCTCAAGTGGGGGCGACTCGGTGGCTCAGTGGTTAGAAGGTTGCTAGTTCGAGTCCTGGCTGGCGTGGGTTTCCTCCGGGTGCTCCGGTTTCCCCCACAGTCGAAAGACATGCGGTATAGGTGAATTGGATGATCTCAATTGGCCGTAGTGTATGAGTGTGTGTGTGAATGCGAGAGTGTCTGGGTGTTTCCCAGTACTGGGTTGCGGCTGGAAGGGCATCCACTGTGTAAAAAGACATATACTGGAATAGTTGGTGGTTCATTCCGCTGTGGCGACCCCTGATAAATAAGGGACAAAGCCAAATTAGTGCTGTTAAACAGAGCAAGGAATTTTTTACAGTATTTCATATGATATTTTTCTTTTACTTTGGCAGAAAAAAAAAAAACATGCAAAGTTCAAAATTGAGCCCCCTTAAGAAATGCTTTTTTATTTTCTACAGAACAAACCACTGTTGTAAAATGACTTGCCTAATTAAAACTAATGAACCTAGTTTAGCCCTTAAAGAAAAATGTCACTTACTTATCCGGCATGTCCTGTGGATGAGTAAATAATTAGTCATTTCATTCATATTTTTCATTCGTGTGAACTATCCTTTAAAATGCATTGAAGGTTTTAGGTTTAAATTGAGGTTTAGTTACAGATTTCAATATCAGTTTAGACAGTTAACCTGTATAATATTGTTTTGCACTCATTTAGGACCTCTTTGTACTTTTTAACCCAAAAACATGTGTTTTCGACAGGTTTACCAGTAAAGAACCGGTCGAACACAGCATGTCTTTTCTCATGGCCGTGAAGTGAGCAAAAGATTTTGCACCTACAAGTTGATATTCACGGTTATTCCTTAAAAATCGTAGTTTCTTATTATCTGAAATGTCATGCGACTCCCATCTGATCAACATTTAAGTAACACCTTTAAAGTCAGAATGTGCCGTTCTTAAAATAGTGTCGTTTTATGAAGTTATTTTGCACAGATCTAAGGGTGTACTCACACTAGGCTATCCGAACAGTGCCCGGGCACATTTGACCCCCATTTCCCTGTTCGGTTTGCACTCACACTACAAGCGTACTGTGCCTGAGCCCGAAACTGACGCGACAGTCACTTTTAAGGGACTGTTTCATATGGATTCATTAATCATTCTTACTTTTGAATGCGAACTGTCATAGTTTATCAAAGATGCAAACCCCTCGCTGCACCTTCAGCAAACCTCCTAATACGCGCCGCAGCACAATGACTTTTTGAAAGTATGAGCGTCAAAAGTGGTGGATCTGTTTAGCAAAATATTGAACTGTGTGACATTGCATCCCAAAATGACTAAAATCTCCAGTGTATCTGTGCGAATAGGTATGACTACATCGATGACGTAGGCGTGCTCGGACTCGGAAGGTAAAATGCAATGTAAGTGCAGGCCGTTATGGAAGAGGGGAGGGCGGACAATCGCGCCCCGGCACGATTCAATGCAACCGTGCCTAGTGTGTGTACACCCTAAAGATAACGTGAATATGTGAATTGGTTTGTGTAGAATTATTAACAGACTAATCAGAGAATATGGATGTAATATTAAAGGCCTAGATGAAAATTTAAGGATTTCAAAACACTATAGTCTCAGGTAGTTTTAATTGTTTACCTTATTTTATTGGTTGCAGAAAAAGGTGCTTTGAAAGTTTGCATGGGGAAAACAAGTAACATCACTAACGTCTGAATATAACTTGAGACTTTAAAACTTTTTTTTACTGCTACAGTATATTTGTTGACTGTTAGTTTTCATTATAGTGAATTTTGTCATAAATACATTTCCCACAGGAAGTTTCCATTACTATAAACTCATTATGACTATGGACCTTTTTCATAGAACGCTAAATTACCCATTATGCTTTGCGTGTATGCGTAAGGAGGATGCTTCGAACTTCCGGTCTGCAGCTTGATGGGTAAAAAGAGTCACATTTGGACAGCTTTGAAATGATATTCATTCATTCATTTTCATTTTGGCTTAGTCCCTTTATTAATCTGGGGTCGCCACAGCGGAACGAACCGCCAACTTATCCAACATATGTTCTACGCAGCGGATGCCCTTCCAGCTGCAACCCGTCACTGGGAAACACCCACACACACTCTTTCACACACATACACTATGGACAATTTAGCTTACCCAATTCACCTATACCGCATGTCTTTGGACTTGTGGGGGAAACCGGAGC
>CAIGQW010053352.1:5897291-5907980 GCA_903798125.1 Danio choprae
AATGAATGAATGAATGAAGATTTGTCACCAAATATCATTCCATTTGCTGAAACACAGAGAATGTTGTGGCCAAATTAAGCCTCAAAATCACCCCAGAGTGGATTTAAACATCCTCAACAGCACACATGGGTTAAAATCTTCTTTTGTGTAGAAAGAAACTCATAAAGGTTTAAAACTTCATGAGGAAGAGCAAATGATGAGGTAATTTTTGGGTGAACTAACCCTTTAAAAAAAGCACTAAACATTACCTGCCACTCATTCATTGTGTGTCCTTCACTAGTAACACTTTTTCAGGTCACAGTACAATGGGAAGAGGTGACTCTGCAATCCAAACCGTGCCGATTCAGTCTCCGTTACAGAGGTCGGGTTAAATTAGGCCAGATTTGGCAGGTTCCTCTGTCCCTTAAAACTTGAAACCCGGTTGGCACCGCAGTGCTGTCAGCTCGGCCCGCAGAACGATTACATTAGTTAGCAATGTCACACCATGTCAGGGCTCTAGATTCCGAGTGTTTCATGACAAAGTGCATTACTTAACCTTGATTTTAATGCGGTTATATAATCACAAATTACTGTAATGCACTTCGAGCGAAGCAGGTCCGGATACTGCATGATTCTTAAATGGCAGCGAGGCGACTTCCCTTTCCTGTGTACCACTGAATTATTCAGACGTCCAGTTGAGCGAGAGACCTGATTCAACGGTCCTGATTAAACTAAAAGCAGATCACTCCATAATATTAGTTAACTAGAACAAGTTGTCTAGCTTTACACCTCAGACTCAATGGCGGCACGTCAGCGGACGCACAAACGACATTATCATGACCAAACAGAGCCTTGTAGAAAGAAGCATTCATTTAAAGGGGCAGTTCACCCCAAAAATACAAATTTATCATCATTTACTCATCATTTAATTGTTACAAACCTTTACGAGTTTCTTTTTTCTGTTGAACACAATGGAAGATATGGCGGTTCATTCCGCTGTGGCGACCCCAGATTAATAAAGGGACTAAGTCGAAAAGAAAATGAATGAATGAATGAATGGAAGATATTTTTAAAAAGCGGAAAACCTGTAACCATTAACTTCCAAAGTATTTGTTTTTCCTACTATGAAAGTCAAACGTTACAGGGTTTCAGCTTTCTTCCAAAAAAATGTTTGTGTTCATAAGAAACTCGTGAAGGTTTGGAACCACTTGAGGATGATGTTGAGTTAATAAAAAATATTTGGGGGGAACTATTCCTTTAAAAGACAAATTAAGGCAAATTGAGTTGAGTTTATTTTACGTCAGATGTTATACAGATGTAATGTGACTTGATTCGATCCCAAGCACGTCCAGAAGCCAGAACACAAGAAACCGTCATTGCAAACGGACACCCCGACACCTTCAGTAGACACTCGTCTCATCAAATATTTACTTTTAGTGACTGGCTGCTCACGGCCAGAGTGAACCAGCACTAACAGCATTTAAAGAGACAGAGATTTCTGAGCCTGGTTCTGATGTTCTGAATACGAATATAAATATGTAAGTGTATACAGAAGTTAATGATTTGAACTCTTAATTCTAGACTCACATTTTGGTATAACATGGAGGACACTTTAAAACCTGCACCATTGACCTTAGACCAGGTTTTAGTGAGTGGTTTATTTCTGGCGCCTCAAAAGACGCTTACCAGCATTTGTTTTTAATAAAAGTTGCCTGCCACTGCCAGCATTTTTGAAGATTTTCACCTACATTTCACCTCAGCAACTGTACGAAGCAATGTATTTTAGGTTTTTTCAAAAATGTATGCTGACGTATTTCCAGTGTTTCCGTATTTCCAGGGTTGCTTAAACTGGAAATATTTTAAATATAATATAAAAATATTATATAAACTAAATATTCATATATTGGTCAGTCTGTCAAAAATCAATATTGTTTATAAGCGTGTTGTTATTTGTCATAAGTTTTTCATTGGAACATATGTGTAATGAAATTCACGGACACCTGCCCGCCAGGAAGAAGGAGGCGGAGAAACGACACACTTTAAAAAGTATTTATTAATAAAAGGGACGGCAGCTCCTCACAGAGACTGCAAAACATAACTGTCCAGGCCTGGACCTCTCTCCCGTCCCTCTGACATCGTTCCTCCTTTTATAGTCCAGAGCTCCTTCCGTGGGATTTGAGGCCGGTGTATGCTACAGGTGTATTCACTTGCGCCACGGCCTCATTCCGTTCCCACGGCTCTCGGGCCCACCCCCTCATCACATACCCCCATCACCCATCACAGTCTGGGGGCACCTCATGGCTGTGCATACTTCGAGGGGTCTTGGCGCCTCAGCACCTTCGAGACCTATATGAGACAGGCCGAGAGAAAAGGAGATGGAAAAAAGGAGGAAAGACAAAGTAGACTGAGAGCGGGGAGAAAGGCAAAAGAAAAACATTTTTAAAAAAACTTGGCTCGGTTCTCCTGACACGCTGTCTCCCAGTCCTCCACCAGCTGAGAGATCGGTGACGTGCTGGGTCCCTGTGAAGGAATATATCCACCCGCCTGTCTTTTGGTATCCGGCGGCGGCTCTTTCAGGTGGCATTCCCAGTCTCCTGCTCCACTCCCGCTTCGGCGGCCGGTAGCAGGCTTCGGCATCTTTGCAGATCACGGCGACTGCCCCGGCTTCCTTGCTGGCTCCTCTCAGCTCTTTTCCACGCGGTGGTGAGCCCCGCATCCCCTGCTCCTCCCCTTGCTGGAAGTCGGCAGCAGGTCAAGTCTTCCTTGCCATCCCCTGTTTGCCCCTGCGCTCTCTGCAGACAGACGGGTTTTGCCCCCACTCGGGTTTACTCCCGAATACTCCCGAATACTCACCTCTCTCATCGGCGAGTGCGCTGTCCCTCCTTCTCCCGGGTTTTGGCACCACTGTAATGAAATTCACGGACACCTGGCCGCCGGGAAGAAGGAGGCGGAGAACTGACGCACTTTAAAAAGTATTTATTAATAAAAGGGACAGTAGCTCCTCACGGAGACTGCCGTCTAAACCAAAACAAAGGGACGGCAGCTCCTCACGGAGACTGCCGTCTAAACCAAAACAAACAAAACATAACTGTCCAGGCCTGGACCTCTCTCCCGTCCCTCTGCCATCGTTCCTCCTTTTATAGTCCAGAGCTCCTTCCGTGGGATTCCGTTCTCACGGCTCTCTGCCCCACCCCCTCACCACAACATGTAACTGTGATTCGGATTCGGGGGTAACTTGGATTCGGGGGTATTACTATCTCAATTAATGTTTTTTAATAATCGTTGGAAGCCAAAATCTAAATCGAAACTGAATTTTAGTCAAATTTAACTTACATTTTATTTAATGCACAGTCCTACAACAAAACGTACACTAAGTAATGCATTTCAGATTCGCAAAAATGTAGACAGCGCCCTCTAGTGGATCTGTCATCAGAAATGCAATGAAACGTACCCGGAGCAACATATTTTGCGTTATTTCAAAAATATATGCTGACGTATTTCCAGTGCACCTGGGTTGCTTAAGAAATATAGCATAAACAAATCAAAAATGTTTGACATCAATATTGTGTATAAGCACGTTGTTATTTGCCATAAGTCTCTCATTGGTACACATGTAACTGTGCTGTTTCTATCTCTGCTCTTGGATTGGGGGGCATTACTGTGGGATAGATCTATAGAGATAAAACTAACAGCTAAAACCCAGATCACAGAGAAAAATAAAACTCTGGCTTCTGCACAAGTCCTCTAAATCTTTCTTATATTACATGTGGCCCAGAAAGAGGTCCGGAAAGGCCACATTTCAATTGCACCGACTATTGCGTGTTTTTTCAAATAAAATCCGTGACGGCGAAATGGCATACGGAGCAATTGTTGGCTACCGTTGCATTTGACTTTATTTGAGTTTTATCCGTGGGTTACGAAAAGAAAGCCTTGCAGAAAGAGAGGCATGTTGCGCACTCACAGCACGTTAAAATGCCGGAATGTGTGACTGGGATAAGGTTTACGGCACTCTGGCTTTTTTATGAATGCATATTTTAGGACGAAGTAAACACATTATTGGTGTGTTTGTAAGAGGGGCAATAATCCAGCCTGTTTTCCAGTGAAGAATCCAACAAAAAAAAAGGCTTTTAGGGGGAACAAAGCAGGAAGTGCAGATAAGATAGTCATGTTTGAGTGCTAATAGATAAACAAAAACACACAAGGCATTGGTCGCTGGAAACACATCTGAGTGCATCAATACTACGTAATAGCTCTGGTGTTTGGGGATCAATGTGATTTGGCTGGAAGTCACACGACTTTTTCACTTTAGAGGGGTGTTGAGTTTTTGTTTTGCATGAGATTTTACGGATTGACAAATATTTCTGAATTAAAAACCAAAACTACTAGACTTAGACTAAAATTTTGATAGCATCCGAAGGGTAGTTAGATATGGAAGGCCATGTTCACATGGGTTAAAAAATTTACCCAGCAGGCACAGGATGACGTCAGATTGACGTTGTACTCTTTTTTTTGGGAGGAAATGAAAATCGGGTTGACGTCAGTGTCCAACATCGGACAGACGTTGGATCCAACGCAACCTAAAATCAACCAAATATCTAATGATGCTACAGCTTGACGTTGTGTGGACGTTACCACTATGATGTCCATCAGACGTTGGATTTTGGTTGCCATTCCTGACGAATAAATGTCAGTATTTGATGTCAATATGACGTTGGCTTAAGATGTTGGCTCGACGTTGGATTTTGGTCACTTTCCAGCACAACCTAAAAACAACCAAATATCAACGTCATTTCATATCATTATTGGACGTCAAAACAACGTTGTCCTTAGACGCTGGCTAGACATTGAATTTTGGTCACCCGACATCAAGACCTAAATCTAACCTAATATTAACATCTTATAACATTGTGTGCCTGCTGGGTACTGAAAGTGTTTTTTCCATGCAGTTTGTATATTGTATTTCTGAGCTCATTCCTTGCGGTTTTTCGTTTGTGTCTCAATTCAACTCAATTTCAGTATTGTATTTTGCACAATTGCAAGTTACAGGATTTCTCGCAATTCTGACTTTTTTCTAAAAAATTATGTGCAAATTATAGAATTATAAAAATTCAACAAATGTCAACTCAAATTTGTGAGGACAAAGTTATAATTCTGACTTTATATCAATTCTGAGTTTAATAAATGAGTCTAACTAAGATAAATAGCTACGTTTGTCTTAATTCTGCTTTTTTTGCCTCAGAGATTGTTGATTTTATCAACAAAAATGAATTAAACAAATGTGAGAACTTTTTATAACTGAGAAATTGTACAATTCTGACTTTATTTCTCAAAAAAGAGTTCATGACTTGTAATTTGATAAATACTGACAATTTTAAGGGGAAAAAAGCTGTTTGTCACACAATTCTGACTTTTTTCCTCAGAATTTTGAGGTGATGCACCACTTTTATGATTCCTATGATATATAATGCTTACACAGCACTAATACTATAAGAGCAGGAAGGACAGAAAAGAAGTAAAGACGACTAACCTACATTCAAGTATACAGATATTCATTCATTCATTTTCTTTTTTCGGCTTACTCCCTTTATTAATCTGGGATCGCCACAGCGAAATGAACCGCCAACTTATCCAGCATATGTTTTTACGCAGCGGATGCCCTTCCAGCTGCAACCCATCACTGGGAAACATCCATACACACTCATTTACATACATACACTACAGACAATTTAGCTTACCCAATTCACCTATACCGCATGTCTTTGGAATTGTGGGGGAAACCGGAGCACCCGGAGGAAACCCACGCAAACACAGGGAGAACATGCAAACTCCACACAGAAATGCCAACTGACCCAGCCGGGGCTTGAACCAGCGACCTTCTTGCTGTGGGGCAAATGTGCTATCCACTCCGCCACCGTGCTGCCTAGTATACAGATATTTGTTTAACTAACTTGCCAAAAACTTTCTGTGTTTCCAAAACTTTTCCATGGCCTGGAAAATGCCATGTCAAAATATCCAGGTTTTCCATGAACCCTGAAAGTTATGCAAGGTCCACGACAGAAAGAAAAGGCAAAGCATGACTATTCTACAACTTTATCGAACCCAGCGCTTCTTATCATCAGATGGGACCAATCAAGAGTGGCCTCTGGTTAGGTTTGTTCATCTCCTCAGTCATCCGGGCTGCTTTCCCAGCCCACTATCAAAGAGCTCCAGATAACAGCCATTCACAAAAGCCCTATCAGTCAAACCCTACACCTATACAGACCCTGGACAGGGGGAATTGTGGGCGATGAGGAGGGGTGAGAGTCTAAGAATGGAGGAAGGGACTGAAAATGACAGACAGGAGTAAGGAGGAGGAGTAGACAGCAGCATTTCTGTGAAGCTCCTGAAGGCAGAAGATCACATCAAGACACACACCATGCCACAAACAAACTCATTCTGACTCAAAAGTGCTTCCATGATAACCCTTCTTCCCAAATGCGATTAATAAAGCACTCACCATCAGAAGACACCTCTTAATTCCACAGCTTCATGGTTTCTTCAGCCGTTTTGTGTGGACTTCTGTGGAGCGAGAGGCTTCAGTGCACATTGGTTGAGCAGCATGTCCCATGAGGAGTACCATGAGGAGATGGACAGTGAGTAAGAGTGTGTCTGCGTGCTGGTCGGTGTGTGTCGTTTATTTTCTCGCGGTCTCCGTCACCTGCCGCGGCGCATGCCTCCGGGTCTCCAGCTCCGCATCCACCTCCACCTCCGGCCGACATGCGCGCAGCTACGTGCACCTCCAGGGCGATGTGCGCCAGAGGAGACTCTTCTCCTACCAGAAGTTCTTCCTTAGGATCGGGAAGGACGGGAAAGTCAACGGCACCAAGAGCGAAGAAGACCCGTACAGTGAGTCAAGATTCGTTTGGTTCTTTCAGTTCAGTTCGATTCAAACTTGCTTTATTATTGGCGTTACAAATGTGTTGGCAAAGTATTTGCGATGTTTACGTTAAATAGAACGTATAAACCCCCATTACATGGTAGTCGTGGTACAAATAAGCAAGTATGGATGTGTGTATTTGAAATGGACAACATGTATCACGGTAATGAGATTTCGAATGTTGGGAAACGTTCGAATTATTACCTCATTCACTTTGTTGAGGAAAATGTATCGGTTTTAATAGATAAAGTCTAGAAGGGATACAGCTGCGGATACTCGTCAATATAGCATCATTTTTGTGACAACAATAACTATATTTACAATAATACAATATTAATGATATTTTTTAACTGTTGTGAGGGTTGGGGTCATGGTAGATGTTAATAAAATACTATTTAATATGTACTTTAACATAAAAGGGGCTAAGCCGAAAAGAAAAGAAAATGAATGAATGTATTTTAACAAATAATAAGAATAATAGTCTGTTAATTACTATTTTTACATTACTGTGATGGTTGGGTTTAGGGTGAGGCATAGGGTAAATAAAATACAATTGATGGGTAGTTTAATAAATAATATATACGCTGTATCCTTTATAGCAACAATCATTTTAATGGCGTAGCTTTAAATAGTGTATTTTTAATGTTTAATAAAGAGAGAAATGCGTTAATAATAGAATGAAACATTCTGGTTTATATAAAAATAATACATTTGCATTATTATTATTTTTAGAGTCAGTTACCTAAAATGCTTAATATATCAATATTAGATATATTTTCTAATATATAAATGTAATGATACTAGTAAACTATAGGACTACATTATATACTCATATATAGTTGATATAAAATATTGTATGTGAAGTTTACTGAAGTTACTTTAGTGTATTTTGAATTATTGTTTATCTAACTCATTGGGTTTAATGTATTGGTTTTAATGGGTAAAGTCTAGAAGGGATACAGCTGCGGATACTCGCGTCAATATAGTATAACTTTTGTGACAACAATAATTATATTTTTACATTACTGTGAGGCTTGGGTTTGCGATTGGGGTAGGGGTAGACGTTAATAACAATTTAATTGATAATTTCATAAATAATATGAATAATACTCTGTAAATGACTATTTTTACATTACTGTGAGACTTGGGGTTAGGGTTGGGGTAGGAGTAGACTTTACTAAAATACAATTGATGGGTGATTTAATAGATTATATAAATAAGCTGTATTCCTTCTAGCTACAGTTATTTTAATAGCGTAGCTTTAAATAGTGTATTTTTAATGTTTGATAATGAGAGAATAGCGTTAATAATAGAATGAAACATTCTGGTTTATATAAAAATAATACATTTGCATAATTAGTTTCAGAGTCAGTTGCCTATAATGCTTGATATATATTAGAGAATATATCAATGAAATGATACTAGTAGAAGTTAACTATAGGACTACATTATATACTAATATATAGTTTAAATAAGGCATTTTCAGGGATGTAAACAATAACAATAGTTTTAACGTATTTCCTGTTTTACACTTTTAATTTCCGAGAATCCTAAAAGGTCCACATATTGATAAATAATGTTATGATAGCTGTTTTAACGTTGAGTTATGATTGAATTGCCTCTTTTTACAGTTATTAAAATAGTTTGACAACATGCAGGAAATGTTCATGGACCAGTGGCATCACCACATTAAAATGGTCTATAAAGTACTGTATATAAAGTATACTGAAGTTACTTTAGGGTATTGTAAATGATTGTTTATACAATTCGTTGAGTTTAGTTTGTTATAAAGGGATTTAAATTGTCATTAAGCACAGATATTGAATATTGTGTAATTAAACATTAAAATGGTTTTGAAATTAATTCAGAATATTATTCATTTCATAAATAAAGACAGCATTTTAATCATTTGCATTCACTTGCATTAAATGCACCACACGTTAATACAGTGTATACATAAAATGTTGTTAAGTGTATATAATATAGTATATTAAATATAATTAAGTATGTAATAAATATAAGAAACTGTTAAGAAATTAGGGGCCGCACGGTGGCGCAGTGGGTAGCACAATCACCTCACAGCAAGAAGGTCGCTGGTTCGAGCCTCGGCTGGGTCAGTTGGCATTTCTGTGTGGAGTTTGCATGTTCTCCCCGTGTTGGTATGGATTTCCTCCGGGTGCTCCGGTTTCCCCCACAAGTCCAAAGACATGCGCTATAGGTGAATTGGGTAAGCTAAATTGTCCGTAGTGTATGTGTGTGAATGAGTGTGTGTGGATGTTTCCCAGTGATGGGTTGCGGCTGGAAGGGCATCCGCTGCGTAAAACATATGCTGGATAAGTTGGTGGTTCATTCCGATGTGGCGACCCCGGAGTAATAAAGGGACTAAGCCGAAAAGAAAATGAATGAATTAATGAATGTTAAGAAATTAATATTAAGAAAGTACTTAAGAAAGTAAGGGAATTGACTTACAGTTGTTTATCAAATTTGGAAATGTTTATTTTATTCATGCAATCCATTATGAAGTATTTTTGGATTGTCATTAGACACAAATACCAAATGTTTGTCAAATAAAATATATTTAAACAAACTAAATTTCATTTGATAATTTTAGGAAAAAGTCAAGTTTAAACTTTATTGTTTATAATGACATTTGTCATTAAAGTTCGTTATTTTTAGTTTACCATGTGCATTCACAGATAAATCAAAGGTTTTATGGCATTTCCATTTAAATGTTCAGTTTTTGGGCAGCACGGTGGTGCAGTGGGTAGCACAATCGCCTCACAGCAAGAAGGTCGCTGGTTCGAGCCTCGGCTGGGTCAGTTGACGTTTCTGTGTGGAGTTTGCATGTTCTCCCCGTGTTCGCGTGGTTTTCCTCCGGGTGCTCCGATTTCCCCCACAAGTCCAAAGACATGCGGTACAGGTGAATTGGGTAAGCTTAAGTGTCCGTAGTGTATGTGTGTGAATGGGTGTGTATGGATGTTTCCCAGTGATGGGTTGCAGCTGGAAGGGCATCCGCTGTGTAAAACATATGCTGGATAAATTGGCGGTTCATTCCGCTGTGGCAACCCCAGATTAATAAAGGGACTAAGCCGAAAAGAAAATGAATGAATGTTCAGTTTTTCTGAAGGTCATAGGATATATAATCTTGCATTATTTTTAAATTACTGAAAACATATGCAAATTATGTCTGTCAACATGAGCAAATGCCTATAATGTGAAAGTAAATTAAAGTTGTAGTCTGTCTTATTGAACCACACAAGTAAAAATACAAATATATAAACCCCATAAATGAAATTAGCTACTCTAATAAAACAAACTAAATCAACGGTCCATTAAGGAATAGCGCTTTTGGCTGTAATGTCCTCTTAAATGCATAATTGTGTCCTGACACCCAGAAATCTGAGAGCAATTAACCCACATATTGACGTAAAAGTTTCCCCTGACGCAGCAACGAAAGCACACATCCTGTATAACATGATCAAGGCATATGCTCGTGTTTTCAAAAGGCTATATATACCCAACAGAGTCATATCTGTTATTAAATAGCTTTTGGTTTGTTTTCACGTATTATGGGGGCAATCGGAAAGATGCACAATGTGTTTTCAGTGTTTTACGCACAGCAAGTTAATTACCTATTGCTCATATGGAGCCCATGTGGAGATAAGGTTCTTCCTGTTTCCTCTGCGTGTGTTTTTGTGTTTGTCTGGTGTCTCGCACTGACATCCCTTCCTTTTCAAAGCCACACGGCATCTTGATTTATGTGTGTGTGTGTGTGTGTGTGTGTGTGTGTGTGT
>CAIGQW010053352.1:5917314-5928042 GCA_903798125.1 Danio choprae
ATAGATAGATAGATAGATAGATAGACAGACAGACAGACAGACAGACACAGATAGATAGGTAGATGGATAGAATTTCTGTCTATCTATTTATTTATCTATACTGTAAATATGCTGTAAAAACTGCAGATAGTTAAAAGCTAAAGCAGTCAACAGATGTTGGAAACTTCAGCTTTGCTGGTGTCCTTAAAGTGAGGTTTGGCATATTGAACTGTATCTACGCAAACGTCTTGAGTCAGGCTAATGATCGTAGCTCAATGAGGTGTTTAACACAGCGTCTGCTCCATCTTCATCATGACTCCAACAGCTTTATGAGCTTTTATGGGGATTCCAGTGTAAAACTGTCCCATGTGTGTGTCCTGATGCTGTTTGATAAAGCAGAGTCTGCTGTCTGTCTGTCTGATGCTAATGATGGCTCATGCTAACTCAGCCACACACTAAAGAGTCCAATTAGCAAAACAAACTGATAATGATGTTGACTGTATATGTGTGAACTGGATTAATGTATGTCATATGGGTAAAATTAGACAAAACGTAACTGGAAAAAAAACATTTATATTGTAATTTACAAGAAATTGCAAGTAACTTTTAATAATAAGTAAGAGTAAGAGTTTAATAATAATTAAATAATCTAATAATCTGCTGTTGTGGCGAGTGTTGTATTTACAACTTCTATAACATTTAACCTTCATATTTTGAGGCGCAAGTCTCTTATATTATAAACACTGTTAATGATTTTTGTTAATTACACAGTATTTAACTAATATGGTGGCACAGTGACTCAGTGGTTAGCACCGTCACCTCACAGCAAGAGTCCCGGCTGGGTCAGTTGCCATTTCTGTGTGGAGTTTGCATGTTCTCCCCATGTTGGCATGGGTTTCTTCAGGGTGCTCCGGTTTCCCCCACAAGTCCAAACATATGCGTTATTGGTGAATTGAATAAACTAAATTGGCCGTAGGGCCTCACAGTGGCGCAGTGGGTAGCACGTTCGCCTCACAGCAAGAAGGTCGCTGATCGCTGGTTCGAGCCTCGGCTGGGTCAGTTGGCATTTCTGTGTGGAGTTTGCATGTTCTCCCTGTGTTGGTGTGGGTTTCCTCCAGGTGCTCCGGTTTCTCCCACAAGTCCAAAGACATGCGGTATAGGTAAATTGGGTAAGCTAAATTGTCCGTAGTGCATGAGTGTGAATGGGTGTGTATGGATGTTTCCCAGAGATGGGTTGCAGATGGAAGGGCATCCGCTGCGTAAAACATATGCTGGATAAGTTGGCGGTTCATTCCGCTGTGGCGACCCCAGATTAATAAAGGGACTAAGCCGAAATGAAAATGAATGAATGAATGAAATTGGCCGTAGTGTATAAGTGTGTGTGATTGTGAGTGTGTATGGGTGTTTCCCAGTGCTGGGTTGCAGCTGAAAGGGCATCCTCTGCGTAAAACATATGCTGGATAAATTGGCGGGTTATTCCGCTGTGGCGACCCCAGATTAATAAAGGGACTAAACTGAAGGAAAATGAATGAACGAACTGTAATATGAACTGTATTTAGCTGTAGGACAGTTGTGCAGTTTGTTACTGCATTTTAAAGTAGCATTTCGAAAATTACTGTATATTTTACAGTAAAGATATACATACAATGCTGTAAACACATATAGAGCAAGATGGATGGTGCTGTAAATGTAAATACAGTATTTTTGCTGTAATTGATTTACAGTAAGTTACTGGCGAACTGCTTCCAGTAAGTTACTGTAGAATCTACCGGAAATTGTTAACAGTGTAAGAAAAACCATGCAATCCCTTCTCCTACCGCAGTAAATTCAAATGTTCTTCTTGATATTTGGCGGCAGCTTATCGAGAAGTGATTATTTTGTTCTCTTTGACTCATTGAATAGAAACGGTGCGTTATTTGCTGATGTTTTACGCAATTTCCAGCTTTGCGCATGAGTCTAATTTGCATCTTTGGAAGGAAACTTAGCTAGTGACATTGTAATATTGGTATGCAATATTCTAGAAATCTCAGATTTAGACCCAGCAGCTTTTTCTTTAAGCACCGCCATCGTCAGTGTTAATTTATCCCAGCTGTGTTCATCCCTGTGTCTCATCTGTGTAATCGTCTCCTCTTGTATTTATACCCTTTCGTCTGTGTCCTTCGTGGTCCGGTATTGTATTGTCTCAGCGTCGTTGTCCTGTCTGCATGTCCTGTCTCATCCAGTAACTGTATCCAGTAAGTGTTTTGTCAATAAATTCGTCTTTTGTTAAATATCGTGTTCCCGTTTCGTCATGTCTACAAACGAGTTGTTACAGAAACAGCATCCTGTAACGAGCTGTTTATACTGTGTAAAAATCAATGGAAGTGAATGAGATCGGAAGTCTTGAGCCAAAAAGATGCCAATGGCTGCGCCCGCTCATACGTCAAGAATAAGGTCAGTAAACAAGCCAAGACTAAACATAATCTATTAAAGAATGGTTTATTAGATGCATCCGAGCCATTGTTTTTGTCATGTCCTCAGACGTCATCTTCATAGCTGTCGCAGGAAGCAGTCGGGACGCTTCAGGCATGAGCGGGACGTATTGCAGACCACCAATATGGCACAAAATCACTGCCATGTGTGCCACAGACGCATTCGCCAGCACAATAAAATCAGCTCCAGCGCCTTAATATCGGCGACAAATAGGCATGATGCAATGATGCTGTTTTGTAGTCTCGGCAAAACTGTTATTGTGCTTTTTCAGGCACCAAATGCACAGTCGCTTTTGGCAGGGCCTTGTGGAAAATACAGGTCTGCACAAACAAATGCGAGCCAAAAGACGCAGCGTTTAGTAACGTGCAGCAGAGCATGACAAGGCAACGTGCAAAGAAAAATCCAGCAAGTTTAATGCTGACCTCCCGGTGCGCCGCTTCACATCTGCTCAGTTTTATTTATTTATTTTATTTTTGAGGAGTTTTGGGGTGGCTTTTTTCGCAGGTGTTTGGCTTGTGTGAGTTAAATGGAGGTGGGATTATAAACACATTTACTGTAATGGCTTGGCTTGTTCTCTGAGCTCTGTTTTGTGGTTAGTTTAAGTGCGATTTCACTGATGTTAAACTTCAAAGCCAAGACGAATTAGTGCCATTTTAGAGTTGTAGAAAAAGTCATCAGATTTATGTCATAGCAATAAACTGAGGTAATAAAAGAATGACCAAAACTTTTGTATTTTAGCAGTTTCTTGCTATTTATATTAGTAGTAGTGTATTTGTAGTGATAGAATCTGTATATACTGTAGATTCTGTATAGAATCTGTATCACTGCAAAATCACAACATAAGATATAAAGAATATTTTTGTCATTATATATATAATTCTCTATATTTTTGTTATATTACTCATATGTTATGTTATTTCTTATTTTAAATATATATATATATATATATTCATTCATTCATTTTCGTTTCGGCTTAGTCCCTTTATTAATCTGGGGTCGCCACAGCGGAATGAACCGGCAACTTATCCAGCATATGTTTTTCGCAGCGGATGCCCTTCCAGCTGCAACTCATCACTGGGAAACATCCACACACTCTCATTCACACACATACACTACGGACAATTTAGCCTACCCAATTCACCTGTACCGCATGTCTTTGGACTTGTGGGGGAAACCGGAGCACCCGGAGGAAACTCACGCCAACACGGGGAGAACATGCAAACTCCACACAGAAACGCCAACTGACCCAGCCAAGGCTCAAACCAGCGACCTTCTTGCTGTGAGGCGAACGTGCTATCCACTGCGCCACCGTGTCTTTTATTTCATGCAATCAATGTCTCATTCAAGTTTTCTAAAATGTTATGTTTAAATATGCAGTTGAGGCATGATTTCAATAAATGTGCACTAATCTGCATACATTCAGTGGGTACGGAAAGTATTCAGACCCCCTTAAATCTTCACTTTTTGATGTAATACAGCCATGAGTCTCTTTGGGAAAGATACAAGTTTTTTTTACACCTGGATTTGGGGATCCTCTGCCATTCCTACTTGCAGATCCTCTCAAGTTCTGTCAGGTAGGATGGTAAACATTGGTGGACAGCCATTTTTAGTTCTCTCCAGAGATGCTCAATTGGGTTTAAGTCAGGGATCTGGCTGTGCCATTCAAGAACAGTCATAGAGTTGTTGTGAAGCCATTATTTTAGCTGTGTGCTTATGGTCATTGTCTTGTGGAAGGTAAACCTTCGGCCCAGTCTGAGGGCCTGAGCACTCTGGAGAAGGTTTTCGTCCAGGATATCCCTGTACTTGGCCACATTCATCTTTCCCTCAATTGCAACCAGTCGTCCTGTCCCTGCAGCCGAAAAACACCCCCACAGCATGATGCTTCCACCACCATGCTTCACTATTGGGACTGTATTGGACAGATGATGAGCAGTTTCTTAGCAAACTCCACTGAGGAGAGGCTTCTGTCGGGCCACTCTGCCATAAAGCCCCGACTGGTGGAGGGCTGCAGTGATGGTTGACTTTCTACAACTTTCTCCCAACTACAAGTTTTTCTTTACCTCAATCACCAAAGCTATTCTCCCTGATAGTTAAGTTGGGCCGGACGGCCAGCTCTACGAACGGTTCTGGTCATCCCAAACGTCTTCCATTTAAGAATTATGGAGGCCACTGTGCTCTTAGGAACTTTAAGTGAGGCAGAAAGTTTTTTGTAACCTTGGCCAGATCTGTGCTTTAGCACAATTGTCTCTGTCTCTCAGTTCTTCATATTTATGTTTGATTTTATATGTTGTTTTTTTAAATCACTGGGACCTTATATAGATCCCATATAGGGACCCCTGGGTCCTTATATAGACAGGTGTATGCCTTTTCAAATCATGTCCAATCAAATGAATGTACCACAGGTGAACTCCAATGAAGCTGCTGAAACATCTCAAGAATTATCAGTGGAAACAGAATGTACCTGAGCTCAATTTAGAGCTTCACGGCAAAGGCTGTGAATACTGATGTACATGTGATTATTCAGGTTTTTTATTTTTAATAGATTTGCAACAATTAAAAAAAATCTTTTTCCACGTTGTCATTATGGGGTATTGTGTGTAGGATTTACAGGAAATAAATGAATTTAATCCATTTTGGAATAAGGCTGTAACATGAAAAAGTGAAGCACTATGAATACTTTCCGGATGTACTGTAAACCTAGCAGGGCCCTACGGTTGGCAGGCCAGATATTGCTGGAGGACCCCAGATCCAGGTATAAACAATGGGGTGATATCTTTCGCAGTGGCAGGTCCAAAACTGTGGAATCCCCCCCCCCCCACCCCCCCCCCCCGGCATCCGCTGCGTTGGCGATTCATTCCGCTGGCGAATGATTCCGCTGCCGCTGATTGTAATAAGGTGCTATATAAATAAAGTTGATTGATTAATTGATTAATTGATTGATCGATTGATTGATTCAGGCAGTTTCTTTGACCTCATGATTCTCATCTGCTCTGACATGCTTTCCTAATCAAATCCAATCAGTATAATCAAACACAGCTGAACTCAAATGAAGGTGTAGGACCATCTCAAGGATGATCATAAGAAACGGACAGCACCTGAATTAAATATATGAGTGTCACAGCAAAGGGTCTAGTGATGGGTCGTCGTTGAACTATTCGTTCATTTTGAGCAAATCTTTTGTATGACTCGAGAACGATGAGTCCTCTCAGCGAGTGATTCGTTCAGTCCTCGGTTTGAGTGCTTCATTTATCACGTGAAAGACAGAAGACAAACATATGCATTTAGAGCCGGAAAAAGATTTGATCCGTTCACCTCTCGTGTCCTCGGTTTGAGTCACCTCTCTTTACATGCTGTCACGTGAAGTACGAACGACTCAATAACCAGAAGACTCGAAAGGTTAACTAATCATGGCTCCTTTGAGCTCAGACCGTGTGCATTGGTTAAGCTTATATGGGACTGTCAGTGTGACGTGAACGAACCACTCAAATTTTAAGACCTGTCAGAAGAGGTGAGCTGACATAATCATAGACAAAAGACCAGGTACACAATAAAGGATTATTTTCTCTTTATAGCAATCTAGTTCTGACTTGTCTGACTGTCTGTAGTGTGATCAGCGTTTGGTGTAGTTGTAGATGAGTTTGGAAGCAACTCGTAACATTTTAATAATATTTTGGCAAATGAAATGAAATGAACGAAAAAAGATTTGTTCGTCTCACTGATCGAGACTCAAAAGTCTGAGTCAGTAAAATGATCCGAACTTCCCATCACTAAAAGGGTCTGAATACTGGGGACCATGTGTTATTTCAGTTTTTCTTTTTTAATAAGTCAGCAAAATGTCAACAATGCTGTGTTTTCCTGTCAAAATGAGGTGCTGTGTGTACATTAATGAGGGACAAAATAAACGTAAATGATTTTAGCAAATGCTGCAATATAACAAAGAGTGAAAAGTTTAAGGGGGTCTGAACAACTCATCTGTCATGTTTTTATACATTTCTTTTTATTAGTCAATAATTCAGAAAATATGGTAAACAGAGGGCCTCACGGTGGCGCAGTGGGTAGCACGTTCACCTTACAGCAAGAAGGTCGCTGGTTCGAGCCTCGGCTGGGTCAGTTGGCATTTCTGTGTGGAGTTTGCATGTTCTCCCCGTGTTGGCGTGGGTTTCCTCCGGGTGCTCCGGTTTCCCCCACAAGTCCAAAGACATGCGGTATAGGTGAATTGGGTAAGCTAAATTGTACTTAGTGTATGAGTGTGAATGGGTGTGAAAGGGCATCTGCTGTGTAAAACATATGCTGGATAAGTTGGCGGTTCATTCCGCTGTGGCGACCCCAGATTAATAAAGGGACTAAGCTGAAATGAAAATGAATGAATGAATGAATGAATGGTAAACACACAGAAAAATGTGGGGATGTACACAATGTACAAGTAATACCAGTCATCTTTGACCCTGTGTGGACATTTGTTTGGTCCCCATGAAGAAAACGGCTCATAAATCATCCAGAATTTAGTATTTTGAGAATGCAAGCCTTCAGAGTGTTGTCTGTGGGGGTTGAGTTTAGGGTTTAGGGAAGAGGACAGAACGGTACGGTAGAAACATCATTATATCTATACAAAGTCCCCATAAAACATGAAAACCCAACTTTTGTGTAGTGTTTGTGTAATGTGTTTGTGTGTGTGTCTTTGTGTAAAGTGTTTACATGTGAGCATATAGGTATTAGTGTGTGGAAGTGTGTTTGCGTAATGTGTGTGTGTGAATGTGTTTAGTCGTGTAATGTGTTTGTGTAATGTATGTGGTGTGTGGGATTGTGTAATGTGTTTGTGTATGTGTGAGTGTGTTCATGTGTGTGATTGTGTGTGTTTGTGTGTGAATGTGTGTATGTGCATGTTTGTGTAATGTGTTTGTGTGGTTGTGTGTGATTGTATGAGAGTGTCTTTTTGTGTGTGCATGTTTGTGTAATGCTTTTGTGTGTGAGTGTATGTATCTGTGTGTTAGTGTGTGTAAGTGTGTGGGTTTGTGTAATGTGTGTGTGAATGTGTTTGGTTGTGTAATGTGTTTGGGTAAACGTGTGTTTAGGAATGTGTGTAATAAGTTTTGGTGTGTGCGTGTGTGTTTGTTTTCGTGGGTGTTTGTGTAATGTGTGAGTGTGTAAGTTATTTGTGTGAGTGTGTTAATGTGTGTGATTGTGTGTGAAAGTGTGTATGTGCGTGTTTGTGTAATGTGTTTGGTTGTGTGTGTTAGTGGTTGTTGGGTGAGTGGGTTCGTGGGTGTTTGTGTAATGTGTGTATGTGTGTTTGTGCATGTGTGAGTTTGTGTGAGTAATGTGTTTGTGTGTGTGTGTGTGCGTGTATGAGTGGGTGTATGCATTTGTGTGTGTGTGTTTCTGCATGTATGTGTTTGTGTCTATGAATGTGTGTGCGTTATTGTGAGTGTGTAATGTTTGTGTGTGTGTGTGTGTGTGTGTGTTTATGTAATGTTTGTGTTTTGTGTAATGTTTGTGTGGGTGTTTGTGCATGTGTGAATGTGTAGTGTGTGTGTGTGTGTGTGCGTGTGTGCGTGTTTCATTGCAGTTTGTGTGTCAGCGGGCTCCAGTCTGCAGTGTGTGTCAGTGCTCTTTGATCAGTGCTCATTGAAGCGTCTCTCTGTCATCCTGCTGTCTGTCGCTCCTTCCTTTCATGCTTTCATCCACACACACTGACACAACACAGAGCACTCAGATAGTTTTACCGCTCACTTGATACCTGCAACCCGAGAGCCTGCTGAAGACGCCTCACACACACTCACCCTACACATCACACTTACCCACACAAGCATGTTTTATGGGGACTTCCCATAGATGTACCAATTATACTGTACTCACTGTATATTGTATCCTCTTCCCTAAACCCAACCCTCACAGAAAACATTCAGCAGTTTTACATTTTCAAAACACTTCATTATGAATGAGTTATGCATGGTGGCTCAGTGGTTAACACTGTCGCCTCACAGCAAGAAGGTTGTTGGTTCGAGTCCCGGCTGGGTCACTTGGCATTTCTGTGTAGAGTTTGCATGTTCTCCCCGTGTTGCCGTGGGTTTCCTCCGGGTGCTCCGGTTTCCCCCACAGTCCAAAGACATGCGCTATAGGTGAATTGAATAAACTAAATTGACCGTAGTGTATGAGTGTGTGTGAATGAGAGTGTATGGGGGTTTCACACTTTTGGGTTCCAGCTGAAAGGGCATCCGCTGCATAAAACAGATGCTGGATAAGTGGGTGGTTCATTCCGCTGTGGCGACCCCTGATTAATAAAGGGACTAAGCCGAAGGAAAATGAATGAAGGAATGAAATACTCGAAGTGGAAACCGAAATTTATGAAATAGTCAAAAATTGCTGGTAGTAATTGAGGAGACATTGAGTTTTTCTAAAGGTATAGTTCACCCGAAAATGAAATTTCTGACATTATTCACTCATCCATCATTAAGAGTTTCTTTCTTCTATTAAACACAAAAGAAGATATTTTGAAGAAAGCTGGAAACCTGTAAGTCCTGTAAGGTATTTGTTTTTCCTATGTTTTACTATGGAAGTCAGTGGTTACCAGTTTTCAGCATTCTTCAAAATATCTTCTTTTGTGCTCGAAAGAAGAAAGAAACTCGTTGAGCTTTGGAACCACTTGAGGCTGAGTAAATAGTGAGAACTTTTTCATTTTTGGGTGAACTATGCCTTTAAAAGTTTTATTAAAACAATTTTGTTAATAGCATTGTTAAAGGGGTGGTCCAGAGTGTATTTTCAAGGTTCCTTGTGTTTATAAGATGCAAAGCAATGTGTATAAAATCACGTTATTTATTCATAAATCTTACTTTATATACAGCTACTCAGCTAACATGAAAACGACTGTCACATTTCCTAGTTCCTCCAAAAGGCTCGCCCTCAAGAGGCTCTGATTGGTCAGCTAACATAATATGCTGGGATTCGCGGATCGGCTCCACGTCACCAGGAAAAGCGTCACGCCTCTAATAGCACGCGCTGTGCCTCTGCTGTGTAAATACTGTCAGTCAGAGTAGCTGTTAGCCGTATCAGTTTGAGTCTGAATCAGACAGAAAATGGCACAGAGGACACAGCTGAACCTCATGTCTGCTCTGTAAAATAACATCTGACAAGTGTCTTTCACATATATTTGGGTTATAAGCATGTGTAGGCTATATGAAGCGTTCACATATCTTTTGCGAGTTGGTTATTTGAGATGTAGAACGCAGGGAAAGCCGCCGCATAAAGAGACACCCGTAAAGAGACACTGCATGTAGTTAACTGTGCATGTAGTTGATCAATTTTAACAACTAAAATACTTACAGGTTGTGGCTCACAATCCACAGCTTCATACATGTATTATGGTTGGAGCTGCTCCTTCTTTGAGGAGTTTTTAGCCAAATCCAGCACTGAACTGGGAGAGATTCTGGAAGCTGTCCTTTGTCAAATGCTAGATCTTTTTTATAATTCTCTGAAACATAATTAAAATTAAACTGTAAGCACTTCTCTCTTTGTGTCGTGTCCTTTGGAAGCCCAAATACAGAAACAGAAGAATCTCTGTGGAAATAGCAGCGTTTTTACAGCATTTTAGCTTTCTCTGCTATAACATTACAGCGCCTCTGGCCACGCCCCTTCGCTGTGTATCCGTGTAACCTGGAGGGTTTATGACATCATTAACCCGGATGTATTTTTTTGTAGTCCCCAAACTTTGTTCGCTGTAGGCTTTGCTAAGCTAACTCTGTAAAAGCCAATGTCACCCTTTGCATTGAACTTTGAGCGCATTACATTCAGAGATTTATGTTCACACAGCTACATTACACATCAACTAAAGTTTCACATATCATATGGTAGTGGACCACCCCTTTAAAAGCATTTTTAATAGTTAATTATTATTGCCGTTCATTCATTCATTTTCCTTCGGCTTAGTCCCTGATTTATCAGGGGTCACCACAGGATAGTGAACCGCCATAACACATGGTTATTTTTTAAATAATATATGTTTTATTTATTTACTTTTCTTATTTTTATTTCTGTGTCCTCCACCTCGTCCTCTCTCTCCGCATATATATTTTAAAAAGTTTCTTATCAAATGTTCTTATCAATTTCCTATTGAAAGAAATCAGGAGAAACAGTTCATGTTCTGCTGGGCTGATTATCTGCATCCATTATCACCTTAATCTAAGGCTGATAATTGAGAAAAACACAAGTATTGACCGACATTGAGTGATGTGCTCACCGATACACACACACACACACACACTCACACACACACACACACAC
>CAIGQW010053352.1:5934526-5950439 GCA_903798125.1 Danio choprae
CCCTCTTCTTTACCACTCTACTTTGAATAATTGAGGTAAAGTTGGTTCTATATTCGCACATTCAGACTATTGTGTTCAATAAAATAGTAAAGCAGAATTTAAAAGGCTAATACAGATTAGCTGATGTATAATACTTGTAACTGTAACTCAGCTGATAAACACTCTTATCTCCATTGAAGGCCCCTCTTGTTTACCACTCTACTTTGAATAATTGAGGTTGGTTCTATTATGGACGTTCTCCTTAATAATATAATTTCAGAAAAGCATTCTTTGCTAATTGTAAATAGTGAAAGCATATTAGCAGCCAAATGACTATCAACCTACAACACTGCTCACAGTTGATTAAATAGTGTTCATGTTAGGGCTGCACGATATTGGAATATTTTGACATTGCGATATATTTTTGTCCTCTGCGATATAATTTTAATACAATTTCACCAGATGAGCTCTACTTGGAAAGTCATTCATTTAGATCAGGGGTGCCCAAACTCAGTCCTGAAGGACCGGTGTCCTGCAGATTTTAGCTCCAATTCGCCTCAACACACCTGCATGGATGTTTCTTAAAAGCCTAGTAAGAGCTTTGTTTAGCTAGCCCAGGTGTGTCTGATTATGGTTGGAACTAAACTTTGCAGGACACCGGCCCTCCAGGACTGAGTTTGGGCACCCCTGATTTAGATTGATTGGGATGATTTTGTAGGGCAGTGAAATGCAAATATATTTTGATGTCATTTATTATATACATATAAACAAACTACAGTCATAAAACCCCCCCACAATGGAGCAAATGTTAATGTGAAATAAACAGCGTTATGGTTTTCTTAAAAGAGTCTAAAAGTATTCGGGTACAGAAATTAAATAATCAAATGTAAAGTGACATAGCATAGTCTTCGTCTTATAAATAATTCAATACAATGGATATTTCTTAAACTTCTTAATGCTCTATTGAAATGCTTTAAATTCTCTTAAAATGCTCACATAGTCACAGGCCCTAAACACATTCATTCATTCATTTTCATTTCGGCTTAGTCCCTTAATTAATCTGGGGTCGCCACAGCGGAATGAACCGCCAACTTATCCAGCATATGTTTTACGCAGCGGATGCCCTTCCAGCTGCAACCCATCTCTGGGAAACATCCATACACCCATACACATCCATACTCTCTGGGAAACATCCATACACACACCAACATACACATTCATACACTACGGACAATTTAGCTTACCCAATTCACCTATACTGCATGTCTTTGGACTGTGGGGGAAACCGGAGCACCCGGAGGAAACCCACGCCAACACGTGGAGAACATGCAAACTCCACACAGAAATGCCAACTGACCCAGCCGAGGCTCGAACCAGCGACCTTCTTGCTGTGAGGCGAACGTGCTATCCACTGCGCCACCATGAGGCCCGCCCTAAACACATGCAGATGATAAACTTTTACACAGATCTCAAGTGTTTTGAGCAGTGGTTTCTGATCGATTATAATCCTAGGTCAACATTGCATATCTTGCGATGTGACTATTGTGGATGCACACATCACGATATTGATGCTCAATCGATATATTGTGCAGCATTAGATAATGTTGTTTTGAAGTCATATTTACATGTGAATTCAGGCCGAATATTTAAAGTAGGCTGGTAAACAATATAGGGAGAGTGTCACAAGTTGTCACTGAACCAATGTGCGAATATAAAACCAGCTTTACCTCAATCTTTGAATATCCTTGCAAGCATGACTGCAAAACAACATTAGCACTATTTAATTTGCTGAACAATGTTGTAATCTTTGATAGTCATTGGCTGCTATTACGATTTCCCTATTTATAATTTGCAAAGAATTCTGATATTGTAATAAGAAGGTGAAACTCTGAAGTTGTGATTAAAAAAAACAACTTTACCCCAATCTGGGCTGTTGTGTAGTCGTAGTGAGTAGTTGAGGAAACGTGTCTGTCCACATGATGCTTTAATAAAAAAAAAAACCCCAGAAGATTTAAGTTATCAAATATTATTTTCAAATATTGTACTTTAGGTTTGCTGTAATTAAGTATAATTGAATAGAAATATACAGTGATCAATATAAACCTCATTTGAATGCATAATGTGTGAGTGATGTGTGCTGTTACATCTGTTTATTTTTTTAACAGAATTAAAAATTGTGACAGTCCCTATATCGTTTACCTCGCTACTTTGAATATTCGGAAATCGCATGTAAGCATGACTTCAAAACAACATTAGCACTATTTAATTGACTGTAAACAATGTTGTATTTGTGTAGTCATTGGCTGCAATTATGAATTCGCTATTTAGAATTCGCAAAGAAGACATTTCTGAAATTATATTAAAAGGTGAATGTCCGAATGTTCGACTATAAAACCAACATTACTCCAATCTTCAAGGGGCAGTTCACACAAAAATGAAAAAACGGTCATTTACTCTTCCTCCAGTTATTCTCAAATACTGCTCACTGTAAAAATACCCATAGTTAGTAAAGTAAGTAAAAGTTTATTTATATAGCACTGACATTAAGTCACAAAGTGCTTCACAATAAAAGTAAACGCATCAAAACAGGTTAAAAATCCAAGTGCAGAAACACCAATGTAAAACGAGCTCACCATACTGGTAATTAAAAGCTTGGCCAAAGAAGAGTTCTCAGTGCTTGAGGGAGAGAGTTCCAGAGCCTTGGGTATTTTAGTAGTGTTTTGGGGTATTTAAAATAGTATATATTTTTTCTTACTATGGTTGTCAATGACTGCCTTTTTCCAACATTCTTCACTTTATCTTGTTTTGTATTTAATAATAATAATAATAATAATAATAATAATAATAATAATAATGCATTTTATTTAAAGGCGCCTTTCTAGACACTCAAGGTCACCGTACAGGACAGCAAGAACAGACGGTTCAAATAAAAACACAATAAAAGTCAATACAATGCAATAAAGTTTTTAAAAAGTGAAGTAAATGTATTACCGTTTGGAATGATTTAAAGGGCACCTCTTTTACCTCTTTTTCAAGATTTCAGATAAGTCTTTTGTGTCTCCAGAATGTGTCTGTAAAGTTTCAGCTCAAAATACCCATCAGATTATTTATTATACCTTTCTGAATCTGGGAAATTTGAGCTGTTAGGACACTGTAGCTGTTTTTGTTGCCTGTACCTTTAATGCAAACTATTGGAACTAGTTCTCCCCGCCCACCATTCCCACATGCGTGTCAGTGCTGCATCTCGCGTAGATGTACAGTGACAGACAAGAATGAAGCAGATCTCTCTTACTACAGTAAGAACTTTCCCAATGGTTATTTGTTGTGGAGTTAATTCAAGCCTTTCTACAACGATGAGTCAGACACAATATCATTATAAATTTCGCGCACACACACAGACACGTTTAGCTTTGCACTGTTTTTTGCACTGCAAATGTGACAGGATACACGTTAATATCCACTGGTGTATGGACATTCATTCATTCATTCATTTTCATTTCGGCTTAGTCCCTTTATTAATCTGGGGTCGCCACAGCGGGATGAACCGCCAACTTATCCAGCATATGTTTTACGCAGCGGATGCCCTTCCAGCTGCAACCCATCTCTGGGAAACATCCGGTGTATGGACATCCGTTTTGTTAATGTACAAAATAAACCTTATTTAAGTCCACAAACCAGGATTGAAGCGTCTTCTTTTATAATTGTACTGACATGTGGCTGTGGTGAAGAATTACAGCAATTTTACAGTCTTTACTTTATTACAAATATGCACTGCTTTAAAAACATTTTAAATTAAACTCAATCTTGAGGTGCAGATGATCACAGAGAGCTGAACAGATCTTTTAATCCCAGTTGCTTTGCGCAAGTCCTGTCTTCTGGATATGATTATACGTGTTACTATGGAGACATGTTAATACACTGCTCAATCAATTCAGTGGGCAGAGAAAACCGCACTCCTACATCACGTTGTCTTACAATTGCAGGGATTTGTATCCTATTTTAGTTGTCCTACATTGCGTTGTCTTAGAATAGCAGGGATTTGGATCCTATTTTAGTTGTCCTACATCGCGTTGTCTTGGAATAGCAGGGATTTGGATCCTATTTTAGTTGTCCTACGTCACGTTGTCTTAGAATAGCAGGGATTTGGATCCTATTTTAGCGTACAGGAAATTAAAAAAAGAGACGTATTGTGTTTCTATCACTCCAGTCTGACTGTGGACTAGGGCTGCACAATATATCGTTTCAGCATCGATATCGCAATGTGATAATTCACAATAGTCACATCGCGAGTATACGCAATGTTGAGTCTGGATTTTAATTAGAATTTATAGTGTTTATTAAGTGTTTTTTGAGGCCTGAGGCAGTATGAGGGTTTTAAAAGCATTCAGGCATAAGAAATTGTACCTTTTGTTACTTTGACAAATTAATAACGATTAATTTTTATTGAATTGTTTATAAAATAAAAGGACTATGCAGTGTTATTTTGCATTTTATTATTCAATTACTGTAGACTTGAAAACAATACAAGATTGTTTAATTCATCTGTATATTCTTTCTGTATTGAATTTATCTATGCTTGTAGATTGTTTATTATATTGGATGCACTCCCTTACAGAATCAATCCCAGTCAATCTAACATTATAATTTCTTTCCAAATAGTTAATCAATTCATCCAGTGAAATTATATTCATATCACAATGTATATCGCAGAATAAAAATATATCACAATGTTAGATTTTTCTAATACCCTACTGTGGACACACTATACCTGCACACAGTTCTGTCCAAACAGCTTACAATAGTTGCTTTTGCATCATAGGTGCCCTTTAAGATGGGGGTTTCTTTAGTATATAAACCAGGCTTTACACTTGCGCCTTGCATCACTTCAACTTTTACTTGCAGCGCTGCTCATCACATCAGTTCCAAAGCAGTGGACCAATCAGAAGATCTCAGAGTCGGGGCAACCATTGCAAGTTTTTGTTTACAGGCACTCCTTGGCTGTGCCCAGACTCCAGATAAATTTGTGCTTTATGCTGTGCTAATAATAAAAATATATCGCAATGTTAGATTTTTCCAATATCATGCAGCCCTACTGTGGACACACTATACTTCACACAGTTCTGTCCAAACAGCTTACAATAGTTGCTTTTGCATCATAGGAGCCCTTTAAGATGGGGGTTTCTTGCAGTCCTCTGACTTTTACTCATTGTTTGTCTGTTTGTGTTTTGTTGTAGGCAGATGAGCTGAAGTACACACTGAAGAGACTAGTGGACGGTCTTTCTCACACGAGAGAGGACGCTCGATCAGGATACAGTGTTGCTCTCGCTCAGGTAACTTCAAAAAGTCATGTTTTTATCTTCATATTTCTACTTAATATGCAGCTGTTTGTTCTGTATCTGACTGTTGTTGTTTCTGTGTGAAGCTGCTGAGCGTATTTGAGGAGATCTCACTGAAATCCACACTAAACAGCGTAAAAGAAAAACACAACCTCCAGACTGCCACAAAGGTGAGGATTTCACATTAAACCAATATAAATCTGTGAAGGGGTCATGAACTGCCTGTTTTATTTATTTTGTACTCTCCTCTGAGGTCCATTTATAATCATCTTATTATCAAGATTTGTACATTGAAAATGCGTAATAATTGTAATGCTATTTTCTGTCATTTTACCCTCTCCCTTTTTATTTTAATTCAGTTGTCTAATGTTGACTTCATTTGAGGTGGATCAAAACTATTCCAGTAAAGTTTTGCAAAGTCTTAACAATAGCCATTCTTGTCTTAGGGCAATTTTTTTTAAACCTTTTTGATCCACTTCAAATGTTGACTTCTGTAGATGTGTTCATTGTAGGTTTGGAGGTAAACACGCTGGGGTTGCATATTTCAACTCGGTCACACTTTGTGACAATTCTCACTATTAATAGACCATTAACTGACTAACTGACCTTTGCCTCAATAAACTCTTAATATTTCATTAGTAGTTATTAGGATAGTTGTTGGGTTTTGGTATTGGGTAGGATTAGAGACGTAGAATAAGGTCATGCAGATTATGTACTTTATAAGTACAGTACTAATAAACAGCAAATATCTTAATAATAGACATGTAACAAGCCACTAATTAATAGTTAGAAATGTTACTCAAACTAAAGTGTTACTTTAAACATTTGTGAAAGTTCGACAGGACAGTTGTGTGTCCACCTATGTAAATTTCAGCTTTCTTAGGGGCTGTTCACACAGAATGCCTTTTTCCTTTCCAATGTGCTACTTTTCTATTTATGTCAATGTGCTTGACTTATGTATGTGACTGTTAAGGCTGATTTATATCTTCACCTGGGTCCGCAACACGAGTCTCCGCTGACTGTTTCCGCACAGCTAAGAACTGTGAAGGCTTTTATACTTGAAGCGCTTGCCATTGTACTATTATTTGTAACAACATGGGCAACTCAGAGTAACTGTTATGACGAAACAGAAGTAAAGAAGTCAGCGAGTGCAGTTGCTAAATGAATGAATTTAACTACTAATAAAATGAATAAGTTGTGTATAATTTGAGGACACTCGTGAAAATGTTTGTTTTTATTCCAGTGGTTTAAATGAGTAACTTAGGCTATGTTTTGTATATCCAAGCTAACTGTGTATTTAATGTAAAAAAATTTATGCAATAAAATGAAAAATAATTTACTGAAAGCATTCGACAACCTGTGGAAAAAATATATGCATTGTTTGCCTCAAAGCTTCAAAGGAAACCCAAAGGACTTCACATCAGGCAGTAGTTTTGGATGTTTTCATGCACCCAAAGCCAACCTCCGGCAATACCACGATGACGTCACATTTGCTGTACATACTTAAACGAACTAGTGGACATGTCAAGTATAAACCAGGCTTTACACTCGCGCCTTGCATCTTTTGAAGTGCTGTGTTAAAAACACTTCAACTTTTACTTGCAGTGCTGCTCATCACATCAGTTCCAAAGCAGTGGACCAATCAGAAGATCTCAGAGACGGGGCAACCATTGCAAGTTTTTGTTTACAGGCACTCATTGGCTGTGTCCAGACTTTATGCTGTGCTTTTTTTTCAAACCATTCCTAAATGTTGCTTCTCATGTTTTTAATGCAAAGACACATTCAGTGTGAATAAACCCTAAAGTGGGCAGTTATTTTCAGGGAACCGCATGACTAAAGTAGTTCTAGGCAGGATTTGAGCGGCATATATCTCATTTCAGTTATTTCACAGTTACCACAAACTAAAATCACATTACAACACAACAGAAGGCTTTGAATGTGATACATGAGAAACTAGTCCTACACAAAGGAGCAGTTTGAGGACAAAAACCTTGACGCATGTCTTGAAATACAACAATGGTATTCACGTCTGCTGTTGTTCTTGAATTCCTTTGACAGAAACTGATCAGAAATGCAGCGTTTGGGAATTTCTTCGGGGTTCTCGCCCTCTCTCAATCCACTCGTCTGCATAAGGTATGTGACACCCAGAATACTGCACTGATATTATATTAAATGGAGAAATGTTAGTAGATCATAATTAACGCTATTTTAACTTCTCAGGAGCCACAGGTTATGCTGGAGTGTGTCCAGCTCCTGCAGAGTCTGTCCCAGTACAGAGAGCACCTCAGAGACCTGCCCAGAAAAACCATGGTCGATATTCTGTCAGAGGTGATTATTAATGGACTTTTTGCATTCAGATGAAGCTTTAAAGGATTTAATTATAATTTCCATGTTGTTTCATTTTGAAATTGACCTTAATAGCAGAGCAAATAACACATGCATGAGTAATAATGTGTATATATTCTGTTATAAAATAATAATGATACATTATTTTTAGTAGTAGTACACTGTATAAAAACAACCTATAGAATCTAGCCAATAAAATTTTGGTAACAATTTGCTCTCACTTTTTTAGGGTAGATTCTATCACAAATATTTGGGTAAATGGTACCTAAATTTAACAGCAATAACATGCCAAAATAAATTAGGTAAGATCTAACTAATAATTCTCATTAGTAATTACTTACAAGATTGAGTAACATTTATTCTACTTTTAGCAGGTATCAGTTCAACCTTAGCAGTCAGCAGCCTATAGTGTCAACAACAGAGACAGGGAAGCACATGAATGGCAAATATCTTTCAACAAAGCAAACTTTCATTTGCATCCATGTTTATATCGAAAAATATAAACAAAAACTTACCGTTATCTCGACAAGTTGCGATGCCGCCTCTCCACTGCCGCCATGACACAGAAAATTATTAATTGCACACTTGCCGCCTGAATGCTGACGCATGCGCACTTTCCAGAACCAAAGCTAATATTTATCGATAAGTTTTACACATTTTTTTAATGTTTCTGTTATTACTGTTAAAAAATGGGTAGTGTAGATATAATGTACCTAATTATTATGTATTTTACCTGGTAGCTCATATAATTAATTAAAATTCATTCATTTATTTTCATTTCGGCTTAGTCCCTTTATTAATCTGGGGTCGCCACAGCGGAATGAACCGCCAACTTATCCAGCATATGTTTTACGCAGCGGATGCCCTTCCAGCTGCAACCCATCTCTGGGAAACATCCATACACACCCATTCACACTCATACACTACGGACAATTTACTTTACCCAATTCACCTATACCGCATGTCTTTGGACTTGTGGGGGAAACCGGAGCACCCGGAGGAAACCCACGCCAACACAGGGAGAACATGCAAACTCCACACAGAAACGCCAACTGACCCAGCCGAGGCTTGAACCAGCGACCTTCGTGCTGTGAGGCGAACGTGCACTGCGCCACTGTGAGGCCCATAATTAATTAAAATCTAACTGCTTTTAATGGGTAGCCTTTAACACCCCCCTGAGTTATTTTTTACAGTGTAGTGATATTGCATATTAAATATAAAAAGGCAATTTACAGCATTGTCTATATTTTTAATATTATGTAATGCTTCAGTTGCTTTGTGTTTTGGTGTAGAGATGCTGTTTAAAAAGGTGCTTGTCAGTGCCGTGCTGAATAATGTACATTTCCTGCTAACATTTAAGCACATTCTTAAACAGCGCTGATTTGCCACTAGCTGCGTTTCCACTATCGGGCCAGTGCTTTTATTGGGCCGGGCCAGGCCGTGCCAATAGCCAGGGAGCTTGAGCAGTGAGGCCGAAATCATGTCACGTTTCCACTGTCGGGCCAATAGCTCGCAGCGTGGCATGCAAACCCCGCCCCCTGAACCTCCCCCGAATCAAACGTCACACAACCCGCCCAGTTCAGCGAGAATCAGGCAGAAAAAGCACACCATCGCATCATCACGAAACGATTAAAATGAAGACAACTGAAACAACAAAATTACACGTTACTGTACATGATTACATTATATGTCTACATGCATAGGCCTATGTATTTTCATTCATTATATTTGTTTACTCGCCGACTGACTATTGGCATCCTACATCGAGTGGTCTCGCCAATAACAGAGGAATGACCCAGCGCACCATCCATGTATATAAATATAAAACCACACAATTTCTCCGGTAATAACTCGGTATAAAATGTATTTTATAACATCCTCGTTTCGGTAGACGCCTTCAAACATTCAGCCCAAATGCTTCAAAGAAACCTTAAACATATACATTTTTCCCTAGGTTATACAACACTTAATAGGTAATTCCCCTTTATTAAAAAGAATGCTCTTGATGGCAATACTACTAATAATGAGGTTATATGGTTAATCAATTTGCTACTAACAGTATAAACATCATTACATAAAATGAATGGAGTAATAATAACATTTCAGGATTTACTGGTGTATTATGTGTTGTGCAGACGTCGCAGGATGTGTTCGAGGAGGTGCTGTTCAGTGCTCTTCAGTCTGACCTGACGTCGGCCCTCAAGAGCCCCGAGCAGCTGGAGCTCCTCCTGGTGGCCCTGCAGAAGTTCCCCTCCGTCCTCAAACCCAAAAAACTCAAGAAGCTTCTGGGAACCACAGCAGTCATTACCAAACAGAACATGCCCAGGTGAGTGTGTCTAATGCATTTTTTTAATGGTGTTGTGAAATTAAACTTGCGTTTTTAGATCAGTATGTTATATTTAAGGATGTCTATAAGCTAGTGTGCTCTAAAACAGTCACAAAATTTGCATTAAGAAGATATAAAACTGATATTAACATCCAAAGCTTGCAGTTTGTCACTTTCGCCTAAGTGGATCAACCATTTTTTTGACATCACCTCATACTTCAGTTTCTCATCAAATCTTCTGACCAATCAACTGCGCTCTAGTATCTGACCTGCCCCGCCTCTTTTAAGATGCTTCTCGTTTGCTTTTCATTTGATGTGCTTGTGCTTAACCACTCTCACTAGCAGAGGTCTGATGAAACGAAATGCTATTAGATTTTTTTTTCTTTAAAGGGGAGGAGCTACTCTGTCCCTCCCCGTCTTCATGTTTCAATTGAGATTGCGTCAAACATCTAAAAATGCACATTTCAAAGCACTTCATGGGACCCTAAAAAAGAACTAATAGTTATCATCATGCTTCTCCGATCAGGTCAACAATCTGAGGTGAATTTTCAGATGTGATTTAGATTGAAACTGCGAATGTGAGTACAGAATAACGCTGTGTACAAAATCCCACAGTAAGTTAAACAGTCACTTGTGTAGCACAGCAGCCTCTGCTGCCTAACAACCTCCACCAGGTCCTAATGCCCGCCCAGTAGCATGACCTTAGATTAGGAAAGAAAGTGTAATACAGAAATTAAATGTAGTTAGAGCATGAAATGCTTAGTCTTGTTTGATATGTTGGTCAGAATATATGAAAAAAGGAGTGACTGTAACAGGAATCATACAGAGCTTAATTCAGTATCTGTTTTGTTAATCATTTTTCTATACAATATTGCTCCCAAGCAGCCTCCCGCTGGGTCCTAGTGCCTGCCCCATAAGAAATTTAATAAAAGGCTGCTGTGTTACACTAATAAAAATTCAAGACGAGTTAATTCTGTCTAGGAACAAGTCATCAATTGAGGTCATTAATTTATTGCGAGAAGCTAACACTTATGGGGAATCTAAAACTATTATCTCAAACTTGACTGTAAATGAACAGTTGACAAAAATAGAAAAGATATCAGCATAAAAAAGGAAGTTAAAGGAAAAGGATTCAAAGTGTCTGCAAAAATTCAAATGTGTGCATCGCTACAATATTTAACAAGGTCTGGAATAACAACCTATATAAATGAGTATATTGTGTATTGTGAGTATATCCTTGGCGTGAAATAAAACTACTTCTACTGTAAAATGTAATTTTGGTCATACTGCCTAGCTCTATTCGACTAAATGAAAAGCTACAAAACCCCAAAATCCACCTGTCAAGAAAATGCTCAATTCATCTTACTTTAGTTTAAGTTAGTCAATATAATTGATTTACTTGAAATGACCTTCATTTTTGTAATGCTTTATTTTTTTATGGTTTGTTTTATGTGCTCTGTCAGACTTGTGGAGGTTTTAAAGATGGCTGCCCGGTCTGTGAAGAAGGAGAACGTTCTGCCTGCGGTGGCGCTGGATTTACTGCAGGTTTCTCTGCGAGAGGACAACTTTGAGATGTTCTGGACAGATGCCATCATTACGGGCATGATGTCGGAGATGCCTGGACCCACACAGTGAGTTTTATTTGTGAAGACAAGCATTAACCTTAAAGTTTGTGCGGTTAAAATCTAACCTGCTAGTTTAGTGTCTGATTTTCAGCCAGACACGCCTGGATGATACTACATAATATGACTTTTTTGTTGTGTAACTCTGTATGAAATTTTCTTAATACAACTGTGACCTTAATGCACGTCTCTCTGTCTGAATCTCAGTTATCTGAGTTTCCGTCTGCTGGGAGCGTCTCTGCCGCTACTGTCCATCCCTCAGCTGCAGTTTGTGCTGTCCGGTGATGTGATGAGACATTACGGAGAACACATGCTTTCTGCTCAGGTCTGTCAGTCACACATTTTAATCTTTACTTTCATGTTTCAGCTAATGAAGGTTAAAGGTCCCATGAAATTGAAATACAACTTTTTAGATGTTAGTTAGATTAGTAGTTAGTTAGTATTGTTAGATTTTAGGATATCTACAAGCTAGTGCGCAGCGAAACAGTGACAAGTCGCATTTAGGAGATATAAAACTGATATAAACATGTAAAGTTTGCAGTTTGTCTCTTCCACCTAAATGGATCAACGTTTTTTATGTCACCTCATACTTTATTTTCTTATCAAATCATGACCAATCAAATGCTCTCTAGCATCTGACATGTCCTGCCCACTTCAAGACGCTTGTCATTTGCTTTTCATTTGATGCACTTGAGCTCAACCACTCTCACTGGCAGAGCTGCAACAAAACAAAATGCTATTGGCTGTTTTTTTAAAAGGGGAGGAGCTACACCATGTCCCACCCTCTCTTTGTTTCAGTTGAGATTACGTCAAACGTAGAATAAAACAGTGCACATTTCAAAGCACTTCACAGGATCTTTAAAATAGTCTGAATACTGCAAATGCTTAAGAAAACATGTATTGAGTAAATTAGGTAATGACGATATATGGTATGTGTGAAATATGTCATTGCTGTGAAACATTTCATTATTTGTTTACATGTAGTTTGACTTATTATGAGTAAAACAATTTACCTAAAACATGTTATGTTTGTTATCAAAATGCTTAAATATTAAAAAATGTTTAATTGAAGCCAAAAAGGCCAAGTTTCACTCAAATTGAAAGAATTAAGAGTTTATTTTGCCGTGTATGCGTTGACATTTATAAGGATTTTAAAGGATTTCTTCATTAAAATATCCAAAAGCACTAGAATATTGTTATGTATTTTCCTGACCTGTGTACTTGCATTATCCCAAATGTTTCGACTTGTGTTTAAATTCAGAGAATTAAGCAATTTTAACTAGTGAGACTGAGTGTATGTTGTGTGTTTATGCTAACGACATGACGTACTCTATTTCCGGTTTGGTTTTCTAGAAAACAAGGAAAGCGCAAAGATGCTTTAATATGTTGTGTGTTTTATTCGACTGCACAGAGCAGCATTATAACAGAAGGCTAAAATGTATTTAGTCTGATATAACAGAGCTGCTGCTTCTACACGGGATCACAAGCTGAAGAGCAGGAAGTGCTAGACTGTGGCATAATAAAAGCTCTGCTGCTTTCATGTTGCATTTCATTAGTTTTTCGTCAGCAATTGCTTCAGCTTTTCTCTCATCAACATGATTTCAGCAGGAGCCCCGTAGAATGTATTGAAGACCACTCAGGCCATCATCAAAATAAGACTTTGTTGTGAATATGTGCCCTCTAGTGATGAACATTACATACTGTGCCTTTAAGTAGTATTGAGTGAAGTAATTAAATAGCTATTTCAAGCGTAGTTTAATTAGAAAAGTAATTTGAATACTAATTGCATCATTAATTAATTACTTTGTTGGAAGTACCTTACCCAACAGTGGTTATAACGGTGCCTGTTTATTCTGCATTTCTCCCTTCAGTTGCCAGACCGATTCAAGTTTGCTCCAGAAATGGAGAGGTATGTCGGGGAGTTCATGCAGAGCTGCACAGACACTGATAAACAGCTGGTCGTGGTGCTCGGCTTCACGCAGCTCACTAACCAGGGTAATCCTGTGGTCCCGTCCTACTGGAAGGCCCTGGAGAACATGCATCCATCTGCAGTGCAGCGGTACGTGGACTGGCTGATGGAGGCCTTCTGCAAACCCCAGCTGGAGAACTGCCTGGACTTCAGCACACGCAGACAGAAAGGAAACCAGGAGGCGGCAGTAGAGTGAGTTTATGCTGTGTTTTCACTGTAAAGACATCAAAATTTGAGGTTTTGTTTTAAAAATAGGAACTTTAACTAACTTTGGTGACGAATTCACAGGAATAGCTTACTTTTTAAAACATTAGGAACGTTAGGAAAATTCTGGGTCGAAACTGAACATTCTGGTTGCACTTGGCCAAAACCGAAACCAAAAATGCTCTGTAATGATAATTATTATTATTTCTTTTATTAAATGATATAAAGTAATTTTAGTTTTAATGATATAACTAAACATAATAAAATTTTATTGACCTTGAACAAGCCAGTGTTGCCATGACAGCACAGTAGCGCTATTGCAAGCAGCAGGAACAAGTATACTCCATAGAGATAATCTGATGGTGTGGCATTTGAGCAGACTTTGCTTTTCTGGTGAGCAAGTGCAGTGTTTCTGCATGGATAAGTACATGTGTAGATAAGTTGAATATCAGCAGAAGAGAATATTCAGCTATTTTGAACTTTGACGCAACATAGTCGACACTCTTGTGCTTTGGTTGTAACTAACTACCCTTGAGCACCCCAAGCCATTGAAATGAATAGGTTTTTCAGTGTGAAAACTACTTGAATCTGCATAATACGAGTACAGCTATAAAGGGAGAGTGAAAGCAGCGCGCTAAACACTCATTTTTGGCCGTTTTTCTCTTAAAAATTTTTGATGCATTCCTAGTCATAACCAATACTACATAATATGGTTTAATAAATTTACATAATAAATTTGCTGTTTTTCCATCATATAAATGCATCCTTAGGGGCCATTAGAATAAAAGCTTTATTATTCCAAAATGTACATTCGTTGTGTTTTATGTCATGCTTTAGGAGTGAGAGCTGTGTGTTCAGGTTTCGTAAATGGATCGTTCCTCGTCTCACTTTCATTGTGGAAAACCATCAGATTAAAAAGCAGGAGGCTCTTGTCATGAAGGTGGCCAGGTAACTCATCTTTATATCTCTCTCTACATGACCTCTATGGCTTTTATAATTGTGTAAACTGACGGCGTTGTGACACTGTGTCCTTCTTCTGCAGGTTTATTTTCTTCCACGCTTTCTTTGAGGTGAAAAAACCCACCACAGCAATCCCAGAAACCACACAGGCTCTATCAGTACCCATCAATCAGCAAACACGTACCGCCGTCATTTCAGGATTCTACAGGTCTGAATTTGTTTTATTATTTTGTTCATCTTTTAAAATTAGATTTAAAATTAGATTTTAAATTAAATCAAAAAGTGTCCCCAGAATATGTTGAAATTACATTTAACTTAACATATCTCATGGATTGTTTATTATACACACTGGTGTCCTTCAAGGTCAAACGTGACCGAAGACCTGTAACGTAATTTTTATTTTATTTTTCAGGAAAATCATTCTAATTTATTTTTGTTTAATATTTTATGTTTTTTTTATTTAGCATTTGAGTGGATTTTGTTTTAAACATTAATATTTATGTAGTATTTAATATCCTTTTTTTTTCAACATTGAAAACTATTATTTTTATTTATTTGTATTATTAACGTTATTTTTTAATGCAGTATTTCTAGTTAGAATAGAGACTCTGCCATTCAAATGCAATTTTGTAGAGTCAGATTAGCGCCACCTGCTTGTAAAGGTGGGTAATTACATGGAGTAAAAGAAGGCCAAATAAATCCACTATATTAATGTATCCATCATCTCCCTCAGTCTCCTGCAGGTCCTTAATTCAATGACGGTGTTGGGAGAATCACCAGAAGTGGAGGGGCTAAACTCCAGGAGGATTGTGGGAGTTCAAGCAGACGGGAGCATGTGGATCTACAGTGTGGTTCAGTTCGCCTCAATGCTGCTCAACCAGAGCAAACATGTAAAGAGTATTCAGAGCTTCAGTCCAGAGCAGAGACAGGGCTGGGACAGGTGACAATTCCTGCAAAACACAACAGAAACATGATGATTTACACATTTTCACCTGATAAATGTCAAAGAGGGAAGTATGGCTTGGCCATGAAGCACATGAAGATTAACGAATTGCATTTTAGAAATGTTATGTTTGATATAAGTCCATTAAAGATAAATATTTAATATTATTATGATTTATAATTATTATTATCATGAATTATTGAATAATTAAAGTGTGTGTGTATATAT
>CAIGQW010053352.1:5951906-5974361 GCA_903798125.1 Danio choprae
TAATAAATAATTGAAGGCTGTTTGCTGTGATCTAATCAGAAATGTTCATGTTTTGTCTTCACTTCAGTCTCCAGAAGAAAGTTTGGATCTGTTGAAGGATTTGCGCACCTGCATGGAGAAAGCTCAGGCTAAAAAATCCAAAAAGAAGAAAGCAAGTGAGTTCAAGCCTTTCTGAGCAGTTAATGACTGCTGTTTCAGATTTGTGATTCAAACAAACCACCAGCAAAAATGATGGAATCACCAAATTGTGTTTTTTGTTACTTGTAAAACAGCAGCTAAGCATTTAACTTTTTTTATTTTGTTTGCTTTTATATTATTATTATTATTATTATTATTATTTTCTTTTTTCGTTTTTCTCCAACTTGCTTTTGCGAAAAAATTAAAATGTAAAAATGTTTAAAAATGTAAAAATACATGGACAGTGGTCCCTCGTTATTCGTGTGACTTCTGAAATGTTCTTATGTTCTGTGTTGTAAAAATAATCCGCAAAGTACTCAGCTTTATTTTTTTTACAATTATAGATGTTTTAGGGCTGTGAAACCCCTCACTATACACTTTTCTCAGACAGACATTAACATTCTCTCTTGTTTAAACACTCTCAAAGTTCAAACTTTCCTAGAAAAGTAAGTCCAGTATTATAGAATGAAACCAAAGATCAAAACCTGTTGTCAGGCGCAAACATTCATCGCTGTCAGCAAAAGGTTTGTAAAGCCTTTTAGCTTTTGTGTGGATAATGTTTGCCTCCAGCGTAATGTTCTTTTTCCTGTAGTCTCACTGCACACTGGATGCGCCACACACATGACAGTTGAAAGTAACACGCACCGGACACGCATAATCTATTTAAATGCTATTTAATGCTATTTAAAATGAAATTATTCAGATGGCGCTCTGTGGCGTAGCAGAAATATAAACGGTGTCCTGAGTCGTAGCTGGGCACTGCAGACAGCCGCTGACTTGCGGCACCGGTATACGTATTCTAATATAAACCTATGTTTACAATTCTAAAATGTGTGGCACGGCACATCTCGTGTGTAACCCCCTTTAGGATGGTCAGTTACAAATCTTTTTGTGTCCTTGTTGAAACTCACGATGCTAGCGATTGAAGATTTATGTTAGTTTCGCAAGCTGAACGCATTGTTCTGTACAGGAGACATGAAGGAGATTGATTGACACTGCTCTACAGCCAATCAGGATGCAGAACACAATGCGCTATCAAAATAAAAGCATGTCAAATAGCACAAAAAAAAACTGCGAGGCCGCAAAGGGTTATAGCGAGGGACCTCTGTAATAAAGATGCCTAATTTCTTTTTGTTTAATTTGTGTAATTTAATTGTGGATTCTCCATAGCAAGTAAAACATTTTTATCAATCACTAAATGTAATGGGGGGGGGGGGGGGAGATTATCAAAATTTAAGTAAATAAAAATTAAGAAAAATGCTATTTTATTTTATTTACTTTATTTTATTTTTATTTATTTCTATATATTTTTGATCATTTCTTTTTTTCCATAACATTGAATGATTCCATTATTATTATTATTATTATTATTATTATTATTATTATTATGATTATATTTTCATCTTGCTATGGAGAAAACAAAGCAACACATTAAAAATGACAAAATACATGTAATAAATATACATGCAAGTATTGTGTAATTTTGTTTAAACTTGTTTAATATTTTCCCATAGCAAATAAAAACTATTGAATGAATTAATAAATGTTATGGAAAAAGTCACTTAAAAGTAACATTTAAAATTAATTATTTTAATATATTCTTTCATGATTTGTTTTTTTTCCCTCAATATTCTCAATATTATTTTTTTTAACTTGCTATGGAGAAAATAAATCCACTGGTTAAAAATAGCAAAATACATGTAATAAATATACATGCACGTATTGTGTACTTTTGTTTCATTTAAGTAATTTAATTGTGTTTTTTCTTTTCCCATAGCAAGTAGAAAAATGGAATTGATCATTAAATGTAATGGGAAAAAATGGAATCATTGAATGCTATGAGGAAAATGACATTATATATTAAATATAAATATGTTATTTAAATATAAATATATTATTTCAATTAAAGTTTTCAAATTACATTTTCCCCATTACATTTAATGATGAATTACATTTTTCTACTTGCTATGGGAAAATAAAAATCATAATTAAATTACTGAAATTAAACAAAATTACACAATACATGCATGTATATTATTATTATATTTTAAACTTCTTATTGGGAAAGCAAAAATCTACTTAATAAAAATTGCAAAATACATATAATAAATATCCAAACATGTGTTGTGGAACTTTTAGTTTGTATAATTTATTTGTTTCAAATATCAAGTAAAAGAACAATAAGCAATCATTAAATGTTATGGAAGAAAAAATTATCAAAATTAAATAAAATAAAACATTTAAAATAAAAGTTATAAAATAAAATATAGTGCTTAGAATTAAATATTCTTTAGCATTTTATTTGTATTGTTTCATTAATGAAACAAAGTTATTGAATGGTACTGTCTTTTATGTACTAATTGTGTGTGTGTGTGTGTGTGTGTGTGTGTGTGTGTGTGCATGTGTGTGAGTGTGTTTGGGTTTGTGTGTGTGTGTGTGTGTGTGTGTGTGTGTGTGTGTGTGTTTGTGTGTGTGTGTGTGTGTGTGTGTGTGTGTGTTTCAGCTGACGAGCCACACTGGGTGGAGGTGATTGTTGAGATCCTGTTGTCTCTTCTGTCTCAGCCCAGTCGGCTGATTCGCAGTGTGTGTAAAACTGTGTTTGGCCGCATCTGTCCTCACCTCACACAAGCGGCCCTCAGCTCCATCCTGAGTGTAAGAGACCGGTGACTAATTCTCTGCTATGTTTGAGTGTTATTTACATACTGTCAGGGGTGTAACGATGCACTCATGTCAAGAAACGATACAAATCACACTAGGGCTGCAAGATGTTGGAAAAATCTGCCATTGTTATATATATATATTTATTGTGATTAGGTCCGTCATAATAATCAATGTATGGACTTATTGCACAGCACATGGATATGACCTCAGTCATTTTTGGTGTTGCAATATTTATCGCCCATACATAAAAACCAATTCTAGCAACACTTTAGCTAATTGCATGACATCTCTATCTCTATTGGAGTTGTCAGTATGGTTAAAAAAACAGTAGCATTTACTATAAGTTACTGTAGTATATTTTAGTATAGTATAAATCACAACCTCTGTTACTTTTTACCTTGCACTTTTTTGTTAACATTTATTATTAGTTGTTTAGGATATGCATTTTCACGTTCTGATTCCAATGCCTAATTATCTAATTGTTAAAATGACTAATTAAATGAAATGTTCTTAAGAATAAAATATGATCTGTTCTTTGGAGGAGTGTACTTGCATTGTGATGATATTACATTGTCATTTTGGCATTATATAATGAATGAGTGGCATAAAATGGTCTTAAAATGACAATAATATCATTTATCACAATATATTTAGGTACAATATATCGTACAACAAAAACATGGATATTGTGACAGACCTAATTGTGACATGAATATAATTATAACTTAAATTATACTTAATATTACTTAAAATAATATAACATAACTTAAATAATGTTTAAAGGTGCAGTAAGTTTGACACCCAGTGGTTGAACTAGGTATTGCACTCCTGGATCAAAACAAAGGCAAGCGCAGGTTGCCAGGTTGAGGACAGGAGTGAGTGATTTTAATCGTGTCTCATAAAAAAGAACGGCAGGTGATAGAAGGAATATTTTCCATATTAAAAAGAGTTTTTGTCCTAACCAACACCTCAAATTGATATATTAGAAACGGCTTCTATTTCTTGCACCTAAACAACAGAAAACTAACAATGGTCACCTCAGTTACACCTCATGTGCTTTAAATGCAAATTTTAAATGCAAATTATGTGAGTGTGAATGCCATTTTACATGACATTTATTGCCATACTACTGAAAGCAGCAGCAGATAGTTCACCTCAGATCTTGACAATAAAAAAAAAAGTTTGAAATTGAACTTTAGTTCTGAGCACACATGATCAGCATGCACATTTAATAATGTTAAAGAAGGTTAATATGTATTAAATAGATTATACACTTTTCCATTTCGTGAGTGAGTGCAGTATTCTGTGCTTCTAAATGGCTGTTTTTAAATTTCTGTCGTGTTTCGTCTGGTGCAAACAGCCAAATTGCTCATCACTGCGTATCTCGTCACGAAGTGTGCTGTTAGGACACGAGGGTACAATGTAACCTGCTCACCTAATGTTTACGTTCGTAATATTTATATTATTTGCTAAATAATAGCGTCATGTGGAACTCTGAATCTGCGTCTCATTTCGGAGTTTGCTACTGTCCACCGGAGGCCGCATTTCGGTCACGGACGCATGCTTTGAGAGCCTTTCTGAATGAATGAATGAATGAAGTACTCTGTTTTCCAACAAGGCAACCCGGGGTGCTGAAATATTATTGGCTAAACTGGCATTGGGCAGGTTAAAATGACCAAAACTAGGACAGCATTCTGGCACAGAAAACACATTTTCAAAGCAAAATATTTGACTTTAGTATTGTTTTTCAGATAAACAAGAATGTTCACTTAGCATGTTTCTTAAATATCTGCTAACATATTGTGGTATTTTTATGCTTTAGAAGAGTCACAAACTTACATACAGCACCTTTAAATAATGTTTAAATAATCTTAATCTCTTTTTTTATTTGTGTTCATTCTTGCACAGATCATTTAATAAGTATAATATTGATATAAATAAAGTAAGGAATGTAAAGAAAGTCTGTAATGTTTCTTGTTATAATTTTTTTTGTATTTTAGGTTTTGGACCCGAACAAGGACGAGGATGAAAGTGGTGTTGTGGTAACGGATGACAAAAAGAGAAATCTAAAAGAGGATGATGATGATGATGATGATGATCATGATGAAGAAAATGATGATGATGATGATGATGATGATGATGATGAGGAGGAGGAAAAGGAGGGTGAGGAGGTGAGACTGATCATAATGCCGTGAAAAAAAATACATAAACAAATGTGCAAAATCTCAAATGTAAATTGTCATCTTCCTGTCTTTGTCAGGATGAAGAAAGCTCTGATTCTTCAGATGATGATGAGGAAGATGAAGCCATGGAGGAAGGACAAGAAGTGGATCAGAACTTCCGGTTGGAGTTGATGAAGGTTCTGCAGGGCCAGAATGCTATGGTATGATGTTTTATAAGACTTTCTTTATTACCCACAAGTGAAAATGACTCTGTGGCTGCACATAATTACATTCAACATCATCACATAGAGTCAATATTATTAGCCCTACTGTGTTTTTTATTTATTCACATATTTCCCAAATGAGCAATGAATTTTTCACAGTATTTACTATAATATTTTTTCTTCTTGAGAAAGTCTTGTTTGTTTTATTTTGGCTTGAATAAAAGCAGTTTTAATTTTTTCAAAAAACATTTTAAGGTCAATATTATTAGCTGTTATGGCGCAAAATCCAAAACTGGCTCTATTAATGAAATCAGGATTTGAGCTGAACATATGAAAGACACAGACGCTTGAATATGGCAAATTGATGTCCCTGTCAATATATTTAATCTAAATTAAATCATCCATACAAGAAGAAACTAAAATTAATAACAGTAGACAGGTAGGGCAGCTAAACAAAAACCGTTCCCTGACTACATCTGTTCTTCTAGGAGAGATTTTACGTAGCTCCAGAAAAAAAGAAAAAAAACAGGCGAATCTTCCGGGACACTGCTTCCCTTGCTGAACTAAGTAAATAATAAAACGTGACTATGAATATTAATATCCACTACCTGCTACAAAAATAAACAAAGTATCAAAAGGAACAAACTAAGCAAAATAGTTAACACATTACAAATGCTGAAGAGTCCATTCATCTTTATTTCTATAGCGCTTTTACAATGTAGATTGTCAAAGCAGCTTAACATGGAAGTTCTAGTAAATTGAAACTGTCAGTCTAGTTTTCAGAGTTCAGTGTGGTTTAATTTTTGCTGCTGAAAGTCTAAACGAGTCTCCACGAGTCGTAAACCAAGCACGCCAGTGGCAAGGAATGAACTTCATCAATTGACGAAAGTGAAGGAATGAAACCTCGAGAGAAACCAGGCTCAGTTGGGCACAACCATTTTTCCTCTGGCCAAACTTCCTGTGCAGAGTTGCAGTCTAAGTGCTGGAGAATGTTGGACGTTCATCGTGGAGAAGCTGCCGGTGTGAGTAGGTCACCGGCGGGTGTTCAGGCTGGCCCACGAGATCAATGCGGAGACTCGTCTGTCACTGGGGTCTTTCAGGAATCAGTCTTATGCTCTCCACTTCTCCATGACCGCCACAGCACCTGCTCGGCCTGGTCCAGGATTATGGATAACTCTAGAAGTGCTCTGTGGTTGGCATCATCTCCTCACAGGTCTTGGATCACATCAATGGCGCTGCACAATCTCTAGAGGCCTCAGTATGAGTATCCCCAGGTGGAATTAGAGAATAAAGAAAATAATTAGTGTATCTGCTGTTCATTTAAACAAGAGATATTAAAAAGTAAACAAAAACATAACAATGAAAAGAGCGATATGCGGAGCGATCCTGGCATGCGCGGAGCACCGCAAACCAGACAGTGTGAGAGTGAATAAGACATAGCCGTTGGGCTTATATACAGGGATTCCCAATGACATCACCTGCGTCATCCAATCAGGGCAAGCAGTTCACAAGCTCCACCTAATAAACTCAGACACAAGCACACACAAAGCACACAATCATAACAAAAGCAAAATGTAAAACAGACCCACGTAACACCCCCTAAGCAATTATTTTTTCTCTACTATCTACAGAACAAACCTTCGTTATACAATGACTTGCCTAGATACCCTAACTGGCCTAATTATCCTAGATTAACCTTTAAATGTCACTTTAAGCAGAATACTAGTGTCTTGACAAATATCTAGTCAAATATTATGTGCTGTCATCATGACAAAGATAAAAGAAATCAGTTATTATGAATGAGTTATTAAAACTATTATGTTTAGAAATGTGTTGAAAATATATATACATATAACTTTATACTATACATGTATAACTTTGTTAAACAGAAATTGGGGACAAAAATATAAAGGGGGCTAATAATTCAAGAGGACAATTCCTGGAGTGTTTTCCAGAAAGCATCAGTGGATCAGCAGTATCAGTTGTTTTGTTGTTGTGTTTTAGGCCACTGAAGAGGACGGCAGCGATGATGAGGAGCTGGATGACGCAGCCATGATGAAGCTGGATGGGAGCTTGGCTTCTCTCTTCCTGGAGCAGAGGAAAAAGATCCAAGCTAAAAAAGATGAAAAGGACAGACTTAACAAGGAAAAGGGCCTCGTCCGGGACTTCAAGATTAAAGTAAGGCCTGATATAGGGGGTGGTTCACCTCAAAATGACAATTCTTTTCATCATTTACTCCCCTATTACTCGTTTGAAACCTGTTTGAGTTTCTTTCTTCTGTTGAACACAAGATTATATTTTGAAGAAATCTGAAAACCTATAACCATTGACTTCCATAGAAGGACAACCAAATTCTATGCAAGTCAATGGTTACAGGTTTTTAACTTTTTAATCTTCTTTTGTGTTCAACAGAATCAAGAAACTCATTTAGTTTTGGAACCACAGGAAAGAGAGTAAATAGTGAGCGATGTAAACTTTGGGGTAAATTATCGCTTTAAGGAATATTACTTTAAATAAAGTTCTTGTTCGTTCTTTGTTTGAGGTCAAAAGGAAGTTGGAAAAGGCTGATTTATGTTATAATGTTTTTATTTCTTTATTTTTAGCAGACTCTCACAATGCAGTAAGATTGAAAAAGAATGGATTTAGTTTAAAATGGCAATTTCAGTTCATTCTTCAATTTCATTTGAAGTATATCAAAGGTTACCGGAGGCCAATTTATTTATTTCTTAAGTAGAAATTCTTATTAAAATATGAAGTTGTTATTATGTAATATATTTTTACCTATGAGCAGGTCCAGCGTTATGGATGTGACATTTACAGAAAAACTCAAAACATAAGTTCACATAGAAAGTATATGTTAACCGTATATATAAAAACGTAAAGAATGGGTTTTTAACTACAGCGGTCGACCTGTAGTTCTGCCGAATGACTAAAAAGTAATCAGTATGATGGTGAAACGGTACATTTCTAGTCAAACCATCCTTCTGCAATCTTATACCAAAAACGGAAATAAGGGCAGTTATAATAGCTAAAAATGTAGCAGAGCGTTACTATTATGTGATTGTGTTGTATTGCAATATGGAGCAATTAAGTGTTGATGTTAAATTAATATACAAATACTTGAAAATGAAATTATTTAATGACAATAATTCTCTCTGGTTATAACTGAATTAGTTACTAATAACTGTATAAAATGATAAAACATTGAATGGATAAAAACATGATGTTAATTGTACCCAGCTTAAATGTATAAAGTTACCTGAGAGAGAAAGACTGGGAGAGAGACAAAGAGAGTAGGCCCCCGAAGAGAGCCTGATAGCAGTAGAGTCAGAGAAGATAGACTCCAGAGCAGGAAAAGAGGCCAGAGCAGTTTACCACCTAATATGTTTTTTTCTTGACCATGTGTCCAAAACTCAGCTACTGATATAGTCTCTACTGATATAGAGACATACAAACTGACCATTCAACATGTGACCACATCGTAAAACCCAGAAAATCCACATATTAACCAGACCCTGAACCTAACAGTATCTGCCTTTAATAATTATTTTATTGGATAATAATTATTTTAAAATTTAATATAAATAAAATGTTGATTTCAGGTTCTGGATATGGTGGAGGTGTTCCTGAACAAGCAGGGCTTCAGCATTCTGGTTCTCGGGATGGTGGAGCCGCTGCTGAGCGTGATTGAGAACGGGATGAGCTCTGAAAGCAGCCAGCAGGAGCAAGACTACCTGCGCAGGGTAGCAGACATCTTCAGGTGAGCGTGTGTTTGTGTGTGTGTGTGTACACCTCACAGATATAAAAAATAAATATTTGGATATAGATTTACGTGCTATTATACTATTAAGCTTGATGTTTTTAGTTTTTCTTGTATATTCACTAGGGATGCTCACATTAACTGGTATCAGTTAAACAATTAAATGTATTTTTAAAGTTTTGCTGCATAAATGTGCAACATGTATTTATTTGTTAACTCGCGGGGCGGTAACACGTGCAGATACAGAAGTATTTTGTCAAGGGAAACAAAATTAAAGGAGAGAAAATAAGGATTTTGCTGGTCACAGTTTGACAGACAAGTTGATGCCAAACCAGTGGTGATGATGATGCCTCTGAACACCTCCGTCTCTTTGCACAACTGGAGAAAAGCTGGAAAAAGCAAGACTTTCTGTAATGTTCTCTACTTTGGAAACAAGCCTGCCACAAGTCAGAGCGTCAGGGTTTTCTCTGTATCACAGCGCGCTGCGGCACCGCTCATAAACACAACAAATATAGTTTTGATGATTTAGTGTACAACCAACAATCCCAATTTTTTCCATTTGGAAAATTACAGTTATTAATAGTTGTTATAAAATATCCATTTTTTAAAAAGCCTACATAATCTACGAATCAAACATTTTTGCATAATGATAACTCGGCACCAAACGGAGGCTTTAGTTTTATAGCAATAAACTATAAAACATGTATGCAAATCAATGCAATACTATATGTAAAAAAAACAAAACTATTATACTGTAAGCTCTGTCATCTGGGAGGAGCTCGGAGTAGAGCCGCTGCTCCTCCACATCGAGAGAAGCCAGCTGAGGTGGCTCAGGCATCTGTTTCGGATGCCTCCTGGACGCCTACCTAGGGAGGTGTTCCAGGCATGTCCCATCGGGAGGAGGCCTCAGGGAAGACCCAGGACACGCTGGAGGGACTATGTCTCTCGGCTGGCCTGGGAACGCCTCGGGATCCCCCCGGAGGAGCGTCTGGGGAGAGGGAAGTCTGGGTTTCTCTCCTAAGACTGCTGCCCCCACGACCCGGCCCCGGAAAAGTGGTAGAAAATGAATGAATGAATATTATACTGTATGCTATAGTAGCCTATAGGCTACTTGGGAAAAAAAAAAAAAAAAAAAGTCAACATATACGCCTTGTCATCTCTCATCACGCGCATGAACTGTGAGTGAGACAGGAAATTAAAGCACAGAAGCTCTAAGGTTAAATCAGATGCTCAAGATATAATCTTTAAACTATTGACTTATATAAAAAATTTGACAGAGGTTTGTGATATATTAATTACAGCGGAGCATTAATTAAATGCATATTTTCCATGGAGCGATCGGTTTAAGGTAGCCTGCTATTTTTATTTGACGGAAGAAAAAAACATGATTGGACAAAGATCATATGCCGGTTATTAAAAAGGATTCAGTCAGTGTTTTCGTTTTGTAACGGAAATTTCTTTAGTCTATGCTGTTGGAAACACTGCATGTGCGTGAAGATGCTCTGTTGTTCTGTATGCTGTTATTCGCATGTTAAAATTAATCAGTATTTTCAAATATTTAATGTGTCAGACACAAAATAGACACGTCAATTCATTTTTTATTAAATAATAATTTAGTATTAATCTGACTGGTTAACAGTTAATATTTGGTTAACGAGTGGCAGTTGTCGGTTGGAAAAATTTACCGAAATGAGCATCCCTAATTTTCACATTTAGCATTTATTTTTTGGGGCTATTTTTGTTTATTTTTTTCTATGTTTTTTTATTTATTTATTTATTTATTCTCTATCTAATGTTTCTGTTTTTAGTACAGTGTTACATTGGTAAACTAAAATTTTTTTTGTATATTTAGTTTTTTTTCTCTAATGTTTATATTGCAGTAAATAAAAAAATAAATACTAAATAATAAGTAAAAAATTTTTTAAAATCTATAAAATTTTATTTACTTTTTTTTATTTCAGTTTTTCTTCAAAAATATTTATTTTCAGTTTTATTGCTGTTATTTTTGCTATTTTTAATAAGTTCAGGTACCAGTAACAACCCGGCAAGCAAGATTTGATTTCTTTAGTCACTAAAGTTTGTGAAAGATACTTATTGCTCCTTATTTTCCCCAATATAAAGATATTTTCTACAGTATGTATTTATTTATGGATAATTCTCATAACATCTACCTCTGTCTCTGATTGGCAGGAATAGGCTCTGTCGTGGGAAGTTTTACTGCAAGGAAATTGACGGTCGAGAGGCGGAGCTTCATGAAATGCTGGAGCGTCTGATTGGCCGAGCACAGAAACTGACAGACTCATCTGTGGCTTTGTACTACTTCAGGTGAGAACTCGAGGATATTGATTTATTATTTATCGGTATTTAATATTGCATTGTACAAACTCTTGATTTGTTTATTGTAAATGCCTAAAAGCATCTTCTAAATGACTGAACGAGTGTCTGTGTTTGTGTTCTGGTTTTGCAGTGCTGCTCTCTATGTGCTGAAGGTGTTAAGAGGGTCTGTGATCGATCAGGAGGTAAAATATAATCTCATATTGACTGTCATTAATTTATGAACACTAAGGCTGATAAAATCTATTTATTGTATCAAATACAGTTAAGGACTATGGGTAAAGTGGAGGTTGAGAGGGCGACGACGTGCTTAAAGAATGCTTTGACGTCTTTCATGACAAAGAGAAAAAGTCCTCTGACCGGAGCCATGTTCATCGACCTCTTCAACAGGTTCCCTGTGAGTATAAACCACTTCACTAGTGAAATATCAGTTTTTGGGGTAAAAAAAATAATTTTCCTATTCTGCTTTAAAGAGCTTTAAGTTACTTGTGCTTATTATTAATAGTACTTTTATTATTAATATTATTTTTATTTTATTTTTTTTATTAATTAATTCTTTTTTATCTATAATTTCTATTTTTACTCTGGGAAAATTATTTTTTCCCGTTCTGCTTTAAAGAGCTCTAAGTTACTTGTGCTTATTTATAGTACAATTATTATTATTATTATTATTATTATTATTATTAATAATATATTTAATTAATTTATTTATTATTCTTTTTTTAATGTATAATTTCTATTTTTACGCTGTAAAAAAATTATTTTCCCATCTGCTTTAAGGAGCTTCAGGTTAGCCGTGCTTATTTTAAATATTTTTGCTATTATTATTCTTTTATTTATTTATTTTTATGTTGCAAAAATTATCATTTCTATTTTTACCCTTTGTTGTTCCTTATGAGTATTTTATAAAAGCTAAACAAATTATGAAATATTACTTCAGTGATGCATTTTGCTGTGTAATACAAATTATTAAAAAATAATAAAAAATATGAATAATTTTATTGATTAATAATAATAATAATGTTATCTTTTCACTTTACCACAGGAAGTGGCTTTTCTTAGTTTTAGATTATAAAATTATGAAATAAATGATTCATTATTTTATTTATTCATCTTATGTTTCCACTTTCTGCATTTTTAGTGCAAACACGCTATAAAGCACATTTTAATTCTGAAAAGGCATTTAAAGAGCTCTGATTTTGCTGTGCTTGGTGAAAAATAAATGAAAAATATAATAATCAATATAAAATGACTACAATATTAATAATAACAATGATACAAAAAATAATATTGACAATAATATTATCAAATATCACACTTGGACAATTGCTATTATAATTGTTGTAACAATTATACAGTTGTAACAACATATTTAATATGTATTATTATTATAAATATTTTTTTAGTTCTTAATGCGAATAAATTTTTATATTTTTATTTCTTTTGCCTTTTTTTAAAAACCAATATACTCTCAACAAGAAGAATAAATAAAATAATGAATCTTTTCTGCATTTTCTTTCTGCATGTTTTTGCTGTGCTTGGTGAAAAAAAAAAAAAAAAAAATACAATTATCAATATAAAATACAATATAAAACAATAATATTAATAATAACAATAATACAAATATAATAGTTAATAATATTATCAAATATCACACTTTGTGTAAGGACTCGGTGTTAACTATAAATGTACCACACTCATGTTGCACTGCTTGCTTCAACCTTAAATACCTCTTGCACAATATTAGACCTTAAATACCTTTTTTTGCACAATATCCTGCACAACATTGTTCAGTCTCATGTAAAAGTACTTGTATATCTTGTCTTATGTGTATAGTTTAAGTATTTTATTCTGTTTTATAATATATGTTTTATAATGTTAGTTATGCATAGGTTTTTTTTATAATAGCTCTTATGTCCAGTGTTGTGTTTGTATTTATGATTAATCCATGTAGCACCGTTGTCCTGCGAGACACGACATTTCGTTCCTCTGTATGTCCACACATGTAGCGGAATGACAATAAAGCGCGACTTGACTTGACTTGGCTTGCTATCTTAATTGCTATTATAATTATACAGTTGTAACAAAATATAGATTTCTTTTATATTATATTTTATATTATATACTTAAAGCAACACAGAGCAATACAAAAAGCTACAACAACTATAAAGACAGAAAAGAAAAGGCAAACAAAACAAAAAGACAAGTAACAAAATATTTAATATATATTATTATTATTATTATTGTTACTACAAATATTTATTTTTAGCTCTTTTAATGCAAATAAATGTTTATATTTTCTGTTATTTATTTATTTATTTTTACATTTATTTTGCCTTTTTTATTTATTGGAGGTTTGGTTTCCTGATTTGTGTTGTGTTTGCAGGTGTTGTGTGTGAATCTGATGGACACGGCGGTGGAGAACATCACAGCTGGACTGAGGGAACATCAGCAGGTAGATGAAGATCACATTGGCATTATTGACATGTGGATTCAGTTAATTGAATTGTGATTTTACTGTCTTGTGTGTTTAATGTGTTTTGTGTGGCTGTTTCAGGGTCAGGCATGTTTCATGGTGCTCAAAGCTTTGCAATGTAAACATGTGAAGAAGCTGATGACTGATGAACAGACCACTGAGCTTCATCAGAAGGTTGTGGATCAGCTCACTAAGGTAGACTCAATTCAGCTTTTTATGAATGCTTATGAGTGTTTATAACCTCATCGTAAGTGTACCAAATATATCAGGTCTTCAGTTCCAGTAATTTCATTTAAAAATGTGAGGTTTTTTTTTTATTATTGCTGCATGTATTTATTTGATTAATTATCAGTAAAACTAATCTTATGAAAGGCAATCATTGTGGCTGTTTTTGTTGCCTGTGTCTTTAAATGCAAATGAGTTGGTTCTCCCCACTCACCATTCCCACATGCGTGTCTATTTCTCCTGCTGCGTCTCGTCAGATAAACAGCAGTCAGTGACAGACAGATGCGAATGCAGCATATATTCAGTTCAGAGTTAAAATATCAAGTAAGGTTATTTGATGTATTTGTTGTGGAGTTTATTCAAGCCTTTCTGCAATCACACAAAAATCACACACAAATACCGTTAAAATGTTCGCAGTGCACACACACCCGTTTGTTGCAACTGTTTTTGCATGTCTACTTGCAGCACGTGTGACACAATACAAGTTAATATACACTGCTGTATGGATAGCCATTATGCTATGTACACTACCTGACAAAAGTCTTGTCGTCAATCCCAGTTGTAAGAGCAACACATAATAACTTGACTTCTAGTTGATCATTTGGAAAAGTGGCAGAAATTAGATTTTTTTCAAGAAATCTGCAGAGTGGATGGTAACATCAACAGCCTGAAGTATCAAGACATTTGTGCTGCCCATTACATTACAAACCACAGGAGAGGGCAAATTCTTCAGCAGGATAGCGCTCCTTCTCATACTTCAGCCTCCACATCAAAGTTCCTGGAAGCAAAGAAGATCAAGGTGTTCCAGGATTGGCCAGCCCAGTCACCAGACATGAACATTATTGAGCATGTGTGGGGTAAGATGAAGGAGGAGGCATTGAAGATGAATCCAAAGAATCTTGATAAACTCTGGGAGTCCTGCAAGAACGCTTTCTTTGCCATTCTAGATGACTGTATTAATAAGGTTATTGAGTCATTGCAGAGATGTATGGATGCAGTCCTCCAAGCTCATGGGAGTCATACACAATATTCATTCTTTTTCCACTGCACCATATCTATACCATCATTCTATACTGTACATTATTTCTGTTAAGTGACAAGACTTTTGTCTAAGCAAAGTCAGACCTTACTGTCCTAATTAAATAATTCATAATCAAGGCATGATCATATTATATTTTGGTAAAATAAGCGTAATCTAGAGGCCTTTGCCTTTCATATGAGCCACTTCTGATCAACTAGAAGTCAAGTTATTATTTGTTGTTCCTAAAACTTGGATAGGCGACAAGACTTTTGTAAGGTAGTGTACAAAATAAACCTGATTTAATATCCACAAAATGGGATTGAAGCATCCTCGTTTATAGTTGTACTGTGTATAGTTCCCGCAGTTATGAATTACATGGCGATACAAACATGCTCTGTTTTAAACTTGTAAAACTCATTCTTGAGGTGCAGCTTATCACAGAGAGCTGAACAGATCTTTTAAATTCCATGTTTGCAAATCCTGTTCTGTGGACATGTTTATACGCATTACTACGGAGACATGCAAATATGCTCCTGTCAATCGATTCGGTGGGTAAACCGTACTCCTACGTTGCGGTCGGCCTTAATCCCTGGGATCTAGATCCTACTTTAACATAAGGAAATTAAAAAAGACTTGTTTCTGTCAATCCAATAGCCTACAAAAGTAGATTTTTCATCATAGGTTCCCTTTAAAATATAATCAAATTTAGTACAAGCACTTGTTCTTTTTATGTTAATTATGCTGAATAACAATAGAACATTATATCACTCAAATTTAGCATTTCATTTTCACAAATTTGTAAAGAATTAAAGTTTGTAAGCTTATATGAGAAGGAAAAAAACATCACTAATAATGGTCCCTTTTTTGTTTTTAGAGTTTGGAGAATGTGGAGTGTAAGAACAAAACTGCTCATGATAAAGTGGTCAAAGCGCTGGAGCTCTGTCAGCACATCGTCAAAACTGTTCACAATCAGGTGAGGAATCACTAACCAAAACGTTGTGCTTGTTCATATGTAGAAGCACAGTTCATTTTTGTTAGATGCGTGTTACAATTTTGTTATTATGTGTGTTGTTTTGAGCAGAAGATACAAGTTAACCTGCAGCTCCTCCAGAATGTTCTCACGTCCATGAACGCAGAGGGAAGCCTGCAGAAACCAGGAAAGCTGGAGGACACATACTGGAGTGTCATGAGATTGTTCAGCATTATGTGAGTCATAAATATTTCTTTTGATTTATAGTTTTGAGATGCATGTATATGGACAATGGCAGACTGTTTCAGCCCACAAACCTTTAGGCTCGTTTTAACAACACAAAATAGAAATAAAAGGATGCGAGCCGAACATATGAAAGAGTCTTTGCAAATAAGTTTGAGCACATTTACTTGTTGGTTGATCCCCTGGTGGATCTGTGTTGGTGTCCATGAGATTACACAGATTTATGAAGACTTCAGCAACTGTTACTGAGTTATTATGGTTACTTCTAGTTTTTGGGGAAAGCACTGTGAACTGTGATCAAAACTGACCGGAACTACCTGTGCATTAAACGATTTGATTGGGCATTAAACAGTTTTTTTGCACACCTTCCAGCCAATCAGAATCAAGAATTTCACCAGAGTTTTGCCAAGTTTTATTTTGAAGTCTCTGGTTTGCTGTGAATAATTCTATTTTGATTTGAGTCAGTCTTGTTCCAAATGAAAATGAAATGGAGCATCTTCAAAGGCCAGGTCCTATGGGTTTTCGAAAAACGAATAAATAAATAACTTGTTCCACATAAGTGTAGCTGTCCTTTAATGTAAACAGTCTGCAAAGTTGTTCATCAAAAAAAGTGCCCTAAGAGTTCAGATATTGTCTCTCAAAAGAAAGAGTCCGATCTGAATTGCCTTAATGTGGTGTTATGTTTTCCTGGAAAAAGCGATTGTGTCACACTGTGTGTAAGTCGTGACTTGGGCCAGACAGAATCTGCAGATATCTTTCAGCTGTTTTTGCTGAGAATTTTGTAAAAATAAGCTGCGGCTTTATGCAGAATGATTTTGGGAGTATCATAACTAAACACTTAATATATGAAAGGGAGAATAATAACTTTTTATTGAATGTTTACAATGCGAATCCAATTAGATCCACTTATTTGGTAAACAAAGCAAGTCTCTCATATAATCTTCTAAGAGACAGAAAATATTACTTTACAAGCTGTATTGTAAATAAATCATATCAATAATATTACTGAAATTAATTTAACAAACTGAATAAATTGAAGTTTACACACTTTTATACAAGTAATTAAATAGACTGTAATTAAAATCTGCGGATTTCTGCGTGTATAGATTCCGTGTGGGCCTAGTCATGACCGCTTCGCTCTCCCTATTTGCGCATAACAGAGTAACAAACTTGTTCGAGCAAAAGACACTATTCATATCCCGACATGAAATAGATACTGAAGGACCAATCAAAACAGACTTGGCCAGCTGACCAATTTAGAGCATTGACATTGGCTTATAGGAGGGAGGGGCTTACAGACCTTAAAGGTCCTGTGAAATTAAAATAAAGTTTTTTAGATGTTAGTTTCAATATGTTAGCCTTAATGATATCTATAAGCTAATGTGCACCATAACAGTGACATAAATTAGCATTTGGAAGATATAAAACATCAAAAGTTGGAAGTTTCCCCCTAAATGGATCAACGATTTTTTTGACGTCACCTCATACTTCACTTTCTCATCAAATCTTCTGACCAATCAAATGCTTTCTAGTATCTTAACATGCCCCGCCCCCTTCAATTATCATTTGCTTTTTATTTGATGCGCTTGAGCTCAACCACTCTCACTGGCAGAGCTGAGATAAAAACAAAACACTATTGGCTGCTTTCTTAAGAGGAGGAGCTACTCTATGCCCCGCCCTCTCCATGTTTCAGCTGAGGTTACGCCAAACATCGAATAAAAATGCACATTTCAAAGCACTTCAAGGCAAGTTTGCAAGGCAAGTTTATTTATATAGCACATTTCATACACAGTGACAATTCAAAGTGCTTTACATAAACAGGAATAAAAGAGAGAAGTATAAAAAAATAATAATATAAAAACAGATTAAAATGTTTTAAAATGGGTTATAAAAGAATGAAAAAGAAAAGAAAGACATAATAGTGGGATCTGTCACAGCTAAACAGATGTGCTTTAAGTCTGGATTTGAATGTGCCTAATGTTGGAGCACATCTGATCATTTCTGGAAGCTGATTCAAGCGGGGGGCGCTGTTAGTAGCTGAAGGCGGATTCACCCTGCTTTGACTGAACTCTTTGAATTTCTAGTTTATATGATCCTAAAGATCTGAGTGATCTGTTAGGTTTGTATTCAGTGAGCATATCTGTAATGTATTGAGGTCCTAGGCCATTTAGTCATTTATAGACAAGTAGTAATATTTTAAAATCTATTCTGAATGTAACTGGGAGCCAGTGTAAAGACCTGAGGACAGGTGAGATGTGCTCTGATTTTCTGGTCCTGGTCAGAATCCTGGCAGCACCATTTTGGATGAGCTGTCTGACTGTCTTTTTGGGAAGGCCAGTGAGGAGGCCGTTACAGTAATCCACCCTGCTGCTGATAAAAGCATGAACAAGTTTCTCTAAGTCCTCACTGGAAACAAAGCATCTAATTCTTGCAATGTTTTTGAGATGATAGTATGCTGATTTAGTTACTGCTTTGACATGACTACTGAAACTCAGATCGCAGGATCTTTAAGCTCTGAATTGATTAAAACAAGCCATATCAAAGTCATTACAAAATGCTTCTAACATTAAGTGTGTATTCTGAGGAAATTACAGCGTTTTCTAACCTTAGAGGCATTTAGATCTATTGTAGGAGACTCCAACACACTGTTAAGACACTTTAAAACCTCATATGACCTGCTTTTTAATACTGAAAATATGAATTCATCCAGATGATCATTTATCCAGATGATCAATACCTTTTAATTAAGAGCGATGCCAGTCTTATAATGCTATATTTGTTTTATTCAGAAAACCGAAAGTGGAAAAAGTGAAGAAGGTTCCAGAGGCGGAGCAGACCGAAGAGACCACGAAAAAGAAAAAGGGTTTCCTTCCTGAGACCAAGAAACGCAAGAACCGCAAGAAGCCCACCATTCTGGAGGGCGAAAAGACACAAACACCTGTGGAAACAGCTGAAGGTGCGTCAGGAGAGGGAAAGAAGAAGAAGAAGAAGAAGAACAAGAAAAGAAAACAGCAAGCAGGAGAAGAAACACAAGATCAGCCCACACCTAAGAAAGCCAAAACACAGCAGCAGCAGCAGCAAAAACAAAAGAAGAAGAAGAAGAAGAAAGGAGCTGATGGGGAATAATTGGACAATATTATATGATAACTGTATGATCAATGCAGGACTGATTACAGAAGTGACTCTGCAGATGGTTGCTGTTCGTTTCTCTGAACATCCGGTCTTGATAAATGTGTTCAGAAAGATCGCTGAAGAGAAGAAACTCGGTTTATTGTTGCTGCATATTTGTATTATTGACCCATTTGCGATTTAATTGCATGAGGCAGTTTTTGTAAAAGCAATAGGTGAAATACTAAAAGGCGTTTTATCTTTTTATGTGGTTTCTGAGTCTTTAATGATGTATGAAGCATTTATGAAAATCACTATATGGGTTTTTAGTCTAATTACACTAACAGCCATAAGCAACTGTATCAATATCATTTTTTATATTATTACGTGGGAAATTTCGCTTCCTTTTTTGTGGTAATTTTGTTAACATTTCAGTTCCGAACCGTTTCAATGTATCATACGACGATCATAACATTTGATGTGGAGCTTTTACATTCATTTTGAACGATACATTCAACTCAAGTTTATTTATATAGCGCTTTTTACAATGTAGATTGTGTCAAAGCAGCTTAACATGTTCTAGTAAAGTCCAGATTTCAGAGTTTAGTTCAGTTCAGTTCAGTGTGGTTTAAGTTTCACTGCTGAAAGTTCAATACTGAAGAGCAAATCCACCGAAGCGCAGCTCCACAAGTCCCGATCCGAGCAAGCCAGTGGCAACAGTGGCGAGGAAAAAACTTCACCAATTGACGAAGTGAAGGAAAAAAACCTAGAGAGAAACCAGGCACGATCATCGATCAGGGCCAAACTTCCTGTGTGGAGCTGCAGTCTAGGGGCTGGAGAAGCTGGACGTCCATCGTGGAAGCTGCAGGTGGGTAGGGCACCAGCGGGAGGTCAGGCTGGCCCACATTAAATGTTAACGTTCATTTTAACGGCAATAACTGGTAAACTCAATTTTGAGTCCATGAAAAAAATTATTAGTAACAACTTCAAAACTTATAGTAAAGCCAAAACTATTTAAAAAAAACATTTTCTGTAATTGAAATAAAGTAAAACCTAAAATAAAAAGTACTAAAACTGAAATGAGTAAAAGAAACTCAACAGAACGTTATGCTAAAAACTATTACAAATTCCACCAAAGTTAGAAGAATAAAAACTGATCACCATAAAATAATGAAATGTTATGAATTTAATGATATTATGCATTTACACAGTGTAACTGAATTAACAAACCACCATTTATTAATTGTTCCAGTTTCTAATACATTTTAATTCTGATGTTTGAATCTGAATGAAAAATAACAATGAAAAAAAAAAGATTGTTTTTGAGCATCAAACAATGTTACAGGTTTGGGGTTTTTCTGTACATTATGATAATAATAATAATAATTCCATACATTTATATAGCGCTTTTCTGGACACTAAAAGCGCTTTACACTTTGGGGGGAATCTCCTCATCCACCACTAGCGTGGAGCATCCACCTGGATGACGCAACGGCAGCCATATTGTGCAGAACGCACACCAGCTGATTTGTGGAGAGGAGACAGAGTGATAAAGCCAATTATTATTTGGGGATGGGCAGATGATAGGCCATGATGGACAGAGGCCAGTGAGCAAAAAAACCTACTTTTTTTTCCCCGAAGGACATCCTGGGGGTTTTTAACAACTCATCCAAAAGACGGCACTCAATGAGCAGTATAGAGTCCTCTTCACTATACTGGGGCGTTAGGACTCACACAGACCACAGGTTGAGCGCCCCAAACATCACTTCCGGCAGCAACATAGCTTTCCCATTTGGTCTCCCATCCAGGTACTGACAGGGCACAGCTTCTGCTTAGCTTCAGTGGGCGACCATGTGAGTTGCAGTGAGCTAGCTGCCGGCTAGTATATTATATATGTGCTATTATAATGTGTCCTGTTTCATTTTCTACTGATCAAAAAATAGTTATTCATTTTATCATTATTTACATAAGAAACCCACATGCTCATCCATGATGTGAATCTCCTGTTCCACCACATCCCAAAGGTGCTTTATTGGATTGAGATCTGGTGACTGTGGAGGCCATTTGAGTACAGTGAACTCATTGTCATGTTCAAAAAAACAGTCTTAGATGATTCCCGCTTTATGACATGGCGCGTTATCCTGCTGGAAGTAGCCATCAGAAGATGGGTACACTGTGGTCATAAAGGGATGGACATGGTCAGCAACAATACTCAGGTAGGCTGTGGCGTTGACACAATGCTCAAGTGGTACTAATGGGCCCAAAGTGTGCCAAGAAAATACCCCCCACACCATTACACCAGCCTGAACCGCTGATACAAGGCAGGATGGATCCATGCTTTCATGTTGTTGACGCTAAATTCTGACGCTACCATCCGAATGTCGCATCAGAAATCGAGACGCATCAGACAAGGCAACGTTTTCCGTTATTGTACAATTTTGGTGAGCCTGTGCGTATTGTAGCCTCAGTTTCCTGTTCTTAGCTGACGGGAGTGGCACCCGGTGTGGTCTTTTGCTGCTGTAGCCCATCCGCCTCAAAAATGCTCTTCTGCATACCTCGGTTGTAACGAGTGGTTATTTGAGTTACTGTTGCCTTTCTATCAGCTTGAACCAGTCTGGCCATTCTCCTCTGACCTCTGGCATCAACAAGGCATTTGTGGCCACAGAACTGCCGCTCACCGGATATTTTCTCTTTTTCAGACCATTCTCTGTAAACCCTAGAGATGGTTGTGCGTGAAAATCCCAGTAGATCAGCAGTTTCTGAAATACTCAGACCAGCCCATCTGGCACCAACAACCATGCCACGTTCACCTTTCTTCCCCATTCTGATGCTCTGTTTGAACTGCAGCAGATCGTCTTGACCATGTCTACATGCCTAAATGCATTGAGTTGCTGCCATATGATTGGCTGATTTTCCTTTATATATTTCCTTTATTATTTTTTTATTTTATTATTTTAAATAATGTATTTGTTTTTCATTTTTTTATATTTATGCATTTTTTTATATTTGAGTTTATTTTAATATATTTAATACTTTATTTTATAAATGATTATTTATTTAATTTATTTTTGCTATATTTAATAAGCCTTGCGTA
>CAIGQW010053352.1:5984361-5994615 GCA_903798125.1 Danio choprae
CATCACAGACACGCTGAACGAGTGGGTCACTACCGAGGAGATTCTGCAGGAGCTGGTGGAGCTCATCTACGTTCAGGTGTGCTTATATTGACTTTCTGAAAATACATTTGTGCGGGAACCCCAAAAAATTCAAGCGGACATCCTAATTAAAAGAATAGTCAGCAAAAAAAAAGGTCTATATTTACTCACCCTCGTGTTGTTATACATATTGGGAGGACTAAAGGGTATAACGGTACCCAGAAGTCATGATATGTGATTTTGGTGTCACTGTTCAATTGATAGTTTTCACATGATGTCACACCATTAGGGGTGAAAAATACGATCTCCCATTAAGTGATTTCTCTTTCTTTCTTTTTTTGCTGCCAAGAAGCCAGATAATTGTGGTGCATTTAGATATAGTGTTACTAATAGACAAGGAGACACGCCTGGGCTGTACGAAAGAACAGCCAGAAAGGAGAAACTTATGAATTTGTGCCAAATGATAGCATCATTGACCCATGACAATCTATGGCACCTATAACTGTCAGTACGTTTGTGTGCTTTTCATACAGTTTCTATTCTAATTCGCAGGTTAATTGCAATTGAAGTATAAATTGAAATGCAAATTCAAAGTAACAATAGCAGAATAGATTTTCCCTACCAGCAAATATTAATCTAAGCAAAACAAACTGACGCCAAATATAAAAGCAGGCACTTTATCGTTATAACGCCATCACCAGTGACTAAATCTCTGAGGAATATCCACAAGATAGATGTAATTGTTGCCAAATAAGAGCTCTGTTATGATAAATGCAATAAAAGCAATCCCACATTTGTTTTCTACAGTCCACATCAATCCCCAACTTTGCCTATACGGGAGCACGGCTCTGTAACCATCTGTCACGTCACATCCGTCTCAGTCCAGCCAACAGGAATTTCCGGAACCTGCTGCTGCAGAGGTAAATAAAACAACAGAAAAAGCCTTATTGAGTAATTTCGGAAACAGAATTTTACTCGTAATCCACATTTTCAACTATTCCGGCTTTTGCTTCAAGTTTTATTTAGTCTCACTTTTTCTGTATGTTTCTGATTGTTTGGTTTGTTAAAGGTCCTGTGAATTCAGAATAAAGTGGTTTTAGATTATTTAAGGACGTCTATGAGCTAGTGTTCTCCAAAACAGTGATAAAATGTACATTTAAAAGATATAAACCTGATATTTGTGTTTCTGTGTGGAGTTTGCATGTTCTCCCCATGTTCGCGTGGGTTTCCCCCACAGTCCAAAGACATGTGCTGTAGGTGAATTGGGTAAGCTAAATTGTCCGTAGTGTATGTATGTATGTATGTCCTGGTCCTCCAGGTTGGGAGTTGAGCATTGGGCTAACAACCCACCTCATAAAAACTAGATGTTACAAAACACCAATATGGTGCGGCTAAATATCAACGTTGATATAAAATTGCCCTGGGAGTAAGTAAGTAAGTAAGTAAACCTGATATAAATGTCCAAAGTTTGCAGTTTGTCACTTCCGCCTACATGGATCAAGGAGTTTTTACTTCAGTTTCAGTATCAAATCTTCTGACCAATCAAATGCTCTTGAGTATCTGATATAACCCGCCCCCTATTTTCATTTGATGTTCATTTGATGTGCTTGAGCTCAACCACTGGCAGAGCTGTAAGAAAAACGTGCTATTTTTTTTAAAGCTGTTTTTTTAAAGGGGAGGAGCTACTATATGCCCCGCCCCTCTTTTAATCTTTCAGTTCAGATTACATCAAACATCGAATACAAAATGCACATTTCAAAGCACTTCACGGGACCTTTAAGTAACGTTTGTATTGTTGCTATTACAGTTGTTTGCCATGAAGACTGACTTAAAATAATTACTACTACTCAATTAATGTAATGTTTGTGTAGATGTCAAACTGAGTTCAATCAGAGGAATCAGGCCGTTAAAGGAGACCCAGAGACCAAGAAAAAGTTTCACTCGTATGTGCTGTTCCTGGGAGAGCTTTACCTTAACCTGGAGGTAGGTTCACACTCCACATCTGACGATTTTTATTCATTGTCTACCATCAGATATGACAAGTATGATTATTACACAGCTCTTTGGGATACTGTTCAAATATATGGAAGTACTGAAATTACCATTGGTGTTTGTAAGTACTTTAAGTCATTTTTACAAAGCCGATTTAAAGTATACATGAAATCATAACCAACCATGTTGCTCACATTGCTAGTTTTGGGGTGAAAAATTCATCTGTGCATGTCATTAAGAAAAATAAAATAGTTTGCCCTTGTAATCTAAAATTACAATCTGTAAATGCACTTCCTGTTTGTTTTCAGTTAAACTCTCAGATTACGTCTGTCTGAGGTAGTGGGTGGGGCTAACATATTTAACCACGCCCTTCCTACTGTCAGTTTTGACAGCAAACAGAAATGGTGAGGAGAAGGTGTCTGTTAGGTTGTAATAACTCAACTTAGGAAATTCCTACTTTACTACATCCAATCAGCTCACAGTAGAAAAAAACAAACAAGCCACGCCCACTGTTTTTTTTTTTTTTTTTTAATTCAAGCAGACTTTAAGGGCGCCCCTAAAGCAGGTCTATGTCTGCTTGGAATTCAGTGTAATGACGCTATGCCGAATTAAACAGTGTGTGTAAATACACATTTTTGAAAATGTATGCCACTGTAAAGATGCTTTTAGATGCAAATAATAATAATCTATTCATTTGTATTGAAAATAAAAGCACAATAACACAGTGATTTGTACCAGACGGGGCTTTTTCTGTTGCAGCCCCTCGTCTGTGGAATGGTTTGCCTTTGTATATCAGCTTATGTTCTTCTCTTGGTGTTTTAAATCTCAGTTAAAAAATCATCTTCTGTCTCTTGCGTTTGATTGTAATTACTTTTATGTTGTGGACATATGCAAGTATAGGGTTTTGTGTGTTGTTTGATTCGTGAAGCACTTTGGTCAACATTTGTTGGTTTTAAATGTGCTATATAAATAAAAAATAAGAATAAAGTGTACAGTTCAGTGTTATTTTAGTGGTGTTTTTATACCGATATCATGTTCATTCATAGTTGGATTTTGACTTAAAATTGAACTTTAGATAAATGGATGTTTTGGAGAAGTTCTGTTATGTGATTTTGCTGTTTATTATATAATATTGCTGTTTAAGTTTAATTTGAGTTCAGTTTTCATTTTCTGTTAATATAATATTTATGTATTTAGTTGTTTTTGTTCATTTATTATGTCTTTTAGTTAGCTATTAATTAGTTAATTAGTTATTTTAGTGGTTTAACCTAAGCTAATTGTAAAGGTATCCTTCTTCTAATATATCGAATATTTGTTATTTAGTCTTTTTTTTTCCTCAGTAAGTTTAAAAGCAGGGATAAGCAGGGATTTTTTACTTGCAGGTTTGGCTCCATTTTAGTTTGGATTCATTTACTGATATTCATTTATTTTAGTTAGTTAAATTATCATAAAGCATTACTGGACTCAATATACTATTCGATTAGCTAAGCATTTTCATCAAATATTTATATATATTTTTGTTAATTGAAAAAAAAAATATATATATATATATCTCAAATCTAATGTCAAAGATATATGTCAAATCTTGTTCGTTTAACGACTCTAGTACAGTTAGCATGTCAACGTTACAAAATAAAACTCAGAGCTTACCCTGCTAGTACATCTAAGTTAATTATGTAATCCTAAAGCTTAAACCAATTAAAGATGTATACTAGCTGCTTTTCCGTAACCTAGTGTCTAAAACCCATCATTTATAATGCATCTGCTCAAATTCATGTATCAGATTTTGTAATTATAATATAACTAGATGGGTTTTTTCTTACCCGATGTACATTTATTCTGTTAACTTCTGCTATTTAGATTTGAATTCTTGAATGTCTTTCAGTTGAAAAGTCGAAAAGGCACACCAGGACGGGCTGATGTTTTACTGGGAGCGCTGAAGGAGCTTCTGAACACATTATTCTCTCACCCGGATGACCCAAACCTCATGTGTGCGGTCAAATTACTCAAGGTATTTATTAAAGTATTATTTCTTCTCTACAGTACATCATAACCACAATAAACATAAAAATACATTGGATTTCAGAGCAGATACTATAAAGGAGTGATCAAGTGACTTCAGAATAAAAAATATATTAAAAAAAAGCCAATCAGAGACTGTAAATGGACACCAAATGAGGAAATACCACAAATATTGATCTGAAATAGTTTTTTCTTATGTAGTTTTGTAGGCAGAACAGTTTTGAATTGATATGCATATGTGTGTAACCCACCGGTTCTACTGCACCCAACCCGGTGTGAGCTGGGATCAAACCGGCAATTCTTTGCATGGGAGTCGGTTGCTCTGACAAGGAGGCTAAAGAACATGGCCTCTAGCGTCTGTCGCTAGAGCAACTTTTAAAGTCAGAGAAGTCAGGCATAGCATAGCATTACCTGCATATTCGCTAGCTGGCCTCCGTTATATATGTATTATTTAGTTTAGTTATTTGGTAACCTGATGTCCATTTGGAGTTTTCAAATGGCTTTTTAGAAAGGACACCTAGACTTTAAAAAAAAAAAAATCTTACAGAAGCTAAATTTTTAGGAGTATAATCCTCAAATTTAAATCAAAACATGGCCAGAGTTTATCTTTCTGGTCTTTCCATGCCTTCATCCTGATAGTCTTATCCATTTTGAAAGAAATCGCAAATCACTTTCACTTATATTTTACTATGTTTTACTCTGTTCCTATAGACCATTTCAATGTGGTGATGTCACTGGCCCATGAACATTTCCTGCTTGTTGCCAAAGGATTTCCTAACTGTAACAAGAGGCAATTCTATCATATCTTAACGTTAAAACTGTCATAACATTATTTATCACTATGTGGACCTTTTTGGATTATTGGAAGCTATGGAAATTAAAAATGTCATACAGGAAATACGTTAGGACCATTGTTATTGTTTACATCCCTATACTACTTTGAGTTATTTTAACTCATGTGTAACAAACTAGCAAATATCTAATTTTAAACAAGACCAGACTTGTGAGCGTAGACCACAGGGTTCAAGAGCTACAGACAGTTTTATTTAGGTTAATTATTTTCTCGGAAAATGGTCAAAAATGGGGCGTAGGTTCAAAATCATAAAATCGTTAAATCACAGGATCCTGATATAAACAAAGACTCTGGGACTAGTAGAGCTGCCCTACAGTGAATCACATCCTTCAACAGTGACATTTTGTATTGAACTGAATCGTCATTGAACAAACTAGAACAAAAATAGCATTCTGTGGAGCTGAATGTGTCTTATGAACTGATTTCACACCGATTTTTCAGTTATTGAACTTGATTTGCATTGTACAATAAGCTTTAGGGCGGCACAGTGGCTCAGTGGTTAGCACTGTCGCCTCACAGCAAGAAGGTCGCTGGTTTGAGTCCTGGCTGAGCCGGTAGGCATTTCTGTGTGGCGTTTGCATGTTTTCCCCATGTTGGCCTGGGTTTCCTCTGGGTGCTCCGGTTTCCCCCACAGTTCAAACACATGCGCTATAGGTGAATTGGATGAACTAAATTCGCCGTAGTGTGTGAATGTGTGTATGGGTGTTTCCCAGTACTGGGTTGCGGCTTGAAAGGCATTCGCTGTGTAAAACATATGCTGGAATAGTTGGCGGTTCATTCCGCTGTGGTGACCCCTGATAAATAAGGGACTAAGCCAGGGGTGTCAAAGTCAGTTCCTGGAGGGCCGGAGCCCTGCAGAGTTTAGTTCCAGTCCTGCTTCAACACACCTATTTGTAGGTATCAAACAAGCCTAAAGCGCTCAATTAGTTTGATCATGTGTGTTTAATTAGGGTTGGAACTAAACTGTGCAGAGCTGCGGCCCTCCAGGAACTGGCTTTGACACATGTGGACTAAGCTGAAGGAAAATAAATGAATAAATAAGCTTTAGGAACTAAATTGTCTGGTCCCATTTTATATTAAGTGGCCTTAAATAATATGTACGTGCACTGAAATGAATCATTTGTTACAATGTACTCATTGTGTAAATACATGTTTTTTCATACTTTTTTTCATGATTGACCATTAGACAAGATGTTTATAATGAAAACACGTTGGTGGATGTTTTTAAAAAGGTATCACTAGGCAGAATTTTAAGTTATCAAACATTGAATTGAAAAATCATATTCAGCTATTAATATACTTTTTTTCTATGAATTTTATTGATTTATTTCTATTTATATGTTTGTTTGTGTAATCGTCGCTTATTGAAATATGAAGTTGTTCTTATCATGTAATGTTTTTATGTGTATTAATCTTGCCATGAAATAGCCATAAGTTGCTGATGTGGCAGTAAATAAACAAACAAACAAACAAACTTATGATTGATTAGATACCTGCATGTATTTACATCTGTAATTCATTTATGTAATTACACATGGTGTCTGCAGGGTCTTAAATATCCTAAATTTAAAAAAAAACTAAATTTTAGGCTGTAAAAAGTCTTACATTCACTGAAATATGGTGTTGTAGGTCTAAATGTTACGTTCGCTTTCACATGAAGGCACAGGAACACGGGATTTATCAAAATACAAAAAATTCTTTACAAACACTCACTCACTTCAAGGGCACTGGAAACACAGGAGACTCAGGAAAGACATGGGGTGAAGACAACATGGAATGTTGATTACATACAGGGAAACTGATTACATACAGGGGATGAATACAGGTGAAACTAATGAACATGGGAAATGGCGGGAAACAGAACAAAGGAATCACATGACATAAAACAGATACCTGACATTACTACCCCCCCCCACCCTTTTTGAAGGCGCGTCCATGCGCCTTCAACACAACAACAATATAATATAAGGGAGGGTGGGAGGGGAGGGTGCCAGGGAGGAGTCTTAAGAGGGAGGAACCAGGAAGGACGTTTGGTGACGAGGAGTGGAGAAATAAGCCAGGGAGGAGTTTCAGGAGGAAGGAACCAGGGAGGGAGCTGGAGCAGGAAGACCCAGGACATAGCCAGAAGGACGGCCCAGGGTGGAGTCGAGGAAGGGAGGGGTCATGGAGGAGGAGTGGCTGTCGACTCCAGGGGGCCGACTGAAGGAGACGCCGCTGATGGCGGTGGAGCCCAAGGAGGAGACAGAGAGCCGTAGGGAGAAGGTGACGCCAAAGGTCCCGGAGGGCCGGGGTGGAGCAGACGGCTCACCTGAGCGAGGCGACGGCGGGGTTCCGGAAGCCCGCGGCGAAGTCAAGAGCGACAGAGGACCAAGGCATAGCTGGAGGGAAGGAGGAGCTGAGCCAATGCGGAGCCCTACGGTCGAAGGGCCAAGGCGAAGTCCGTAGCTCGGAGGAGCGGCAGGCAGCACTCTATAGTGAGCTCCACCTCTGGAGCTTGAGGCCGAGCTGGGGGGCTGGCTGACTGCAGCAGTGCTGGAGCTGGCTGACTGGCTGCAGTCTTTGGTTGGAGTGGAGAGTGTGGGAAGTTACTCACGACTTTGGAGCTTGGAACATCAGGAAATACAGGAGTTAAAAAAACTGTCTGGGAACAGTTGACGCGGAGATACATCTTTGCTGTCTGGAAACAGCGGAAGGGGCTTGACTTCGCTCCAGAAGTCCATGAGCAACTTCCCAGTGTCCAGCAGTTGCCCATCTGTAGAGGGGGGGTGGGCGGGACTCTCACAATACTCGCTGAGGTCTGCCAGGACTCCCCCTTTCGGCGCTGTTGCTGGCTCATGCACCTGAGAAAGACATGGGGTGAAGACAACAACGAATGACGATCAGACAATACAATACTGGACAAAGGACTGGACCAAACACAGGGGTATAAATACAAGGAACATGATTAAACTGATTACATACAGGGGATGAACACAGGTGAAACTAATGAACATTAGCGGGAATGGCGGGAAACAGAACAAAGGAATCACATGACATAGAACAGATACCTGACACTAAAAGAGTTTTTAACAGATCTTAATTTTCCCTTGTCAGTGTAAAGCTACCCGATCAGTACTACCACCAATCCATCTAAAAATAAAAATGTTATGCTGATATGTATATAACTAGAGTTTGCTTGTTTTGACACATTATTTAAAACATGTGGCTAAAAAACAACTAAATTAAAATTTTAACTGGCCATTAGGAAAAATCCTTTGTGTGTTGCCCTGTATAAGTCTGAAAGTTCATTCATCATGGTCTTAAAAAAGTTTAATTACACTGTTGACCATCCCTTACACCTTAACCCACACATACCACCAAAACTATCCCTAATCCTACCAGTATCCCACCTCAAGAGCACCAGAAGTGTTCTGCAATACATTATGAACACAGTAAGCACATTGTATTTACATTTTGATGCAAGTACATAGTAGTTAAGGCCACTTGATCTAAAGTGGGACTAAAGTTGTCTTCTCTTGTCTTGACTTTGAAATTTTAAACAGCAATTAATCTGCAGAAAAGGTTGATGTTGACTTGCATTGTTTCGCTGTACTGTTTTTTTATAAGCTGAGTGGCTCCATTCTGGACGACGCATGGAAAGAGAATGGACAGTCAGACATGGATGAGTTAATTAAGAAGATTGAAGAAATTTTGTTGGACGCTAAATGCAGCCGGTGAGTGATATGGGAAACTGTCGATTGTCTTTTTGCCAGACGTTAAGTGGGATTAATACACATACATTTGATAAACAAATACACCTCATTGAACATGTACACATAGACATCACCTATATTGACTTTATTCTTCTCGTATGAGCGGGCGCAGCCATTTGAATCTTTTTGGCTCAAGACTTCCGGTCTCATTCCCTTCCATTCATTTTTAGAGGTTAAAAACAGCTCTACTACTATTACTGATACTACTACTACTACTACTGCTGCTGCTGCAACAACAACAACCTGAATAATGGCAATGGTAGAAATACTAATAATAATGATAATAAGGAGATAACGGAAAAGGACAAGTCAGAAAAGTGATAATAATAATGATAACAAAAGTAGAAGTAATAATATATTATTATTATTATTATTGTTGTTGTTGTTATTATTACTGTTGTCCTTTTTTTTTTACTGTCGTTATTACTGTCATTACATTACTATCATTGTTGTCACTCCTTACTATTGATTGGTTTCTATCTGTGTTATACATCTATGTTATTTGCTTCATTTAATGATATGTGCGACCTTTAATAATTTCTACTGTTATGCATCTTGTAAACACACACGGCTGCCAGTACCTGACTGTTTTGTTGTTTTTTGTTTTGTTTTTTCATCTGTTCTTAGTTTTTTTCTTCGTTTTCTTCCATTAGTTAGTGATCCCAATTTGTGTAGCTTTTGCATAATACAATAAAATAATAATAATAATGTAAAAAAAACCCAGCTCGTTATGCTGCTTGATGTTGCAAACTGATCTTTTCTTATTTTATTATTCTGCTTTGTCTGTATAGTTATGAACACACTTGTTTGCAGAGCAAGTAATTTGACTGTTTTCTGCCGTTTATTATTACTAGTCGTTTCTCCCGTAGGCAACTGAATCCGAAGTTCTAAAGCAATCACAAAAACGAGCGCACTTCCACATTGAAGAATAAGGTCAATACCATTTGACTGAGGTTATCTATGTTTATATATAATGACTTTAACTGTTAAAAGGTATTAGTTACTAGTTAAAGTTATTAGTAACTAATAAAGTTATGGCAGCTAATAACCTTAACTTTTTTGAATTTGATTGTAATGCAGTAATGTGCATCTTTTGTAAAGCTACTTTGGAACAATAATTATTGTGAAAAGCGCTATACAAATAAACTTGAATTGAATTGTTAAGGTCAGTCGAGCATATGTATGGTTACTGTGGATCTCAATAAGCCAGCTAGGGCTATTCATAAGATCTGCTTTGTTCAAAATCAAACACTGCCCATTGAGACGAAACCCAAAGTGGGTCAGCTGATTTCCCTCACAGTGCATACATTTAAATGTGTAATTCTTTCACCTGCTGTATTCCAGTCCAATTTTTATGCCCTTCACTCACTTCCCTCCGTCTCGTTTCCTCTGATGTACGTCATTAATTACATTACTCAAGTGTCTACTAGGGTGGAACATCTGAATGGGTTTAAGTGCTATGCCCTAAACTATTGAAAACTTGGGAACTACACTGTTGTGACATCACAATCGCATTGCATTTTGGGAAATATAGTTGCTGGAGTGGACATATGAAGCCAGCGAGGCTAGTTTTTATCAGCAGACGCCGCTCCAGGCTAGTTTTTATCAGCAGACGCC
>CAIGQW010053352.1:6028541-6039397 GCA_903798125.1 Danio choprae
AAAGTGTTGGAAACCTGTAACCATAGACTTCCATTGTATTTGTTTCTTCTACTATGCATGTCAATGGTTACAGGTTTCTAACATTCTTCAAAATATCTTTTTTAGTGGTCAACAGAACCAATGTGTAACCGCTTGAGGGGGAGTAAATGATGACAGAACTTTCAGTTTTGGGTGAACTGTCCCTATACATTTTTTTTATTCCAAAAAGGTTTTTAAATATATAAAAATATATATAAAGTACTTTGTTGAAGCCATTTCTATGGAAGTAATAATATTTTATGTTTATGTAGTAAAAATCTGAGAAAAGGCCTGTGTTGCAAATGTAAGTAGAAATTGGAATGTAAACAGTTAACCAGTGATGTAGCATAATGTAATTTGATTGGCTGTTAGATTTAGAACCCCAGGAATCAGTCAGAAGCCTCTAGACTTTTGAGCAACACAGTCTTTTGACCTATGCAAAACTGCAAAGTTAATTTGTAAGAAAAGTAAATATCCTAAGTTTTTATGCTTTAAGATTTACAATTAAACAGTCAATCGAAGAACTTTGGATTCAAGACTTTTATTCACTGACGCTTTTGTGTTGAGTACAAAAGAACTCTAAAGTCCTCAGCTAGTGAGTCGGCTGATTGCGCTCACAGTACTGTGCAAACATTCCAAGCACTCTACCAGCTTTGTTGGCCTAAGGCTTTTGCACAATATTTCAATCAATCAGTCTCTTTATTAAAAACAAACAGAAAATATAGGAAATATGTACAAAAAAACAACAACAGCAGCACACCATTTCCTCTTCAATCAAAAGTCTATGTTTAATGTGGCTTCCCTTGGCACCAAGCACAGCTTGAACTGTTTTGTTTATTGTCCTGAAATTTTCTGAAATAACGTGCTGTTTAATATCAGACTTCTTTTAGCAGAGTTCTTCTTTAGGTTTAGAGTGCCATAGCTTTCTTTTTCTGTCCAGGTGATCTCATACAGCCTCTATAATATTCAGGTCTGGACCATGTGGAGGCCATTTCATGACTGTCTGTGTTTTATCAGCTGTTATCTTTCTCCAAATAGGATTTCACTGCAATTAGCACATCATTATCATGCTGAAAATGAACACTATTACCACCAAAGTCCTTTCCAGAAGGATGGGCATAATGGATAAAATCCTTTCTGTACTTTTCAACATTCACAATTCCATCAATGTATTCACCCTGTATAAAAAAAATTGACCATTTACACATTTATGACTGGTTTTGTGGTTGAAAGGTCACATATATCCATTATACCATCAGTAAAACAACAGATTTAATGTTGACCTAAATCTTTTGCACAGTACTGTATATGTAAAGTATACTGTATATAGTGTATTGACATTGGAATCTTTTTGGCTCGAGGTCTCATTCACTTCCACTGATTTTTAGACGTATTAAACGGCTTGTTATAATATGCTGCTTGATGTTGCAAACTGATATTTCCTTATTGTATTATTCTACTTTTTATATATAGACATGAACATGCTTGTTTGTAGAGCAAGTAGTTTGACCATTTTCTGTCGTTTATATTATTCCTAGTCATTTTTTCCCCATAGGCGACTGAATCAGGTGTACTAAAACAATCACAAAAACGAGCGAGCCCACTTCCACTTTACAGAATGAGGTCAATATAAATGTAACTAAACATATTGTTTGTTTTGAGGCAGAATGCATGCAGTAGGCCTCTCATTTACTGTAGGTTTGTGGGATTTATTTGACCCATTTTATTGTTAAATAGAGAAGTAATGACAGTTCTTCGCAATGTGCCACGTGTCATCGTGCAAACGAAGTGAGCTGCAAAGTTGTTTAGCACTTAGTGTTAGTATTATGAACAATTCGGTAACACTAAGTGGTAATGCAGTGTATGCAAACACCATAGTGTAGTTAGTATGTAAATATATGAATGTTTGGTAACACTTTAAAGTAAAGTTTAGTTTAATTACTGTAGTTGGCATATTATCTTTTTTTTTTTGAAAGATAATAAAAATTTGATATCAGTTTGCAGTGCATTCATCTACATGCTATGAAACTTTTATTAAATATGATATGTATTAAAGGGATAGTTCATACAAAAATCTTCATTTACTCATCCTCCACTTGTTTCAAAGCTGTTTCGTTTTTCTATTGAGCACAAAAGAAAATATTTAGAAGAATGTTGGAAAGCAGCAGCCACTGACATCCATAGTAGGACCAAAGAATACTATGGAAGTCAATGGCTGCTGCTTTCCATTCAAAAAGAATATTGAAACACTTGAGTGTGAGTTAATGGTGAGGACATTTGCATTTTTTAATAATGGTCCCTTTAAATATTAACTACATATTAGAAATTAATGTGTACTATTATAAGAAATTAAGATGAATACATGACACGCGCTTTGTTATTGTTAATGTTAACTGCGGGCGGCACGGTGGTTCAGTGGTTAGCACTGTCACCTCATAGTAGGAAGGTCACTGGTTCAGCAACAAGTTGGCATTTCTGTGTGGAGTTTGCATGTTCTCCCCGTGTTGGCGTGGGTTTCCTCCGGGTGCTCTGGTTTCCCCTACAGTCCAAAGACATGCGCTATAGGTGAATTGGGTAAATCAAATTGTCCGTAGTGTATGAGTGTATGTGAATGTGAGAGTGTATGGGTGTTTCCCAGTACTGGGTTGCAGCTGGAAGGGCATCTGCTGCGTAAAACATATGTTGGATAAGTTGGCGGTTCATTCCGCTGAGGTGACCCTTAATAAATCAGAGACTAAGCCGAAGCAAAATTAACTAACATTACAGATTAACTAACTCTCAAGTGGTTCCAAACCATTCTGTGTTTCTTTTCTCTGCTGGAACACAAAATAAGATATTTTGAAGAATGTTGGAAAGGACATCAGGAGCGCATCGTACTTGGCAAAATCATGATTTAACATCAGTGTTGATCCTGGAAGATCATTTTTGTTGGAAAATGTAATCCATACCTATTCCCTACCCCTAAACCCAACCATAACTGTGTAAGAATGAAAATTATCATATGCATTTGTTTATATGGCAAAACATGTCTTTTTCACCAAGAAGGTCCATACAGATTCCAAAGGCAGATACTGATAAGATCAGGGCCTGGTGTGGGGTCTTTGGGGTTTTTACGATGTGGTCACATGTTGATTGGTCAGTTTGTTTGTCTCAGCATTTGGGCTTTGGTCACATGGTCAAGAAAGATACAAAATAGTTAGTAAACTTTGCTCTGGCTCTTTTTCCTGCTCTGCGCTTTTCTGGCTGTTCCTCCAGCTCTGGAGGCTATCTTCTCTTACTCTACTGCTATCAGGCCATCTTTAGGGCCTACTCTCTTTGTCTCTCTCTCTCTCCCTCCCCTGTCTCTGCCTCTCTCAGGTAACTTTATTTTACATTTAAGCTGGGTACAGTTTATGTCATATGTTTTTTCCATCATTTCATTTTTAATAATTTTATACAGTTATTAGTAACTAATTCAGTTATAACCATAGAGAATTATTGTCATTAAATTTTATTTTCAAGTATTGAAGTGTGAATTACTTTTGATTTACATCAACACTTAATTGCTCCGTATTGCAATACAATGCAATCACATAACAGCAACGCTCTCCCACATTTATAGCTATTAATACTGCCCTTATTTCCGTTTTTGGTATAAGATTGTAGAAGGATGGTTTGACTAGAAATGTACAGTTTTTCACCATCATACTGATCACTTTTTAGTCATTTGGCAAACTACAGTTCGAACCGCTGTAGTTAAAAATACCATTACTTACAACTGTAAATTATTCCCAAAATCAAAGGGGAATAATAGTTAGATAACAATCATGTAGAAGTGCATAAACCTAACCTTAAGCCTACACTTAAACTAAACTGTAAACTTATCCCTTAATTCTGATTGGCTAATTGAAATGTTGTTCCAAGATCAACATACCTGTAGATGTTAATCTAGAAACATGTCCTACTTGATGAAATCAGGTTGGCGTGTTGGAAACCGGTAACCATTGACTCGCATAGTAGGAGAAAAAAAAGCATGGAAGTCAATGCTACCGGTTTCCAGCATTCTTCAAAATACCTTACTTTGTATTCAACAGAAGGAAGAAACTTAAACAGGTTTGATTATTGAGCAAACTTTAACTTTTGGGTGAACTATCCCTTTCACTGACTACAAACTGACATAACCAACAAACAATTGTATTTCAATTAACAAACATTAACTAATGTCTATTTTTGTGAACCTTCACCAATGTTTCTTTTATATTTACCTCTTTCAGGCCTCTTTCTCAAATGTTCAAGCCCTGATGTCGCACTTTAACTCTCTGCCGACTCGACATGATCAGACCAACCATCATGATCAGAATTCAGAGCTGATCCAGAAAATGTCCAAACTGAAACCTGTGAACATGAATAAACCCCCAGGCACCAGGCCTTCTCCAAAACCCCTCATAGTCAAACCCAACTTCACAGTCAACTCTATAGAGACCAGATTAAAAGCCATTGATGCCGCAGGATTGAAGCTTTCCAATAAGGGACAACAGGAGTACGCTTTTTTAAAATCCCCCAGCGCTGGAGCCACACTGCCTGTCATGCCCAAAATGAATCTCCAGAAAGACAGTCCTGCAGCTAAAGAAACCACATCGGCTGATTTATCAGAGCCGAAAAAGAAGACTCTTCCTAGTGTGTTTGCTTTAGGAAGGTGTCCTGCCAAACCAGCCAGACCTTCTTTTGTTGACCTCAGCAAATTTGGAGGAAACGGTAAGATGTGATAAAAAATATTCGCTTACACTTTACAATAAGGTTTCATTACACTGTAAAAAGCAATTAGGTCATTCATTACTTTTCCTTCGGCTTAGTCCCTTATATATCAGGGGTTGCCACAGCGGAATGAACCACCAACTATTCCAGCATATGTTTTACACAGCGGATGCCCTTCCAGCCACAACCCAGTACTGGGAAACACCCATACACTCTCACAGTCACACAATTTAGTTAATCCAATTCACCTTTAGCGCATGTGTTTGGACTGGGGGGGAAACCGAAACACCCAGAGGAAACCCACGCCAACACGGGGAGAACATGCAAACTCCACACAAAAATGCCAACTGGCCCGGCCAGGACTCGAACCAGCAACCTTCTTGCTGTGAGCCAACAGTACTAACCACTGAGCCACCGTGCCGCCTAAGCAATTAGTTGACTTTACTTAAAAAAAAATTGAGTATTCCTTTAAAATGATTAAGTAAATGAACTGTGTGCATAATTATAAAAATTGAGTTAAGTAAACTTCATAATTCTAAGTTACAACAGAAATACTTAACATTTAAAGGGGTGGTCCACTACGATATGATATTTTAAACTTTAGTTGATGTGTAATGTAGCTGTGTGAACATAAATCTCTGTCTGAACTTGTCTGAGCATATTACATTCAAAGGAGGCATTGGCTTTTACAGAGTTAGCTTAGCAAAACCTACAGCGAACTAAATTTGTGGACTACAAAAAAATACATGGGCTAGTGAGATCACAAGGGTTTCCGGTTACATGCATTCACCTCGGGCACACAACGAAGGGGCGTGGCCAGAGGTGCTGTAATGTTAAAGCAGTGAAAGCTAATATGCCATCCAAATGCTGTTATTTCCACAGAGCTTGTTCTGTTTCACAAACACGGGCAGAACATGCAAACTCCACCAACTGAACCAAATGAGAAATGCCAACTGACCCAGCCGGGGCTCGAACCAGCAACCTTCTTGCTGTGAGGCGATTGTGCTACCCACTGCGCCACCGTGCTGCCCCCAGAAAATTTTTTTTTTTTTAAAGATATAGCGCAAGCATTTGACAAAGGAGAATTTCCAGAATCTCTCCCAGTTCAGTGCTGGATTCGGCTAAAACTCCTCCAATCGACAAAGCTGTGGATTGTGTGCCACAACCTGGCAACTACATGCACAGCTTCTAGCGTTAACGGTATGTTGTAGCGAGGACGTAAACAAGGATGTAAACAACAGGAAATGCTGTTTGGCACCATTAGCAATTTAGCTACAAATTCATATTTATCAGTCAAACCGCTGTAAACAGCCACAATCTTCAGCAGCACGTGCAGTGTCTCTTTACGCGTGTCTCTCTATGCGGCCGCTTTCCCTGCGTTCTACATCTCAAATAACCAACTCGCTAAAGATATGTGAACGTTACATATTACTTACACATGCTTGTTCCGAATATATGTGAAAGACACTTGTCAGATTTTATTTTAGAGAGCAGGCGTGAGCTGTGTGCTCTTAATTTCTGTCTGACTCAGGCAGCTAATGCTGCTAACAGCTGCTCTGACTGGACTGTTTAGTAGGGGCGGGACGTGGAGCCAGTCCGCGAATCACAGCACATTATGTTAGCGGACCAATCAGAGCTACTTGAGGGCGAACCTTTCAGAGGAACTAGCAAATATGACAGTCATTTTCATGTTAGCTGAGTAGCTGTATATAATTAAAGTAAGATTTATGAAAAAATTACGTGATTTTCTACAAGTGAAGCATGAGCACACATTGCTTTGCATTTTATAAACACAACCAAGCCTTAAAAATACACTGTGGACCACCCCTTTAAGTAAAATCAGCTTGTCAGTTTAAAGGCAATGGGTTTACTCACTTTTTAACTAATTGCTTTTTACAGTGTAGTTAATGTATTTACTAACATGAACTAATTATGAACTATACTTGTACAGCATTTATTAGGCATAGTTCGACATTTACTATTGCCTTATTAAAATCCAAATGCTTGTTAACATTAGTTAATGCACTTTGAGTTAAACATGAACTAATAATGCACAACTATATTCATTACCTAATGTTAACTAACCTGAGTAAATACTGTGATAAATGTATTGTTCGTTGTTTGTTCATGTTGGTAAATGCATAAATGTTAGTCAAATGTGAACCAACAGTAACTAATACACCCTGATTGTAAAGTGTTACCAATTATTCAATTCACACAACAATACAAAGTAATATATGCTGTAGCCATTTTTGAAAGTGCATTTTATTTAGTTTAAACATAAATTATTGGTGTTTTGTATTCGTTTTGATCTTTGATTTCAATGTGAATGCATAAATGCATGGAAAATGAAACAACAGTAAAGAGGTGAGTCGAACAAAAAAAGGATTTGACCACTCCATGGATTGTTTGATGGTAGATTATTGTTTTAGAGCAATTTTTTATTTTTCATTTTATATCATTTTCATCTTAAATTTGATGCATATTTGGTTGAAAGGTTATGTTTAATAAACAAGAGAATCAAACGAAAGCACGATGTGTGTTCGACTTCAACCATACTTCTCCAGCCTCAGCCAAAAGGCCAGAACACAGTGTATAAAAATATCCAAGCAAATGTTCATTCAGAAATACGTTACATTTACATTTAGTCATTTGACAAATGCTGTTGTTTAAAGCAACTTACAATTGAGGAGGCATTCAGCGATTCAACAAGAAGAGGCAATACACACAAGTGCTAATTATACTTTTAGTTTTCAGAGAATTAAATGCTTTTTAAATGGAGAGAAGAGTGTTTCTACAGGTGGTTGGTCAAGCCCTCTCACCTGTGTGAGGCACACTTCAGAAATGCACAATGTTTTGTTTTTTGCGTTTGTTTTTTATAGATATGGAGAGATTGTAAGAAAGCATCTGGTGCAAATGTGCAAAAAATGGTGCAAGTACTGGTTAAAGTGTCAGAGAGATGAAAGAGTGTGTTTCCTACAGGTGGTTTGTCAAACCCACTCACCTGTGTGAGGCACACTCACAATTGCATAATGTAGTGAAATACAAATTTCCTTGTAAGATCCTGTTTTAAAAAAAACAATAGTAGTGGGAATAAATGTCTTGTACCTACCAGAGGGAAAAGAACCATGTAGCTTTTTAATTTAATTTTTTTGCTTTTAACAAAGTGGGAGTTAAACCAAGCAACAATTATTATAATTAAGGGCAGATTCAGTGTGTGATTTATCTGACAATCAAAATCAAAAAAAAGTTTCGTTTTTCTCAACAAACCTAACCTCAGAGTGTTTAACGAAGGAGAATTGAATGTCAATATCTTTACTTAAATATTTAAAACATTCTACCTCTTCAACTTCCTCCCCATTAACTAACAAAGTTTAATCAAAGTTTGACTGTTGCTACATTGTTATTCCCACAACGCATTTCTTTAGTTAGTAATATTGAGCTGCAAAGAGCTCTCTACTGTCCAACTTGAAATAGAATTAATAAAATTGAGGTAATTATATAATTACTGAGGGCGACGCGGTGGCGCAGTGGGTAGCACAATCGCCTCACAGCAAGAAGGTCGCTGGTTCGAGCCTCGGCTGGGTCAGTTGGCATTTCTGTGTGGAGTTTGCATGTTCTTCCTGTGTTGGCGTGGGTTTCCTCCAGGTGCTCCGGTTTCCCCCACAAGTCCAAAGACATGCGCTATAGGTGAATTGGGTAAGCTAAATTGTCCATAATGTATGTGTGTGAATTAGTGTGTATGGATGTTTTCCAGTTATGGGTTGCGGCTGGAAGGGCATCTGCTGTGTAAAACATATGCTGGATAAGTTGACGGTTCAATCCGCTGTGGCGACCCCAGATTAATAAAGGGACTAAGCTGAAAATGAATGAATGAATATAATTACTGAATATCCTTTACACATCGCCATATCATAAGCATATTTTATGTGTCAGATTTTCACTTTTTTTTAGATTCAGATGTTTTGTTTATTATGTTTTAATTGGAATTATGTTTAGAATAATGTTAAAGTACTTCCACAGTTTTGTGGTGGTAAGAGTTTTTAAAAAGGTTTTATATTGTTCTATTGTGTTCATAAAACCAGCATTTATTTGCTCAGAAAACAGCTAAAATAAAAAAAACAATATTGAAAATATATTAAAATGTATTTTATTTCTGTGACTTATTAGCATCTTCAGTTTTCATAGTCACGTGTTCATTTGAAAATGACGATTTGTAAAATCAAGGTAAACCTATGTGTTCGCAGCACATGTTTCTCTTGCGTTTGCTTTTGAAAACAATATTGGTTGGGTTTAGGTCAGTAATTCACTTGTCAGGTGATCTGTACTAAAAGCCCTCGCCCCCTTCCAAGTGGAAGTCTACAAGAAGAATGTGTATCTGAAATGTACAACAAAACTTACTTAAAGTAACATATTGCAGATTGGAGAGAAAAAAAGTAGACAGCGCCCTCTAGTGGATTTGTCATCTGAAATCTGCAATGAAACGTAGCTGGTGCAATGTATTTTACATTTCTCAAAAATGTAGGCGGAAGCTTGAATTTCCAAAGAGCCTGGGCTATAATAATAATAATAATAATAATAATAATAATAATAATAATAATAATAATAATAATAATAATAATAATAATAATAATAGCATTTGGAAGTTTCCCTAAATTTGTTTTGGTGTTTGTTTATTTCTTTGCTTGTTTGTTTAAACCAGTTTCATAGCTGGTCAAAATATTTATTGGTGGTCAAATTTGTCAAGCATGGCAGAATGTTTAAAAATGACAAAAATCTATATATACTGCAACTGTAAATTCTGTTAAAAACCTATGTATATATGTGATTGATTACACTTCACAGTAAAGTTGTAAAGTTTGTACAGTTTTTCTCACATGTTCTGTTTCTGTCAGTGTCCAATTCCAACAACCCAGCTTTTTCTGTCCTCCCCCCACCTCCACCTGGTCATCCGTCAATCGCATCTGTGACTCCGCCCCCTCCAGCAGACTTCTCATTTCTCCCTCCTCCTCCTCCAATGTGAGTCTGATTATGAGATGTAACAGTGTCAGTGACTATTCTGGAGATGCATTAAATATCATAATTCAATAGAAATATAGTATGTTTTATATGTGCATACTATATATTATATTATATTATATTATATTATATTATATTATATTATATTATATTATATTATTATCTATCTATTATATACTAACTAATTAATAATTTGTTTATCAACATGACACTATTACAGGAATTAATACTGATGTATACATTTACAATGTAACTTATTTATTTTATGGTATGCCACTACAATAATAATGAACTATACAGTAAAAATGTTTGTACTTTTTGTATGGAAATTCAATCGAATTAAGACAAAGATGTTTTAATTATGTAAAGGTTAATAATGACAATGAAAAGCTGTGTTTCTTCTGTTGTGAACAGGGATCAGGAGGACTTTTATGATGATGCGGGCGTCGTGGACCAAACACAAGCGTCATCAGGTCTGTTATTTAACTTTGTTTCAAGTGCAGTGACTAACAAAAAGTTTGTCTGCTTAATCTCTGAATGTCATTGCATCAGATTCAAAACTAGTGGTCTAATTTTAAATAATAAGCACATCCAAGCGTCACATGCAGTTCTTTCATTTTGATGGCATTTAGCAGGAAAACTGTACAATTCAGTGTTTTTTTTGTCATGTTCTGTTTCTGTCAGAGTCCAATACCAAAAACCCAGCACAAGCGTTTTCCTTCCTCCCCCCACCTCCACCTGGTCATCCATCAATCACATCTGTGACTTTCCCCCCTCCAGCAGACTTCTCATTTCTCCCTCCTCCTCCTCCAACGTGAGTCTGATAATGAGATGTAACAGCATCAATGACTATTCTTCTATATATACACTCACTGGCCACTTTATTAGGTTGTACACCTTTTTGCCTTCAGAACTGCCTTAATCCTTCCTGCATAGCTTCAACAAGATACTGGAAATATTCGTCAGAGATTTTGATCCATATTGACATGATAGCATCACGCAGTTGCTGCAGATTTGTCGGCTGCACGTTTATTATGCGAATCTCCCGTTCCACCACATCCCAAAGGTGCTCTATTGGATTGAGA
>CAIGQW010053352.1:6067114-6085817 GCA_903798125.1 Danio choprae
TGGTTTTCTGTTGTACAGTGTTCTGTTGGTTTTCTGTTGTACAGTGTGCTTTTTATAAAAATGTCTTGCTTAAATATAACTCTGTTCTGCTTTCAACCAAATGCACCTGTGTTTTCTGTGAGACTGTAAAAAAAGTGAGATTTATTGGGAAGTGCCAGAGGGGTTTGTGAGTTGAAAGATGATGAATAAAGGATGAAATGTATGTATTATTTAATATAAATGAGGTGGCATTGTGGCTCAGTGGTTAGCTTTGTTGCCTCACAGCAAGAAGGTTGCTGGTTTGTGTCCCGGCTGGGCCAGTTGGCATTTCTGTGTGGAGTTTGCATGTTCTCCCCATGTTGGCGTGGGTTTTCTCCGGGTGCTCCGGTTTCCCCCACAGTTCAAAGACATGAGCTGTTTCTCAATATGCGTTCTTCAGCGTTCTTGTGTCCTCGTGTACCGTCATCCTCAACAGTCAAATTTCAGTTTCAAAACTCAAGACCGCAAGATCGGAGGAGGTGTGAAAGTTCCAGGGTGTGTTTTTGGTATCGAGGATGCACCTATGCAGACTTGAACACTGAACTCGCTCTAGAAGTCCCAGAAGTCATTATGACTGAATAAAGGAGGTGGGAAGCGCTGCATTTTATATAGATTTATTAATAAAGTTCAGAGATATTCAATTCAAGTTTATTTATATAGCGCTTTTTACAATGTAGATTGTGTCAAAGCAGCTTATAACTTATATATATATAACTTATATGATATGACTTATTTATCTCAGGAGTTTCCCTAAATGAGACTGTGAAAGTAACACATTAAGGGTGCTTATTTGCTGAAATTCGTATTAAAACCTGTTTTATTTGTATTGTGCAAAGTATATTTGTAAGGGTTTTGTGCGTGTTATATACATTGAAAAGGGAAAAACAATAAATTGTTGTATAATTGCTGTAATGTTTAAATAATTTTCGTTAAAAATGCGTGAAGGTGAACGTGACCATCAGGAGGAACGCAGCATCTCATTTCTCAAAGCACGCGTTCTGTGTTCTCGCGGTCTCCCGAGTTCGTTCTTCCGAGGTGACCTTGCAAGACTGGTCTTCACAAGAACGCAAGTCCGTTCTCTGCGTTCTAGTAATTGAGAAACAGCCATGCGCTATGGGTGAATTAAATAAACTAAATTTGCACCAGACGCTTTGTTACAATCACTCCATATCTCTTAAACAAAAACAAAAATTGATGAAGTGTGCCTCACACTGGTGAGTGGGCTTGACAAACCACCTGTAGAAACACTCTTCTATCTCAAAAGAAATCTCCCTCCTTACTCTAGCACTTAATTGTCTGAAAACGAACAGTTCATTATTATAATTAGCACTTGTTATGTGTATTGCCTGTTTATTTTGAATCGCTGAATCCCTCCCTAACTGTAAATCTCTTTAGATTAAGGCATCAGCTAAATGACTAAATGTAAATGTATCTGTCTCAGTTTGTCAAATGCATCTTTGAATTATCTTTCTCTCTGCTCATACCTGTAGATTTCTGTCCATCCCGAAAGGCTTCTCCTACCTCAATGAAAGAGGCTACGTCAGCAAACAGCTGGAGAAATGGCTGAAGGTGAAATGTCAAACTCTCTCTGTTTTTCTTCCTCTTGACTGCAGTTGTAGTAAACTGTGTGTGTGTGTGTTTTTGCAGGAGTATAATCTGAAATATGTGGACATGATTGAAGAGCAGCTGAATGAAGCTCTTACAACTTACCGCAAACCTGTCAACGGAGACAACTACGTCAGGCGCAGCAACCAAAGGTCTAAACAATGCTTAATGTTTTAATTATGTTAGCAAATTACCATTGCATGAATGGCAGGTTAGTTTCTGGGGCTGATTTATTTTGTTGCTGTTCACTAAAATTATTTACTATTATTATTATCATTATTATTATTATTATTATTATTATTATTATTATTATTATTATTCATTCATTTCATTCATTTTCATTTCGGCTTAGTCCCTTTATTAATCTGGGGTCGCCACAGCGGAATGAACCGCAAACTTATCCAGCATGTTTTTTACGCAGCGGATGCCCTTCTAGCCGCAACCCATCACTGGGAAACATCCACACATACCCACTCACACACATACACTACGGACAATTTAGCTTACCCAATTCACCTATAGCGCATGTCTTTGGACTTGTGGGGGAAACTGACCCAGCCGAGGCTTGAACCAGCGACCTTCTTGCTGTGAGGCGAACGTGCTACCCACTGCGCCACCGTGAGGCCCATTATTATTATTATTATTATTATTATTATTATTATTGTTAATTAAAATAAGATATAAGCTTATATAAGTATATTAAATAAATAAAATGTGTTTTTTTCTAATTGTTTTGAAGTAACATTTCCAAAATCCTCAAAATAGATAGGTAGATATTTAATATGTAATAGAGATTGAACAGTTCCTGGGGCTGATTTATTTTTGTGATTGTTAACTAAAACGATTAAACTTTTTTTTGTTAATTAAAATAAAATATGAGCTTATATAAATATATTAAATAAATAAAATGTGTTTTTTTTTATTGTTTTAAAGTAACATTTCCAAGCATGGGTAGTTTTAATATAGATTTAATAGTTCGTGGGGCTGATTTATTTTTGTTTTTGTTAACTAAAATTAATGAACTGTTGTTGTTTTTTTGTTAATTAAAATAAAATATGAGCTTATATAAAAATATTAAATAAATAAAACGTGTTTTTTTGTTTGTTTGTTTTTTGAAGTAAAATTTCCCAAATCCTTAAAATAGATAGGTAGATATTTCATATAGATTTAATAGCTCAAATAAAATATGAGCTTATATAAGTATATTAAATAAATAAAATGTGTTTCTTTTTTTTTCTTTTTTTTTTTGAAGTAACATTTCCAAACAAAGGTAGAGATTTAACATAGATTTAATAGTTTGTGGGGCTGATTTATTTTGTTATTGTCAACTAAAATTAATGAACTGTTGTTATTTTTTTGTTAATTAAAAATAAAATGAGCTTATATAAAAATATTAAATAAATAAAACGTGTTTTTTTGTTGTTTTTGTTTTGAAGTAAAATTTCCAAAATCCTCAAAATAGATAGGTAGATATTTCATATAGATTTAATAGCTCAAATAAAATATGAGCTTATATAAAATAAAATTAAAACTTAAGAATTTAAGAGATTAAATCTGTTGTCAGTTGCATTTATTTTTATCACAATATTGGCAAATTATCATTATTTTTTCAGTGTTTGTGATTTATTTTTATTTTTTTGTGCAGTTAAATTGAAAATCTTGTTTCAATCACTATTAAGTTAAGAAGTAAATTGAGTTATAAATAGTACTTTTATGTTTCATATTTTATATCTCTATTTTACGTTTTTATTAAATTCAGGTTTTTATAATTTTGTTATTTTCAACTATTATTTGTATATTTACATTATGCTTTAATTTAGATGCATTTTAGTTTTGAGTCATTAAGGCTAAAAATAAGATATACATTGTATGTGTAAAACTTGAATGAAGAAATGATCACAAATGTAATTTAGCTAAACTAAGCAAAGCTAATTCATAATATTAATAAATATTACATTTATTTCTGATACTATATAAATAACGCAGAAGTAATACTGGTATGAATGTGTATATAAATATGATGCAGTCATTTCCTTCAATAGCTTAATTTAAGCTATATATTCATTCATTCATTTATTTTCTTTTCGGCTTAGTCCCTTTATTAATCTGGGGTCCCCACAGCGGAATGAACCGCCAACTTATCCAGCATATGTTTTACGCAGCGGATGCCCTTCCAGCTGCAACCCATCACTGGGAAACATCCACACACGCTCATTCACACTCATACACTATGGACAATTTTAGCTTACCCAATTCACCTGTACCGCATGTCTTTGGACTTGTGGGGGAAACCGGAGCACCCGGAGGAAACCCACACCAACACGGGGAGAACATGCAAACTCCACACAGAAATGCCAACTGACCCAGCCGAGGCTTGAACCAGCGACCTTCTTGCTGTGAGGCGATCGTGCTACCCACTGCGTCACTGTGAGGCCCAGCTATATATAATAATGTAAATATAATAATAAAATGGACACAAAAAACAACAGAATTACTAGGATTTAAATAAAATATGAAATCCTCAATTTATACACAATTCTCAAAATAAATAAATAAATAAAGACTAATTAAAAGTAGTAATAACTGCTATAATAGCATGTAAATAATACTAAAATAATGCCAATAAACTTGATGCATACCTTTTTATTTTGTATCTCATATTTTAGGTTACAGAGGCCAAATGTGTTTCTCCCAGTGCATTTATACGGGCAGCTGGTCCATGATAAAACCGGCTGTCTGCTTCTGGAAGCTCAGGTATCTGATAACACACTCGCTGCTCACTTGGACTGTAAAATCCTGTGTGTTTTGTGCATTTCATTGTTCATTGTGCTTGTTAGGGGGTTATCCCAGACCTGAGCTACACAGTGCGATCTCCAGTGCTGGACAAATGGGAAGGTGTTAAACAGCTGAAAGCAGCACTCTGGGCTCTGGTCAGTGGTGCTTTTTACTCACTGTATGTTTAATTGCATGTATTAATATTAATATTTGTCATTCTGAATGTTCCAGGGCAACATTGGCAGCTCAAACTGGGGTCTAAACCTCCTCCAGGAGGAAAACGTGATTCCTGATATTGTTGCTCTGGCTCAGCACTGTGAGGTTTTGTCCATACGTGGGTAAGACTGCCTTTTATTGAAATATATGGGATTATAAATTAATGACTGGATGGCATAAAAAAAGAGAAAATAATGTTTACATGCAGTTTAGGGTCAGCAATATTTATTTTATTATTAAGATTTAGTTAATTTTATTCAACATGGTTGCATTAGTTAAAGTAATGGTCATTTATTTATAATAATTATAATTAAATTTTTTATTATTTTAGTATTTTTAATATTTAAATATTATATTATAATATTAAGACCCACTTTATATTAAGTGTCCTTAACTACTATGTACTTGCATCAAAATGTAAATACAATGTACTTACTGTGTTCATAATGTATTGCAGAACACTTCTGGTGTTCTTGAGGTGGGATACAGGTAGGGTTAGGGACAGGTTTGGTGGTATGGATGGGTTTCAGGGTGGGTAAAGGTTTAAGGTATGCTCAACAGTGTAATTACAAATCTAGTTACATAAATTAATTACAGATGTAACTACATGCATGCATTTAATCAAACATAAGTACAATGTAAAAACATGCATTTAGACAATAAGTACATTGTTACGAATTATAAATTTCAGTGTAAGTACATATTAGTCAAGGCCACTTAATATAAAGTGGGACCAAATATTATATTAATTGTATTAAAATATGTAAATATTATATCTAAGTATACAGTATGTCACAAAAGTGAGTACACCCCTCACATTTCTGCAAATATTTATTTATATCATTTCATAGGACAACACTGCAGAAATGACTCTTTGACACAATGAAAAGTAGTCAGTGTAAAGTTTGTATAGCAGCGTAAATTTATTGTCCCCTCAAAATACAGCCAATAATAGCTGAGCCCCTGGCAACAAAGTGAGTACACCCCTAAGTGAAAATGTACAAATTGAGCACAATTAGTCATTTTCCTTCCCCTGTGTCATGTGACTCATTAGTGTCACACTGTCTCAGGTGTCACCAGATAGCAGGTTAGTTAAATTTGGTATAAAAGCTCTTCCACTCTCTCGACCTGGCCACTGAAAGATCAACATGGCACCTCATGGCAAACAACTCTCAGAAGACTCCGAATTGTTGCTTAACATAAAGATAGCCTAGGCTATAAGAAGATAGCCAACACTCTGAAACTGTGCTGCAGCACAGTGGCCAAGACCATCCAGCGCTTTAAGAGGACAGGTTCTTCTCAGAACAGGCCTCGCCATGGTCAGCCTAAGAAGCTGAGTGCACGTTCTCAGCGTCAAATCCAAAGATTGTCTTTGAAAAACAGACGGATGAGACCTCCTTGAAATTGGCACAACAAGCACAAACGGAGCACAAACGAACGAGACTATTTTGGTTAAATTTACAGCATGTCGGGGGGCTGGTGACGTCATCGCCCATTATTCAATGTGTAATATTTTAATAGCGGAAACAGCACAAACGGAACTTTCACCGGCACAAACCAGCACAAACGGAGCACAAACGAACGAGACTATTTGGGGTGAGTTTGAAGCATGTTGGGGGGCTGCGTGACCGCTGAATGACCTACAAAAATTATTTGAATATCTCAAAAACCAAAACAGCACAAACGAATATTTTTGCAGCACAAACGAACGAGACTATTTTGCTGACGTTTTGTGTTGGGAGGGGGGCCAACTTCACGGAGGTACGGATGGGTGCTTCCAGGTAAAGGTGATGGACTGGCCAAGCATGCCTCCAGACCTAAATCCCATAGAACACCTATGGGGCATCCTAAAAAGGAAGGTGGAGGAGCACAAGGTGTCAAATGTGCACCACCTCCGTGATGTTGTAAAGAAACGTAATTTGTAATTTATTAATAAATGTCGTTTATTTCTGTCATTCAAAGCTGAATTTACATTATTAATCCAGTCCTCAGTGTCATATCATCTTTTTAAAGGATCATATTTTATAATGGTAATGTATAACCTGATGTGTTGAGTTTAGAAGCATTTTAAAAGCATTATTTGGACATTTGTAAGTCAAACCGCAACATTACCTTGTCCATGATGTTTTCTTCATGTGTTATAAATGTGAGCACAACAATTTTTTTAAAGTGTTTCTTTTACCCAAGAGCTCCAAGTCTGAAATAATCTTGCATCATATTTCTAGTAACGGTCAGGTGTGTTTGTGTGTGCGTCTGTCTGTGTCTGTCTTTCTGTGTGTGTGTGCGCAGTACGTGTGTGTATGTGCTGGGTGTGATCAGCCGGACGCGGCAGGGCAGTGATGTGCTGAAGGCTTTCGGTTGGGACTCAGTTCGTCACAGTCGCAGGCAGCAGTGGCCCGTGGTGCCCGATGAGGTGGAGGCTCCTCTGGCCAGTGAGCTGTCCTCCATCCCCAGCACTCTCAGCCTCAACTCTGAGTCCACCAGCTCACGACACAACAGCGAGAGCGAGAGTCAGCCCAGTCAGTCCATGCACACATTACTCTTCACTTTGTTTTAATTTACTAGGCTTTAAAAAAAAATTGATACTTGTTTAACCCCTTAACTGTCACATTCCTGCCACCAGGAAGCTTATAAGTTTAGATCACTTTTTTGCAATTACGTAGGAAGAGTAAAACACATTTACTGTCACCCCACAACCTGCAGGACCATTTACGGTTACATTTTAAAACCCTAATATTGTAGTCTAAACATAAAGCAATTATGACAAATATCTATATATCATTTGAAAGCTGGTGACTTCTGCTTATTTTTGATAGATATTAGTGAGCCAACGTTATTTAATAATTTTGCGACAAGGATACTCAGAGTTGTAAAGCATTACTTTGATTTCCTCGTGTAATTTTTTAGATGCTTTTTTTTCAGAAACTAAATTCAAATCAAATACAACCAAACTTCCCAAACTGCTTTAGAATGTTATGTCTACATTATAAATATTGTCAAAAGAATTAAAAAATATATGGTTCATATTCCTTAAAACATTGGGGGCGCTCTTGTATGGGCACCAATGAAAACTGATTGTCATCTGGTGGTCATGTTTGGTACTGCAGTCAAATAAAATCTTACTGAAAGTGATTTTTTTTGGGGATCAACTTTAAATTTGGATAATATATACATATATATATATATTTTTTTTATATATATATATATATTTAGCTTTGATTTTCTGTCAATTTTAGGTTAAAACAGGTTTTGTAAAACACATATTTTATGTAACAATAAAGTATACATTTATTGTTTTATTATTTTCATAAACATAAAGGCACATAACTTTTGTTTTATTTCACTTTTTGAACTTTTTTTACTTTAGCATACTCTCAAAATTATTCAGCATAAACCTACAAATTGTGTTTGTACAAAATTCTGTGCATAAATAGGAAAAGAATCTCCACAGATTTTGTTTTAGGAAGTACATGGATACAAAAAATACATGCATAAACAATCATTGCAGTTGGTTGTTTTACATTTGACATCCTTTCTAACACTTCACACGTCGTTTCTCCTGCAGGTTTGTATTTTATGGATGACGATCGTGAGGGTTTGGACATCTACGAGGACTCATCCCTCAGCATGCACGCCAAAACCTCCAAGGAGCGAAGTCCGTTCACCATCCTGACCCCTTCGCATCTCCGAAACCGCTTTCTCAATTCTCTATCCCTCCCCAGTAAGAAAGGCCGGAGCCCGACGGACACAAAAGGCACGAGTTTCACAGCAAAAACCCCAGAAGAGCTCCGGCTCATGCACTGCACCCGGAGCATCGCAGAAGCCTCAAATTCTTCTCCAGGACACTCCGAAGTTTTTTATAATGGCAGCCGAATGCCCCGCAGCCCCACAGTCAGCCTCGAGACGTCATTCGTGGGTATTAAAGCGCTAGCAGAGCCGTACGCGACAGATTCTGAATGCAGGAATCAATATAAGAGAGAACGAAACAGCAGGGAACGCTTAACCTGCGACGGTGCATCTGTGCTTCCCGGCGGCGGGACATTTAAAAGCCGCAGTCAAAGTTTTAACACGGACACCACCACTAGTGGGATCAGCTCTATGAGCTCCTCGCCGTCCCGAGAGCCTGCTATGGATACAGACTGCGCTAGTCTGAACACTGTGGTTAGCGCTAGGACGGTGAAAATGCAGCATTCGCTCAGTCCTAATAATCACATTCTGCTGTCCAAGTCGAATTCTACATCGCTGGTTCCTCCTGGGTCGGCGCACACGCTGCCGCGGCGGGCGCAGTCGCTTAAATCGCCCTCGGTGGCCACTATTAAGAGCCTGGTGGACTGTAGTTACATGTACACAAGCCCGCGGGACGCGCTGGGATACGCCACGCTGAAACGGCTGCAGCAGCAGAGGATACACCCGTCCCTGTCCCACAGCGAAGCGCTGGCGTCTCCTGCCAAAGACGTGCTGTTTACTGACACCATCACCATGAAGACACGGAGCCTCGACTCACGGCTCACTCCACGCAGGTATGCAGCGTTCATTTATACTGTGTATTTAGACTCTAGTGTGGGTATTTAATGGATTTCACCATCAGAATAGCACACATACAATTAATATCAGAATTATTAGTCTCCCTGAATATTTTTCCCCCTATTTCTGTCTAACGAAAAGATTTTATTTTAACAAAATTTACATGATAGTTTCTCATTATCTCATTATTTCTTATAACTGATTTCTTTTATCTTTGCCATTATGACAGCACATAATATTTTACTAGATATTTTTAAGTTACTAGTATTCAGCTTAAAGTGAGATTTAAAGGCGTAACTATGTTAGTTAGGCATTCATTGTATAATGATGGTTTGTTTTGTAGACAGTCAGAAAAAAATATCGCTAAGGGGGCTAATAATATTGACCTTAAAATAGTTTTTAAAAAAATAAAATACTGCTTTTATTCTAGCCGAAATAAAACAAATAAGACTTTCTCCAGAAGAAAAAAATATTAGGAAAAATATAGGAAATACTGTGAAAAATTCCTTGCTCTGTTAAACATCATTTAGGAAATATTTGACAAAATATTCACAGAAGGGCTAATAATTTTGACTCCAACTGTATATACTGGAGATATATATATATATATATATATATTCCACTATATACTGGAATGGCATTAAGAATGGAGATACTGTATTTATTTATTTTTATTATTATATTATTTTTATTATTACTATTTTTACTATTTTGTCCCCATATGTTGAGACAGTTATCTTGTGGCTGTTAGTAGATGCTGCTGTATCCTGCTAAACTTTAATTTGTCCAAGTAATATATATATTTTTTCAGTTCTCATTTTTTGAGTATTATATATTACATTTTCTGTGTCTGTCTCTGTGTTTGTGTTTGTGTGTGTGTGTGTGTGTGTGTGTGTGTGTGTGTGTGTGTGTGTGTCATACGAATATAAAGGTTCATTTATTAATTTATTAAATTAAATTTGATAGTTTTTTTTAAACAATATTAAGAATGGGTACTAAATAATGTTTATCATTTTTAATTATAAAACTAGACATGAAATATTATTTTATTACATAATTGTATATTGCAAATGTATAATTTAATATAAATTTGAGAAAATAAGATTTCTTAAATACTCCTGAAATTTCTGAGTTATTAGAGTTATAGAGTCATCCCCGAAATTATTCATACTTTCATTCATTCATTTTATTTTTGGCTTAGTCCCTTTATTAATCTGGGGTCGCCACAGCGGAATGAACCGCCAACTCATCCAGCATATGTTTTACGCAGCGGATGCCCTTCCAGCTGCAACCCATCACTGGGAAATTATTCATACTTCTGGCAAAAAAAAACAAAACAAAAAAAAAAACTTGCTGGTTGAATATAAGAAAATGAAAGAAAATTGAATAATTTTGGCGGTTCATTCCGCTGTGGCGACCCCAGATTAATAAAGGGACTAAGCCGAAATGAATGAATGAATGAATGAATGAATAATTTTGGGCTTAACTGTATATTCATTAATTTTCCTTCAGCTTAGTCTCCATTTCAGGGGTCGCCACAGCAGAATGAACCACCAACTATTCCAGCATATGTTTTACACAGTGGATGTCCTTCCAGCCACAACCCAGTACTGGGAAACACCCATACACTCTCACATTCACACACACTCATACACTACGGACAATTTAGTTTATTCAATTCACCTAAAGCGCATATCTTTAGACTGTAGGGGAAACCGGAGCAGCCGGAGGAAACCCACACCAACACTGGGAGAACATGCAAACTCCACACAGAAATGCCTCCTAGCCCAGCCGGGACTTGAACCAGCGACCTTCTTGCTGTGAGGCGACAGTGCTAACCACTGTATATATAGTTTTTTATAATACAAAATAAATAAAGCAACAAAAAATAATAATATAAATGGACTAACAGACTAATAAAAAAAGACTAAACAAATTATATTATATATTTTTTGGTGAATTTTGTTTTTAATTATGATTTGTTCTTGACGTGTTGTGACATTCACTCATGTACGAAAGTGCAGATGGAGATCAGGGTGTTTTTGCTGGTCCTCAGGTGTTCTCCTAAAAGGTATTGTGGGCCTTTCAGCTCCAGTCGCAGAGTGTCCAGAACTCTTGTGCCATGGTGGGTAGAGCGAATCAAAAGTACAATGCCCTCTTTAGCTAGAACCCACCGTAGAGTTTATCATAGCAAGACTGTAGAGTACAAGACAGCATCCCGTCCTGTGTGACAGTTCCAGTCCCAGTCAGTGTCCCCTAAATACTGTAGATTCTCCACATTTCAGTCATTCATTCATATTTTATGATGAGTTAGAGACTGAATTTCGATGCACCTGAAAGACTCTGTCAGATGTTGCTGAAGCACACCTAGATTAGGGCTGAGCGATTTAATCAGAATCGAATTACAATCACAATTTGACTCATTGCGATTGGCTAATCACAAGAGGTTGCTATGCGAATCCTATATAAATATATTAACATAACAAATATGTCAAATATGTATCCAAGCTTGATTAATATTCAGAAATCCAACCAATTATCAGTAGTAGCAATAATGGCCAATGATATGACAAATATCACTAAGTTCTGTTATTAAGAAATATAAAGGTTAATTATCTGATGTTTTGTTAATAATTGAACTCGTATTTTCAAAACTATAAGAATGTATAGTGCTTTCTACTTGTGAGGAGCAGCACACACACACACACACATAATGCATATGAAATAAATAATGACTGCATTTACACATATACAGTACACATACACTGCCTGACAAAAGTCTTGTCGCCTATCCAAGTTTTAGGAACAACAAATAATAACTTGACTTGACTAGTTGATCATTTGGTATCAGAAGTGGCTTATATGAAAGGCAAAGGCCTCTAGATTACGCTTATTTTACCAAAATATAATATAATCATGCCTTGATTTTTAATTATTTCATTAGGACAGTAAGGTCTGACTTTGCTTAGACAAAAGTCTTGTCACTTAACAGAAATAATGTACAGTATAGAATATAAAGTCATGGTGCAGTGGAAAAAGAATGAATATTGTGTATGACTCTCATGAGCTTGGAGGACTGCATCCATACATCTCTGCACTGACTCAAATCACTTATTAATAAAGTCATCTGGAATGGCAAAGAAAGCGTTCTTGCAGGACTCCCAGAGCTCATCAAGATTCTTTGGATTCATCTTCAATGCCTCCTCCTTCATCTTACCCCAGACATGCTTAATAATATTCATGTCTGGTGACTGGGCTGGCCAATCCTGGAGCACTTTGACCTTCTTTTCTTTCAGAAACATTGATGCGGAGGCTAAAGTATGAGAAGGAGCCGCATCCTGCTGAAGAATTTGCCCTCTCCTGTGGTTTGTAATGTAATGGGCAGCACAAATGTCTTAATACCTCAGGCTGTGGATTTTACCATCCACTCTGCAGATCTCTTGCACGCCCCCATACTGAATGTAACCCCAAACCATGATTTTTCCTTCACCAAACTTGACTGATTTCTGTGAGAATCTTGGGTCCATGCGGGTTCCAATAGGTCTTCTGCAGTATTAGTGATGATCGGGATGCAGTTCAACAGATGATTCATCAGAAAAATCTACCTTCTGCCACTTTTCTAAATGATCAACTAGAAGTCAAGTTATTATTTGTTGCTCTTACAACTGGGATCGACGACAAGACTTTTGTCAGGTAGTGTTTGTATATATATATAGTTAAAGCATCTTGAATTCTTTTCATTTGACGTGTGTGCTGCACACTATTGAGAACATTGAGCTGAAGTGTGACTTCAAAAAATGAAATCGCAAATCAAATTTGTATTGCAAGTCAGATAAATTCAAATTAGATATAACTCTGAATCACACAGGCCTAACCTAGATGAGGTAGTGCTGATGTTGATGATAACTCTACTCCTGCAGATCCTATAGACTTGGTTGGTGTTTTGTCATTACTTAAGCGTGTTGTGTCCAATTATTGTTGTTATTAAAAATTACAGCCTTTTCAAGTGGGTTGATCAGATGCTGATGTCTGTTAAACGTGCCATTATCGTCTTGTGAAAAGGGTCCATTCAAGTATGGTAATGGCTGTTTGGTTTCCAACACAAGCTGTACTGTAAGTGGTTGACCAATCACAACTTTCTGAGCAATTTATCTTACCAATCAGAGTCAAGTAGAGTCTCTGAAAGGCAGGATTTAGAGAAGCTGGATCTTTTTGACATTCTGTGAGGAAATAGCTGATGCTGCAAGTTCTGCAATGTTCATTGTGAGGAAATTTGTGTTTTCGGTTTTGTTGGATGGATGTACATCTATTTTAGGGAAACGTTTAAAACACAATTAGGAGCCTTTGAAGTACACATGAAATCAAAATTAAGCATATTGATTTAGTTTGCTCACATTGCTAGTTTTGGGGTGAACAATTCATATGTGCATGTCATTAAGAAAAAAAAACAATAGTTTGACCTTGTAATCTTTAATTAATTGTTTTCAGTTCAATTCTCAGATTAGGTCTGTCTGAGGTATTGGGCGTGGCTAACATACTTAACCACGCCCCTCCAACTATCAGTTTTGCCAACAAACAGAAACAGTGAGGAGGAGGAGTCTGTTAGGTTGTAATAACTCTCCCGAAACCCTTTTCTTGATCTTCCTGAATGAAATGCCTACTTTACTACATCCAATCAGCTCGCAGTAGAAAAAACAAGCCACGCCCACTGTTTACAATTATTAACAATTGTTACAACTGTCACAATACGAATAAAACAAAAGGTTGCAGCTTCCGATTCATGCAGACTTTAAAATGGCTGAATAGAGGCTCTCTAATAAATAAAGGTTTGATGGATATTTGTAGTGTTAGAGCTAATATTTTGCAGTGCTTGTGTTCACTCCTCTTACAGGTTTTTGAAAGCTCTGAGTTTTGCGTCTCTGGATAAGGAGGACTTGTTGAGTCCCATCAATCACTCCACCCTGCAGCGCTCCTCTTCCCTGCGCTCCATGGTCTCTAGCGCCACCTTCGGCTACAGTGAGGACTACATCGGCCTGGCGCTGCCTTTGGACATCAACAATATGTTTCAGGTACATTTTTTGGTGGTGTAGAGTGTATATACAGTTGAAATCAAAATTATTAGCGCTCCTATTTGCAAATATTTCCCAAATGACGTTTAAAGGGTCACGAAACACCAAAGCACATTTTTTGAGATGTTGACAGTCATATATGTGTCCCCACGCTGCTAAAAACACTATTAGGACACGTATATTTCACCAAAAAGTAAAAAATTGGTTGTATTTGCGTTATTTCGAGCAAATTCGTTCTTCCGGTTTGAAAATAAATTTTGAAGCAGCATCGTGTCGATTAAATACTTGTGTGTATTCCAGCGTGTAGATTGGCTGCCTGTACCGATGAGTACAACGTGACGTATTTGAGCTTTCAGCATTAATTCATGAAAAAGACTTCCAAGTCTTTCCAGACCGCCAATCTTATTGTGTATGAGGTGCAACTTCATTAATATGCATGATAGCTTCGAAGACTGTTTTTACCTGTTACAGTGTTGAGACGGCAGAGAGACGACACGTTGTGTTGACAACCGTAATTAAAACAAGTGGAAGAAGAAGAGTTGTTCAGGGATATGGGTCGTCAGTGTTGCGTTTAGAAATGTGCTGAAACCAAGGTTTTGTTTTCAATTCCTCGCTATGAGAACGCAGCTGGATGTGTGGATTACAGTGCACGCGACACGCCACAGAAATATGTTTGTAAGGAACATTTTTACCCGAGAGCTTTTCTCATCTAGAAATGTTGAAATCCAGATTTGGCACTCGTCTTCTTTTAAAAAAGATGCGGTTCCAGTTCGTGTTGATTGTCCTGTCTCTACAGATTTGGTAAGTGTGTGATCAGTGCTCTTTGTTAGTTTATTCAGAGGCAAAGTTAGTTAGTATCGTCAGCAGTACTCTTTCAGTTTTTAAAGACACACCTTAGTAATATCACCACAATATTATGGGCTGAAAGATGCGCTGTAAATGCTGCTCTCCGAATGTAAACATGTAAACACCGCAATCAAACTATTACCGTCGTGTAGGATTTTCCCCGCGTTTTGTGACAGGATAGTCTACACACACACACGGCTTTCTGACGCTACCTGCCGAGTGCATTTAAGTTACCGAGAAATGCGGAGGGTTTTTTTTCTCCCATTCGCCATGCGGTATCAAACATTACATTAAAACTAGACTCTTCCAGCAGTTCCTCGCATCCAATATCTCGTTTGTCACGGGGGGCATGCGTGAAATGTCACTGAATGAAAGTAGAAGTGCCAAACTGCAGTTAAAGAGCGACAAATTAATAATTTGGCAAATAATTCGATTACTGATGTCCATGTAAACATAGTCACTGTCTTTCTCCCCTGTGTCTGTGTGTTGTTTTGCCTCTGAAAGTCAGCGCATGCCCAAACTGAAACTCCCATTTTTATGCAAAACCTTCCCTCTTTCCCCTTCCCCGACACTCCCACCTAAACAGAGCTGGACCACTTTCCTGCCTTTTTTCAAACTAGAGGTTTTACAACACCCTGCTGAAACAGGGGGGTTTCTTGGCCCTTTAACAGAGCAAGAAATTTTTCACAGTATTTCTTATAATATTTTTTTCTTCTGGAGAAAGTCTTATTTGTTTTATTTCGGCTAGAATAAAAGCAGTTTTTAATTTTTGTAAAACCATTTTAAGGTCAATATTATTAGCCCCCTTCAGCAATATTTTTTTTCAATTGTCTACTGAACAAACCACTGTTATACAATGACTTGCCTAATTATGAAATGAGTTATTAAATCTATTATGTTTAGAAATGTGTGGAAAAAAGTCGTCTTTCCATTAAACAGAAATTGGGGGGATGAAATATACAGGGGCTAATAATTCAGGAGGGCTAATAGTCCTGACTTCAACTGTAAATTATTTTCTTTACAACAAAACAAAAAAAATTATATGATAATTTAAATTCAGATAAAAAAAAAAAATAGAAATATTTTTGTGCTTCCACTGGATGACATGTAGTTCCTGATTACATGGTTTATTCAGACGGATGCTTCGTGATCATGCAAAAATTTTTGAACTGTTTGATGATGAATAGATTAAAAACACAAATGTCTTGTTTAATTGTGTTGTGTTTATATTTATTTATTTTTAGATTAAAGAAACGTCATATTTCCAGAAGAGAACGAGTCCTCCGGCTGGAGATAAATCATCTAAATTTAATTTTGGAGAATCAGATGGTATGACCCTTACTTTTCTTTTTCAGTATTATTATTAACCCTGTGGTGTTCCTTATTATTAATTACACTTGTGTCGTCAAAAAGGGATAAACGCCTGTAAAATACCCTCTAAAGTGCTAATTTAATGTTGATGGTACATTTCTTTTTCTTATCTTTTGAGGAAAGCTGAAAACCTGTAACCATTGACTTCTATAGTATTTGTTTTTCCTACTATGGAAGTCAATGGGAACAAGTTTTCAGATTACTGTAATGTTTTATAAATGTTTGCATCTGCCCCTTTTAGGCTTTTGTCCAGATTGTGTCTTTTTTGGTGACTGTTGCTTAGAATTCAAATGAGATTGTGGTCCCAGCCCTCTTTTCAAACAAGGGTGGAGCTATAAACGCCTGTGTGACCAAAGCAGCAGATTAAAAATTTTAAGGGCAGACGGCTGCTTCTCACTCAGGGCTGTCTGTGTCTATGAGGGAGTGATGGTCACTAATGGGCAGGGCTCTCCCCCTCTGATGACACGTAAAAAAGGGAGAATGTCAATCAAAGTGTTTCTGCAGACTGTTTTTATCAAGTGTGATTATAACAAATAGAATTAATTCAAGTTTACTATTAGTGGCTGGTTATATTCACACAACTGTGATTAAACCCCTTATAAAAGTGATTGTTGCATAAATGGTCCCCTTTAATACCTATAACAGAAATGTTGAATGCTTAATTAATATTAAAAGACTGCATCTATGTGGTGTTTTTTGCGTATCTGCAATCTCAGGTTTCCTGGAGTCGTGTCGTGGTCCTCCACTGAAGCAGCAGGTGAGCATCACAGAGCTGTTAAATAGCAGCCGGTCAGAGCAGGACCACCTGCTGGGGGCTGACGAGTCCACAGGCTTGCAGGAACACACAGAGCAGAACTGCCTTTACTGCAGCGCTATCAACACCCTCGGCTCACACACACACAGCCACCTGAACAACACGCACAATCACAATGGTGAGAAAAGACAAAAACCCCTAAACGTGTATAAATTCTTTTTGAAAGGATAAACAATAAACAGTCGCATATATGCTTTATATTTTGTGATTCCTTTAAAAACCTACATTTAAGATTTCTATATTATTTCTCTATTATATGGGCTAATGCAATTCGTCCGTGCATGCGTCTTTAACACTCCTCGAATCTGCTGTTCGTGAAAGGGTGGGCCCTGAATTCTCTCTCCCTCTCTCCCTCTCTCCCTCTCTCCCTCTCTCTCTCTCTCTCTCTCGCTCTCTCTCTCTCTCTCTCTCTCTCTCTCTCTCTCTCTCTCTCTCTCTCTCTCTCTCTCTCTCTCTCTCTCTCTCTCTCTCTCTTCGACAGATCTGTCTGATGGTTTCTCTCAGTGGCACAGTCAGCCATCCCATAATCACCTGGAGGTGGTCGCTCAGTCCAAGTTCTCCGGGGTGTCGGGCTGCAGTGACGCGGCCGTCAGTCAGGGCTCTGCCTGCAGCACTCCCAGCACTGAGATCATCCTGGGTGAGTGAGGAGCAGCGCTAGTTCACTTTCACCTCCATCACATTCTGATGCTAATTCTCAAACCACCGGCCAAGACACTGCTCACACTTTCCACAACCATGATTTCTGCAGTTGGAAGTAATTTTTGCTGGGATATTAATGAACATCTGGGTATAACGTTTTAAACATTTTTATTTGAGTCGAATGAACTGTTCTTATAAAGGTTTCTTTTGAAAGAGTAAAGAAAAACGGTGAACATTTTTATCCTAAGGAAACACACAGAATGCAGAACAAACACTTCATAAATATAGTAGTTAAAATAATGAGATAAAAATTGTAATCATGAGAAAAATACTGTGTTATCAGAACAATATCTGCCATTGTTTTATAATTAAATCAAATTGAAAATATTTTAGTGCTGTCAAATTGTTAATCGCTTCGAAAATAAGTTGTATTTACACTATATATATATATATATATATATATATATATATATATATATGTGTGTGTACTGTATGTATAAAGACACACATACCTGTATTTCAGAAAATATTTATCCATATTTTTTTATTTATAAAGTATCTGTATATTACAAATTATATATCAATATAAATATACATGTGTGGGTGTGTGTATATATAATTTTTTTGTTCTTATGTTTTTGTATTATATATATATACTTAGAACTTGTCATTTTAAGAAAAATTAAAATAAAAAAAGGAAAATATTCAATAGGAAAAATGATCTTTGCTACTGTTGCTGATAATGCCAAATATAGAAATCTAACATCTTGTACAACATATCATATATATATATATATATATATATATATATATATATATATATATA
>CAIGQW010053352.1:6094225-6118616 GCA_903798125.1 Danio choprae
CAAACATCAGATTTACTCACTGTTTTAAAGTAAAGTCAACTAATCGCATTTTACAGTTTAATATCATGATTTTAATACAAAAAAGGGAAATTGTTCACACAGTATTATTTATTTTTTGCCCAAAATTATTTGAGATTAACGAGAATTACAAAAGGATTTACTCATTGTAATGATTATATTATTACAGTGTGATTATTAATAGACCTATTTAATTACTAAAAATCATAATTTAAAAAAAAATAAAACAGACTTAATTGCCTTGATTTAAAATATATAATTTTTGTCTGTGGATTTTTGTTCCATCCAAAATCTCATAGTTTTCATGATGTGTAAAAAATCGATTGTTAACAGACTTTAAAAGGAATTCAATGTCTTTCAGGCAGCAAAATGTGCTTAAAAAATAAATAAATAATTGTGCAAAAAAAAAAAATAATAATGTGCATCACTTAAATAACAGTCGTCATTTTCTTAATGCATAATATACTTCTCAAATGAATGATTTCTGTTGTAAGCAATGACATGTTCCTCTTGGTGATATATATCTAATGTTGAACCTGAAATGCCAAAGCACTTTGTAGCATTTCCCTTCACCTTTTGAAATGCATTGAATCCCAGTGTGTTCCCTAACCACGCACCTGCTTTATCAAGCCAAACCCGCACTGAAACATTTAACATGAAAACACTGGCACAGATCGTCTCAAATATCACTATCATGGAGTCTGGTAGTAAAGCCGCAGTTTTTACACGTGTCTTTTTGTATTGATGTTCTGGACGTGTTCCTGATGTTCACACGAAGCACTGATCCGTCTCTCTTGTTCTCCCAAAATGGTGTTTTAGATTTGCATGAGGAATCGACAAGGATCCAGTTTTGTATTTATTAACTGCAGGATGTTTTTGTTGTTGTTGTGGATGTGCGTCTTTGATTGGCTGAAGAGAAAAACGTGCCGCGGCTTTGACTTGCGCCTGTGCTGCGGATCTGTACAATATAGGGTAAAAGAAATGAAAAATATATATATATTTATATTTTTCCTAAACGATGACGTTGCAAGAGGTGGTTTAATTTAAAAGAGTTGTTTTGTTTTGCCCGAATCGTGGTTTCCCTTGTAAAGTGTGTACAGTGTGTTTTTGGGCACTTTCAGCTCTGGAACAAATCTTACAGTCTTATCAAAGGGACAAATATATATTATTAAAGAAGAAAACCCATGGAGTGCATTCGTGTTGTTTGAGTGCATGTGCATGCATTTGCCTTCTTTTTCCTAAGGTTTACCTTTTATTCTTTTGACTTTGATTCACTGCAGGCAAGGCAGCGCTTTCTTCATGCTTCTGTCGTATCTGGAAAACATTTGTGTCAGTCTAATTGAAAGAAAACATCCGAAATACACATTTAAGTGTTTTTGTTGACACATATTATAAATTTATGTCTGTAGATTTAAATTACTACATATATTCATATTTTTTTAAAGGCTGTTTATATATATAAATTATAGAGTATGTATATAAAAGTGTGTGTAATATATATATATACACACACACACACACACACAATGGGGAAGAAAGTTGATTTAAGTGACTTTGAACGTGGCGTAGTTGTTGGTGCCAGACGGGCTGATCTGAGTAGTTCAGAAACTGCTGGTCTACTGGGATTTTCACGCACATCCATCTCTAGGGTTTACAGAGAATGGTCTGAAAAAGAGAAAATATCCAGTGAGTGGCGATTCTGTGGGCGCAAATGCCTTGTTGATGCCAGAGGTCAGAGGAGAACGGCCAGACTGGTTGGAGCTGATAGAAAGGCAACAGTAACTCAAATAATCGCTCGTTACAACCGAGCTATGCAGAAGAGCATCTCTGAACGCACAACACGTCCAACCTTAAAGCGGATGGGCTACAGCAGCAGAAGACCACACCGGGTGCCACTCCTGTCAGCTAAGAACAGGAAACTGAGGCTACAATTCGCACAGGCTCACCAAAATTGGACAATAGAAGATGGAAAAACGTTGCCTGGTCTGATGAGTCTCGATTTCTGCTGCGACATTCGGATGGTAGAGTCAGAACTTAGGGTCAACAACATGAAATCATGGATCCGTCCTGCCTTGTATCAGCGGTTCAGGCTGGTGGTGGTGTAATGGTATGGGGGATATTTTCTTGGCACACTTTTGCCCATTATTACCAATTGAGCATCATGTCAACGCCACAGCCTACCTGAGTATTGTTGCTGACCATGTCCATCCCATTATGACCACAGTGTACCCATTTTCTGATGGCTACTTCCAGCAGGATAACGCGCCATGTCATAAAGCGCGAATCATCTCAGACTGGTTTCTTGAACATGACAATTCCCTGTACTCAAATGGCCTCCACAGTCACCAGATCTCAATCCAATGGAGCACCTTTGGGATTTGGTGGAACGGGAGATTCGCATCATGGATGTGCAGCCGACAAATCTGCAGCAACTGCGTGATGCTGTCATGTCAATATGGACCAAAATCTCTGAGGAATATTTCCAGTATCTGGTTGAATCTATGCCATGAAGGATTAAGGCAGTTCTGAAGGCAAAAGGGGGTCCAACCCGGTACTAGTGAGGTGTACCTAATAAAGTGAGTGAGTGTGTATATATATGTATATGTATATATTCTCCAGAAACAGCAAACGAAACCTCTGATGCAGTTTACGGTGTTGTCCTGACCTGCGGTTTGGTAAGTACTCTTTTACGTCATCACTCAATTTCACAGAAGTTTGTCTAAAGTTCCCATCATGTTGCTTCTATCTGTAAATGTAAACAGATGGTGAGGAAATCGCATGTGTATCAGCATATTAGATCTGTGAAGCAATGGCGATATCGCAACACTACCACAACTTGCCCAGGTGTGACGGCTTCACATTTCTGAGAGACTTTCGATGTTCACTAAAGGACATCGAAAGACACAATAATTAATTAATTAATTAATTATAGGAGCTCAATAACTAAATTAAAATCAACAATGCAAATAAAAATAATCTCGCTGTTTTAAGTTGCTGTTTTTTGTTTTTTTACTTTTTATTTATGATTTTTCAACTTTTTTTATTATTTTTTTACAGATCAACCCCTTCCCCAACAATTAAACCCCTTACAGAAAAAATAATAATACAAAAATAATAATACAAAATAAATAAAGAGTACTACCATCATAATTTCTGTTCAGGGGATACTGTACATCATCATCAAGTTTCTGTTTTAAGAAAAATATTTGATTGTACCAATGTTCAAGACTTAGTTTTACATTATACATTTAAATAATACGCATTACGTTATGAATACAAATGCATTATATATGTTTTAATAAAACAAATATTTCAGATGTGAAGGCAGTATGTTTTGATATTCAGTCAGTGTACATTAAGATGAAGCTTTAACAAGGTTGAATTTAGTAGAATTGACAATGAATTATGTACTCAGCTGCTACCTTTAATGCGGTTTCATTGATATAATACTGTGAATTAATGGTGATTTGTACATAAATGACTATTAACTGATCAAAAGTAAACAGTAAAAACATTAATAATGTTGTAAACAACTTGTATTAGGAATAATTATTGCTTTTTTATACTTGTGTATCAGAGAATTGTGATAAATGTATTAAAGCTTCCAGTTAAAAATGACGCTGTGATTTGTGATCACAATTCATGTGATGCTGAAGACTGAAGAAATTATGAAAATTCATATTTGAATCACATGAATTAATTACATTTTAAAGGGGACTTATTATGCAACAAATCACTTTTATAAGGGGTTTAAACACAGTTGTGTGGGAACCGTCTGTGAATATAACCAGCTTCTGATGGTCAAAATTAATAAATTATATTTTTTATAATCACACCTGATAAAAACCGTCTGCAGAAACACTTTGATTGACATTCTCCCTTCGTACGTGTCATCAGAGCGGGAAAGCCCCGCCCATTAGTGGCCATCTCGCTCTCATTAGCATAGGACGTTAGTCTTGTTTTTAAATCTGCCACTAGGCTGACACACAGGCATTTGTAGCTCCACCCTCTTCTGAAAAGAGCACGATCTCATTTGAATTTAAAGCAACAGTCACCAAAATGGCACAATTAGGATCAAAGCCTAAAAGGGTCAGCTTCAACGAGATATAAAACATTATCTGTGTGGTATTTTGAGCTGAAACGTCACATACACACTCCAGGGACATCAGAGACTTATTTTACATCTTGCAGAAAGGGGCATAATAGGTCCCCTTTAAAATATATTTAAACTGAAAACAGTCATTTTAAATCAATTTAATTAATTAAATAAAAAATTGCTGTCATTTTTTTAAAGTAAATGAATGCCCTGTTGAGCAAAACAAAATCAAAATCATTACACAATCTATTGAATGATGGGGTACATTCAGAACATTACAAGTTCTGAAATAGTATTAATTAGTAATAATACTTAATTATCCTTCTAGAAAAAGGCATGGTTAGTTCATGATACATAATGCATTAAAAACGTTAATCAGCTGTTAAGTTTTACCTATAAAGCTTATAATATGATAGCTGGTCAGGCTTTACAATAAGGTTTCATTAGTTAATGTATATATTAACGAACTAATAACGAACAGTACTTGTACAGCATTTATTATTCATATATCAACATTTACTAATGCATTATTAAAACCCAAAGTTGTGCTTGTTAACATTAGCTAATGCACCGTGTGTTAACAGGAACTAACTATGAACAGCTTTATATTCATTAACCAACATGAACGAAGATCAATAAACACTGTAATACATGTTTCGCTCTGTGTTTGTTCATATTAGTAAATCAGAAAACATGAATTAATGGAACCTTATGGTACAGCGTTACTGAATAGCTTATAATAACTGAAAAGTTATTTTAAATTATAAACAATATTTCACATTGTTACTTTTTAATGTCTTCATCAAGTAAACCCATGCCCCGGTGAGCTACTAATAATATGATAATAATAATTCAAAACCCTTACGAAATCTATTGAATGATGGTGTACACTCATAAACTACCATTTGTACTGTATATCTTAAAAGTCATTGTTAATTGCTGAAATATTGCATTAAATGACATTAATTAGATATTTTATACAGTATATACTTAAGTCCTAAGGACTCTACCAGCTTTGTTGGCCTAAGACTTTTGCACAATATATAATCAATCAGTCTCTTTATTAAAAACGATCAGAAAATATAGGAAATATGTACAAAAAAACAACAATAGCACAAAGAAATTCCTCTTCAAGCTAAGGTCTATGTTTAATGTGGCTTCCCTTGGCTGTTTTATTGTAATTGTCCTGATATTTTCTGAAATAATGTGATATCAGGCTTCTTTTAGCACTTTCCAGAGCTCTTCTTTAGGTTTAGAGTGTCTTATCTTTCTTTTTCTGTCCAGGTGATCTCATACAGCCTCTATAATGTTCAGGTCTGGACCCTGTGGAGAATGCATTCAATGAAATAATAACATAATAAGAGGGAAAGGTCTTAGTGAAATCTGAACACAGTTTGTCACAGGAGACCCATTTGAATGCATGCAGGGACAAAACTTTTGACATTTTCTGAAATAATGTGCTGTGTAATATCAGGCTTCTTTTAGCACTTTCCAGAGGTTTAGAGTGTCTTATCTTTCTTTTTCTGTCCAGGTGATCTCATACAGCCTCTATAATGTTCAGGTCTGGACCCTGTGGAGGCCATTTCATGACTGTCTGTGTTTCATCAGCTGATTTCTTTCTCCAAATAGGATTTCATGCTGAAAATGAACACTACTAGCACTGAAGGTCTTTACAGAAGGAATGGCATAATGGATAAAAACCTATCTGCACTGTTCAACATTCACAATTCCATCAGTTCAGACAACATTGCTAACAACACTGGTAGAAATGCAGCTCAAACCAGGACAAACAGCCGCTCTCCAACATTGTCTTTTTCAACAATTAAACCAACATAATTCAACCTCTAACCTAACTCCTATCCTAACAAACCACACGTCAACTAAAGGATCATTCATTCACTCTGTATAAATCTCAATTTTTAAGGAATTGACAAAAACTGTTCACTTATGACGGGTTTTGTGGTAAAGGATCACATATATCCATTATACCATCAGTGAAAGAACAGATTTAATGTTGGCCTGAAACTTTTGCACAGTACTATATATAATAAACACTGTCATAAACGTATTGTTCATGCTAGTATATACATGAACTACTGAAACCTTGTGAAGTGTTACCGCACAGCTTATAATAATAGAAAACAAAATAGCAATCGCCACACGTGGAACAGAACATTCTGTACACTTATGATCATGCAAAACAGAGATTAAAGTACCTGAATGAGGTTGCAAATATGCTCAGCTATTGCAAAACTTCACATTTCACAACAGATCTTCAGGCTGTTGGTTTTTTTTGTTCAGGAGGAAGAGGAACTGGAGGATGTTGTGATAAGATCATCAGCTTGCTTGAGTTTGCTTCATTCACCGTGTTTCTCATATGTGGCCACCGAAGTGACGTAGTCGCTGGAGATCTCCAGTGGCTGTTTGCTCTCCAGCCCGCTTGGTTGCACAGAAGACACGTAGGTGAAGTTTGTGAGGCCTGTGTTTGTCCAGATGTCTGTGTTAAGGTGATGAGATGTTTTTACTAAGGAGGAGAGCGTGATTTCAGGACTGATGAAAGCGCAGTTCTGATCTTCTGTGTCTGACAGGTATGTTTTCTCTAACGATGTGGGGCGAATGTCTAAAATCTCCACGTCACACCATTTGCAGTCCTCGATCTGCAGTCTGCGGATCTTCTCACTCGCCTTGAAGAGAGCAGAACATGATTGAGGGATCAAAATAAAAGACAAATACAGGACTGTATGATATGTTCAAGTAAAACACAGGGTTCGCACAGAATATCTGAAATATATTTCCTTCGGCTTAGCCCCTTATTTATCAGGGGTCGCCACAGCAGAATGAACCGCCAATTATTCCGGCATATGTTTTATGCAGCGGGATGCCCTTCTAGCCACAACCCAGTACTGGTAAACATCCATACACACTCATTCACACACATACACTACGGCAAATTTTGTTTACCAAATTCACCTCTAGCACATGTGTTTGGACTGTGGGGGAAACCCACGCTAACACGGGGAGAACCTGCAAACTCACACAGAAATGCTAACTGACCCAGCCAGTTTCGAACCAGCGACATTTTAAAAGGTGTATTCCAGACATTGAAAGTGATTGAATTGTATTTTTTCTGTCCTGGAATATCCGTGATGTTTGTTTGTCGCTTTAAATTTATTTTCTATTTATCCAATTGTAGTTTTTCTATACCATATAATTTTTCATCACATTGTTTTGCACATTTTCCCTGTTGTTATGGTTAAGTCAAGTCAAGTCGAGCTTTATTGTTATTCCACTACATGCAGTGGAATGAATTGTCATGTCTCGCAGGACCACAGTGCTACATAAATAAACATAATCCTAAATATGAACACAATACCGGACGTAAAAGCTATTTTAAACCTTTACATGACTAACATACAGAGCGATAATCTAACTATACTTACTACTAACTATACTGATACTGTACAAACGTAAACTATACGAAATGACCTAAGACAGACAATGCAAGTACTTTAACATACGACAGAACAATATTGTGCAAGATATTTTGCAAAGGTGGTACTTATGGTTGAAGAAAACCAGTTTTACAAAATGATTTTTGGTCCATTCACAGGTAAACATTGTTTTCCTTATTGCGTCCTTGTAAGATGGAGTTTAGGTAAAGTGTCCGGTGCATACGGAGAGAAGAGTCTTTCTACAGGTGGTTTGTCAAGCCCACTCACCTGTGTGAGGCACACTTCAGAAATGCGCAATGTTTTGTTTTTTTAAGAGATATGGAGTGATTGTAAAAAAATGGTCTGGTGCAAGTGTCGGTTAAATTGTGTGATGGGGTGTTCAGACGAAGCTTGCGCTAATAGATCGAACTATTTGCACGTTTGAACAATTTGAGTACACTCGCTTCATTTGCGCGTGAAATTTACTCCACAATAGATGCGTCATGTGAGGGGCTTCTGTCTGCCTGGTGACTTTAGTTTCGTTGCTAAATGGTTAACATGGTTTTTATTGAGAGAGAAGCTGTGCTTTATGTGCTTTAGGAAGGCTGAAAAATGGCACAGATTCGTAAGGCGTTGTGTCTGAGTCCACTTGATTTTGACGGACTAGATGACGGACGCTTTTAGCGATAATTCGGACTGAGCCGGTCCCAGTGTGATGAGCTGTTGTCCTGTGTCGGCAGGAGGATTTCCCCTCAGGACACCAACAACAGGCGCTACATCATAATCACACCCTTACTAGAGCAAGCTCCTGATTGGTTAACGCGGTGTGAATGTCAAACGACCAAAACTCAATTTGCGCTGAGTCATTCAATTTGCGCTGAGTCATTCGCATCATTCATGTAAATAGCGCCGCAGGATGTCTAATCACGTCTTTGCATTGACTTAACTTGTAAATCACTTGCTCCAAATGCTTCATCCGTGTCTGGTGTAAACGTACCATGACAGATGAAAGAGTCTGTTTTCTACAGGTGGTTTGTCAAGCCCACTCACATGTGTAAGGCACACTTAGAATTGCATAATGTTTTGAGGTTTCGTGTAGTGTGGTGGGGGGAGAGAAGAGGGCATCCTGCTTTTAGGAGCTGGGATTGTGGCTAATTTTTCAAATTGGGCTAAGATGATTGCAGTTGAGGGCTCTAACAGCTTGTGGGAAGAAACTGTTCAGTAGTCTAGCCGAGCAGGCTCTAATACTCCGGAACGGTCTTCCTGATTACAAAAGCCGGAAGAGACTGTGGAAGGGCCCTATTTCTGCCCTATTTTATTCTGTTCCTGCTCGTCAGCTGGTAATCTAATGTAGTCACCAAACTAAACTAACACTAATCTAATCTAAGCTAACGCAAACATGCCAGGAAAAAAAAACATTTTAGAAGCTTTGGCTTCAAAGATTTGGAGCTCTTGTTTCTTTTTATTTCTTATCAGAGGTAGATTGAGGCAAAATGTTGCTCTCATAATAGCTCTAAAATTAATCAAAAATTATATTTAAGATCAAACTATTTTAATATGGGAAGCACAACAGCTGCCTGATGTTTTTATAATGTGAATTCAGCTTTTTATTCAATGGAAGTCATAGAAAAGCCAGGGAATTTTACATTTGGCTAAGAGTAGTAACCCTGAAAATCCCAATAATTTGATAATGGTTTGCATTCATGTAAATTGCAAAAGTTAAGAAGTTTAAACCCTTTGACTGCCATTGGTTGATCTGTTATCCATAGGTTCTCATTAAAACAAAACAAAACTCTAAGTTAGTTTAAAGTGGTGTCAGGAAAATCATTTCACCAAGATATTAATAATAATAATAATAATTCTCATAGTAGCAGTTAAAGGGTTAATACTGTATTTGAACCCAAAAAAAAGCTTATTTTCTAAAGGAAACTTTGATAATACACAATAAAATCCGTATTAATTCTTTTAAAATTTTCCTTATGAAATGTTTCCAACCTTTAATTCTTATTAATGTGGGGGAACAAATACAGGGCTGTATGATATGTCAAGTGGCGACGCAGTGGGTAGCACAATCGCCTCACAGCAAGAAGGTCGCTGGTTCGAGCCTCGGCTGGGTCAGTTGGCATTTCTGTGTGGAGTTTGCATGTTCTCCCTGTGTTGGCGTGGGTTTCCTCCGGGTGCTCCGGTTTCCCCCACAAGTCCAAAGACATGCTGTATAGGTAAATTGGGTAAGCAAAATTGTCCGTTGTGAATGACTGTGTATGGATGTTTCCGAGTGATGGGTTGCGGCTGGAAGGGCATACGCTGCGTAAAACATATGCTGGATAAGTTGGCGGTTCATTCCGCTGTAGCGACCCTAGATTAATAAAGGGACTAAGCCGAAAAGAAAATGAATGAATGAATGAATGATATGTCAAAGTAAAGTCAATATCATAATTTGATATGGGTTGCATGCATGCAAATTCCAAAAGTTAAGAAATTAGTAGCCATATATTAACACTTATTAATACATTTAGATTAATTTACAGGGGACAAAATACAATGAAATAATTCACAATAAAATCCTTATTAATTTATAGTCTATATATTAATAATCTTATATAGTAATTAATATGTATTATTTATTTTGGTTCATAAATAGAAGTAATGTGACTTGTCAATGTCATCATTGTATTATTTTAAAGGAGACCTATTATGCCCCTTTTTACAAGATTGTAATAGATTTACAATCAAGAATGTGTATGTGACGGTACAGCTCAAAATAACCCACAAATAATGAAGCTGACCCTTTTAGGCTTTGATCCTAATTGTGCCATTTTGGTGACTGTCACTTTAAATTCAAATGAGATTGTGTGTTTTTTCCAAAAGAGGGCGGAGCTATAATTGCCTGTGTGTCAGCATAGTGGCAGATTTAAAAACAAGACTAACGTCGTATGCTAATGTGGGAGAGATGGTCACTAACGGCCGGGGCTTTCCCCCTCTGATCACACGTACACACGTATGTCAATCAGTGTTTCTGCAGAATTAATACATCTTTACCATTAGATGCTGGTTATATTCACAGACTGTTGCCACACAACTGTTTAAACCTCTTATAAAAGTGATTTTTGTATCATAGGTGCCCTTTATGAGCAAACATTTTGAACATTCCTTGCTGGTTACATTATTGTATAACATAACTGTGATAAATTACCTTATAAAGATCTTCATCCAGGTCTGGTGCTTTAATGTGCAGAAAGCTGAAGGATTCTTCTGGAAATCCTTTTATTCTGTGAGAGGTCAAGGTAGACAGCATCATCATCATCATCATCATCATTATCAGCACACTACAGGTATAATAAAAGCACAGTCCATCTGCTCACAGCCAATATTATCATCAGACTTACATATTTCTGTATGACCACAGGCAAACACAGCAACCCAACAAGACCAGCAGAGGAACCACAATCTTGGTCATCAGCAGGTAATCTGTGGAGAACGTTATAATTCATAACATAGAGTACTCCAAAGTTAATATTCACTGTGAATATTGAACACAGTTATGTAGAACAATGATGCACAGACAAAAAATGTAAAATACCGCAACTTTGCTTACACAGAACAGCTGTCAAACATGAAGCTAAATTAATAAATGCTGTAGAAATTGTTAGCTAATAGTTCATGACGTAATGCATTAATCAATGGTAATTAAAGTAGCACGATGACTTTTATGATAATTTATGAGCGTCAAAAATGGTGGATCTGTTCAGCAAAAGATTTGACTGCGTGTCACTGCATTTCAAACGACTAAAAATAATACAAAACGCTAAAACTAAAGCAATCTCTATTGTACTGAGCAAGAGCGCTTCTCTTCCTGTTAAACTGAAGTTGCATCATTGATGATGTAACCGTGCTCCGGCTCGAAAGGTAAAATGCATTGTGAGTGCAGGCCGTCGGGGTAATGGGGAGGGGGCACAATCGAGCTTCGGCATGATTCAAAGCAACCTTGTCTAGTGTGAGTACACCCTAAATTGCTCTTTAAGCTGAATACTAGTATCTTACAAAGTAACACGTGAAATATTATGTACTGTCATTGTGGCGAAGACAAAAGAAATTAGTTATTAGAAAAGTTATTAAAACTACTATTTTTTAAAAAGTGTTTTAATAATCACTTGGATAAATATTTGAAAAATAATTTCAATTTCACAGGAGAGCTAAAAGTTTTGTCTTCAACTCTACCTTTATAAGTAACAGGTCTGAAGTGACCTAAAAAGTAAACAGTGACTATTTTTCCACTTTTCCTTGAAGACCGAAGTAGAGCTTATAGCAGTCTTGTGCTCAGTTCTGCTGAGGTTTGTGTGAGTTTCTAAACTCACGGTTCTGTCTGGTTCTGAAGGTGGCTCTGCTTTCTGGTCCGCAGCCCGCAGACGTACAGGCGGCCAGATGAAAAGTGTACGGCTGGTTCTCCTCGAGGCCGCTGACGGTCAGAGACTTGCTCTGAGGGTCATTCACCGACTGACTGAAGGAAACTGCCACAACCAACAGGAGACATGCATGAGGTTTACAGAAGACAGGGCAGTAACATCATCCTATTAGCCTAAAACAAACTATTGTGCAATATTATTAACAGTATGGAGTCAAAAATACGTTTAATAAGTCATTTTATTTTTAAAAGTCTTTTAACCTTCCTGTTATGCTGAGATATGCTGAGAATACTGATGTACATGTGATTTTTCAGGTTTTTTATTTTTAATAAATTTGCAACCATTTCAAAAGATCTTTTTCCACATTGTCATTAAGGGGTATTGTGTGTAGAATGTTGAGGAAATAAATGAATTTAATCCATTTTGGAATAAGGCTGTAACATAAAAACAATGTGGAAAAAGCGAAGCGCTATGAACACTTTCCGGATGCACTGTATGTATTTTTCTCCACTTAAAGAGGGTCTGGGGTCATATATACCCCAAACATTTAAGTCTTAAAAGACTCATGAATCAAATATATGATTATGTTTTTAGATTTTGTGTAAAGGATAAACAAACTCTTTTTGTTAAAAGCAATTCTCAAATATTATTTGAAACATTAACATTAAAACATTATTGGAAATAAGCAACCATATATGGTAACTTACTTTACATTGCCTCACAAAGGGTTAAAGTAGATATTTTACTCGCATATAATACTGTATGCTTTCTATGTATTAAAAAAACATATTTAAACAAGTCTTTTGAGGGATAGCTTGTGATGTGGGTAGGTTTATTTTTATTTAAATGATTCGATCTCGTTCTTTGCACATGTACGTATTACTGTATGTAATACATATCATTGAAAAATCTAAATCAAATTTCAAATCATGCCTGAAAAAATACTCTAAAATAACATAAAAAAATGATTAGTATAAAAATAATTAATCATACTTAGTGTACTCCTGTTAAATGTATAGATTTGAAGGACAGTAGCAAAAAATAGGCGCAGTGAGTAGCACGATCCCCTCATAGCAAGAAGGTCGCTGGTTCGAGCCTCGGCTGGGTCAGTTGGCATTTCTGTGTGGAGTTTGCATGTTCTCCCTGTGTTGGTGTGGGTTTCCTCCGGGTGCTCCGGTTTCCCCCACAAGTCCAAAGACATGTGGTATAAGTGAATTGGGTAAGCTAAATTGTCCATAGTGTATGTGTGTGAATGAGTGTGTGTGGATGTTTCCCAGAGATGGGTTGCGGCTAGAAGGGCATCCGCTGCGTAAAACATATGCTGGATAAGTTGGCGGTTCATTCCGCTGTGGCGACCCCAGATTAATAAAGGGACTAAGACGAAAAGAAAATTAATGAATGAATCAATGAATAGTAAAAAATATAAAGCTTTAAAATAACAATTAATGATATATATAAATAACAATAAAACGAAACCCCTCATCTTTGGCTTATACAATGCTAATGTAACAACCTACTGCAGAAATTTACTAGCACTGATTTCTAAATCTCAAAACTTACTTAGTTTTTATCTTGTTTCTAGTCATGATATCTTAATAAAGCTTAAATCAAGAAGCATTTTCGATATAAGTAATCATTATTGTCTTGTTTTCAGAGTTTTTCCTTGAAACAAGAAAAACTGAATCTGCCAGTGGGGTAAATAAAATAATCTTATTTTCCTTTGGTTTGAAATGTGTTTATTTTACCCCCACTGGCAGATTCACTGTTTTTGTTGTTGTTTTAAGGCAAAACTCACCTAATTTTGACTTATTATGCTAAAACTTTTTCGATATTTGGACTAGAAACAAGACAAAAACTAATTGTTTTGCATTGTAGTAAGTGTTTAATTGTCATTTAAGAGCAACATCAAACTCACAGAGCTCAGAACCGCTTTCTGAATGGACTGTGATCACATATCCTGTAATGAATCCAGCATGTTTGGGATCCTGCTCATTGAATCTCCATGTCAGGTTTACAGATGAGCAGGTGATGTCTGGATGAGAGAGCAGTGTCGGGTACTGCGTTGGGCCTGCAAAACATTCAATACAAAGCTTAAACCATGTTTCAAGTTCAATTGTTTCTTCAATTTCAATATATGGTCAGGTGAAAAAGTTTAAACACCCTATTGAATTTAACGGTTTTCCGTATCAGGACATACATAAACAATACTGAACCTTAGCAGGTCTTAAAATGAACTTTAGAAGAATAATACAGTAATAATAATACAATAATACAGTCCGTTAACAAACCAGTATGTTTTTTAGCATGACAATATATTAGAATATACTGGACCACAACACCAGTCATACGGGTCAATTTTTGGAAATTAAGATTTCTACATAACCTGAAATCTAAATAAATATGCTTTCCATTGATGTATAGGACAATATTTAGCAGATAAAACTGTTTGTAAATCTAGTATCTGAAAAAACAAAATCTAAATTTGGAGAAAATCACCTTTAAAGTAGCCTAAATGATGTGCACATTACTAATGAAAAATAGAGTTGTAAAATATTTACAGTAGGACATTTTCAATATATCTTCATGGATCGTGAACTTAATATTCTAATAATTAAAAAAATCAAAGATTTGACTCATACAATGTATTTTTGACTATTGCCACAAATACACCCATGCAGTTTAACACTGGTTTTGTTCTCCAGGGTCACAAATAACATTAGTTTTTCAGTATCAAGAAGCACAACAGAGAGCTTTTGCTCGGGTAAGATAACTGGAAGCGGATGATAGTGGAAGCCTCACTTATTTGAGTTCCAAATGTCTGCTTGTATGTTAAAGATCATTTGGACCCAAACAGTAAGTGTCAGGTGTGTTTGTGCTCTTACTCAGTTCTTTGAGGTATCCAGTCTGTTTCTCATGAAGTCTGGGTCCTTCAGCGCCGCAGCCGTAGATTATAAACATGTACTGAACTCCTGCTGTAAAATCCTCTGTGAAAATGACATTTCAAACAAATAAAAAGCAACCAAGCTGTATTTTTAGATCTGGAAATGTCATGTACGTTTTTATTAATGTACTTTATATTATACCATTCAAACTATATAATTATAGCATTTAAACTATATAATATACAAATTAGCCTGTCCTTAAAGTCCATATAAACAGAAAGCTGTGACAGTTTTGTTTTTGTTTTTCGTATTGTGACGCAGTTCCTAGAGAAACAGAATATTAAATGAGAATACAGTGGGCGTGGCTTGTTTTTTCTACTGCAAGCTGATTGGATGTAGTAAAGTAGACATCAGGAAAAGGGTTGGGGAGAGTTGTTACAACCTAACAGACACCTCCTCCCCACAATTTCTGTTTGCTGTCAAAACTGACAGCTGGAGGGGCGTGGTTAAGTATGTTAGCCACACCCAATACCTCAGACAGACCCAATCTGAGAGTTTAACTGAAAACAAACAGGAAGTGCATTTTCAGATTTCAATTAAAGATTACAAAGGCAAACTATTGTTTTTTATCTTAACGACATGCACAGATGAATTGTTCACCCCAAAACTAGCAATGTGAGCAAACAAAATCATATGGTTAATTTTGATTTCATCTGTTTCATCATTTCATTTGTACTTTAAATGTGAACAATTCCATACAGTGAAACATATGGTTAAAACAAGCACATTATAAAAATACGCTAGCAACATTTTAGAAATTAAGTTCACTTTAAAAGCCTAAAAATAAAAAGCACCACTACTTTTAATTACATTATTAAATTTTCAAAGCAAAAAATGTATATGGTATATTTTTACCATTTTTATACTAATTAATATGTTATATGAATAAAAAAATAAATAAATAAATAAAATTCTTGTCTACTTTAATGTTTCAAATAAACTTTTGAAAATAAAAATCATATTATGCCTGAAAAAAATACTCTAAAATAACATAAACAATAAAAATAAAATAATTAATCATACTAAGTGTATTCCTGTTAAACGTATAGATTTGAAGGACAGTAGCAAAATATAAAGCTTTAAAATAACAATTAATGTTTTTGTGGCCTATCTGTAATTCTCAAATAGAGCTTTAAAAAAATTTAAAATGTTAAAAATACACTGCCTGACAAAAGTCTTGTCGCCTATCCAAGTTTTAGGAAGAACAAATAATAACTTGACCTCTAGTTTATCATTTGGCATCAGAGGGGGCTTATATGAAAGGCAAAGGCCTTTCCCAAATAAAATATGATCATGCCTTGATTTTGAATTATTTCATTAGGACAGTAAGGTCTGACTTTGCTTAGACAAAAGTCTTGTCACTTAACAGAAATAATGTACAGTGTAGAATATAAAGTCATGGTGCAGTGGAGAAAGAATGAATATTGTGTATGACTCCCATGAGCTTGGAGGACTGCATCCATACATCTCTGCAATGACTCAAATCACTTATTAATAAAGTCATCTGGAATGGCAAAGAAAGCGTTCTTGCAGGACTCCCAGAGCTCATCGAGATTCTTTGGATTCATCTTCAATGCCTCTTCCTTCATCTTACCCCAGACATGCTCAATAATGTTCACATCTGGTGACTGGGCTGGCCAATCCTGAAGCACCTTGACCTTCTTTGCTTTCAGGAACTTTGATGTGGAGGCTGAAGTATGAGAAGGAGCGCTATCCTGCTGAAGAATTTGCCCTCTCCTGTGGTTTGTAATGTAATGGGCAGCACAAATGTCTTGAAACCTCAGGCTGTTGATGTTGCCCAAGAATCTTGGGTCCATGCGGGTTCCAATAGGTCTTCTGCAGTATTAGTAATGATCGGGATGCAGTTCAACAGATGATTCATCAGAAAAATCTAACTTCTGCCACTTTTCCAAATGATCAACTAGAAGTCAAGGTTTTTTTTTTGTTGCTCTTACAACTGGGATCGACGACAAGGCTTTTGTCAGGCAGTGTATGCCTGACTAGATTTGTTTGGTATATAACCCACATGTCAATTAATGTAGATTTAGTGATACTTTTCCAAACATTATTATTATTATTAGTTATGAATCTACTTGTATTGTAGGAACTCAAACACATCAGTATACCTGCGTTCAGCTGTAAGGATGTCTGATTGGCTGGAACTTTCCTCCACTTTAAGCTGCAGGAAGGCTCAATACCCTGCATGCACCACTCTACGATGTAATCACAGGTAGCACCAGAGTCTCTCGCCCAGGTGAGCTGGAATCCCTCATCATTACCCATAATCCTCTTTATGACTGAATGTGAAGCAGAAATAGGCTTTTCCTCTGTATGTGCTGAAGGAATGGTGATGTGTGATGGCACGGATAAACCAGTGTGAATGACAGCCTTCACGGTGACATCGTACATGTGGAGATCTGTGTTTAACTCCACCTGCGTCTGTGTGACGTTCATACACACACTTCTCTGTGGATTAATGCTGGTTTCACACACCTCATACGCTTCAATGTACAGCTGCGGGTCACTGCTAACCTAAGGAAGAGTAACACACATGGGATGAACTGATATTTGTGTTTTCCTGTTTACATGTAATTCAGTTATATACAGTTTTAATTATTTTTCAAATATTTGATATAAATATAACACATTTTTAAATATATTAGTTTTAATAACTGATTTCTTTCATCTTTGCCATGATGACAGTACATAATATTTTACTAGATAGGCATAACTAGGTTAATTAGGCTAGTTAGGGTAATTAGGCAAATCATTGTATAATGATGGTTTGTTCTATAGACAATCAAAAATATATATATTGCTTAATGGGGCTAATAATATTGACCTTAAATTATTATTTTTTTAATTAAAAACTGCTTTTATTCTAGCTGAAATAAAACAAATAAGACTTTCTCCAGAAGAAAAAATATTATAAGAAATACTGTGAAAAATTCCTTGCTCTGATAAACATAATTTGGGAAATATTTGAAAAAGGGAAAAAAAATTCACAGGAGGGCGAATAATTCTGACTTTAACTCTATATATTCTTAAGGGGGCTAATAATATTGACCTACATTTTTTTCAATATTTTTTTTAATTCCAGCCAAACTTAATAAAATAAGATTTTCTCTAGAAGAAAAATATAACATTAATATTAATACATTTTATTTAAAGTGCCTTTCAAGAAACAATATATACAGTATGGGTTTCCTCCGGGTGCTCCGGTTTCCCCCACAAGTCCAAAGACATGGGGTACAGGTGAATTGGGTAAGCTAAATTGTCCGTAGTGTATGAGTTTGTATGAATGCTTCCCAGTATTGGGTTGCAGCTGGAAGGGCATCCGCTGTGTAAAATATATGCTGGACAAGTTGGCGGTTCATTCCGCTGTGGCGACCCCTGATGAATAAAGAGACTAAGCCGAAGGAAAATGAATGAATGAATGAATGAATAGAGTTTTGCTAAACGTTTTATTGTGTGTTGGATCAGTTGGGTAGCTTTACACAAACAAAGGGAAATTAAGACCCATTTAAAATGACTTAAGACCTACAAGACAATATTTCAGTGAATTTAAAACTTTTTGTTTTTGAAATTCAAGACTTTTTAAGACCCTTTAAGATAATATGGATTCAAGGTTAAAAGGAAATACATGTTTAATTTCATGCTGTGCTGTTTAGTTGATGACAAAAATGATAAGAAAAATAAACATACAGGTTTCCACAGAATTGTGATGTTGCGATTGGGATGTTTCTTGATTTGTCTCCACAGTTCTACAGTCACTAGAGGCTCTGAAGAAAGAAAAAAACAGACATTAAAAACCTCTTACTGTACAAAGTCTGTTATTGGTAGGGATAACTCTTGAATAACCATTAAGACCCTGATACCTTTTGTAAAGCTGTTTTAGAACAATAATAATTATTAAAAGCACTAGACAAATAAACGTTTAGTTTCATTTCATTTACACATAAGTGCAATTGAAAAGAAGTTGTGAACAAACAAAACTGTAAAGCCAGGATTAAGATAATGTAATATTTATGATAATTCTAAAATAATCCATTTAGGAATTATGATTAAATATTTAAAAATGTATTAAAATGAATATTATATAATATTAATATTAAAAACAATTATAATAAATATTACAATGATAAAATTACAAAAATACAAAGAATATTAAAAATAATACAAATTTACATATAATATGTAAAAACAAATACAAATCACATTAAAATAAATAATACAAATCTGAATAAAATAAGTACATATATGTGTAAATATATAAATTGGATTGAAAAATCGAATTAATTAATTTAATTGAAGTTATATATTTATTTATAATCTATTAGACCTGTGCATAATATTATTTAAATTAATTAAGTCTCTTTTTGCAAGAAACTATAATATGCCTTGTTCATTTTAAGACCAGGCACTCTTGCATGAGAAATGTCACGTTTGGGGTCATGCCATCTAAAAATATTTAAAGGGACAGTTCACCCAAAAATGAAATTTCTGTCACTGTTTACTAATCCTTCACTTGTTCCAAACATGTTTGAGTTTCTTCTGTTAAACACAAAAGAAGATAAACAGCCATTTAATATTTTTGTTTCTATGGATGTCAATAGCTGCTGGTTACCAACAATTTTCAGAATATCTTCCTTTGTGTTTAATAGAAGAAAGAAACTCATACATGTTTAGAGGCACATGAGTGTAAGTTGTTATTTTTGTGTGAACTGTCTCTTTAAAAATGTACTGACAGTAAGTCACTTTAAAGGTGTTTAAGTGTTTTTTAACCCCTAAGCAGGAACATAAAAGGGCTTTTAGCTCACCTGTGTTGAAGAGCTGCTGTACTGTCCAATGGCTCCAGTGTTTACCCTGTACTGCGCAGCGTCCCCTGCTGGCGTACTGTGTGCTTGGCTTCAGGTTCTGCAGTCTGAACACGTACAGCTGCACTGAGTCTGATCCATCCTGAACTAACTCCTATAAGACAACAACAGCACATTTCATTTTTAAAATATCTTATTTGCAGTTGGTAACATTGCTGTCCTTCGTTGTGAACAGTCTGCTAAGTTATTAATTTTAAAAAGTGCATGCTTAACAAAAAAGTTTCAGCTCTGAATTTTCCTTATCAAGTCATTTATTGTCAAATCCTTTGTCTGCTTAAGTACATCAACAAGATCAAAATAACACATTTGCATAATCCCCACCTATCTGTGACATACGAACAATCTGAATTGTGAGAAGTTTCTCACATGGAAAAATCAATCAAAACAGAGGTGACCAATCAGAGAAGCTGACCAATCAGAGAAGAGTTGGCTTACGGAAGGGAGGGGTTTACAGGCCCTAAAGTTTGTGTAGTCGTGGCCAAAAGTTTTGAGAATTACATAAATATTGGAAATTGGAAAAGTTGCTGCTTAAGTTTTTATAATAGCAATTTGCATAAACTCCAGAATGTTATGAAGAGTGATCAGATGAAATGCCTTTCCGATTGTTTGGGGCATCTGGAAAAAGGCTTGTCGGAAGAAGAAAAGGTAAGCGCTACCTTCAGTCCTGTGTCTTGCCAACAGTAAAACATCCTGAGACCATCCAAGGGAGTGGGCTCACTCACAATTTTGCCCAAAAACACAGCCATGAATAAAGAATGGTAGCAAAACACCCTCCAACAGAAACTTCTTCCAACAATCCAACAACAGTTTGGTGAAGAACAATGCATTTTTTAGCACGATGGAGCACCGTGCAATAAGGCAAAAGTTATATCTAAGCGGCTCGGGGACCAAAACGTTGAAATTTTGGGTCCATGGCCTGGAAACTCCCCAGAACTTAATCCCATTGAGAACTTGTGGTCAATCCTCAAGAGGCGGATGAACAAACAAAACCCCACTAATTCTGACAAACTCCAAGAAGTGATTATGAAGGAATGGGTTGCTATCAGTCAGGATTTGGCCCAGAAGTTGATTGAGAGCATGCCCAGTGGAATTGCAGAGGTCCTGAAGAAAAAGGGCCAACACTGCAAATACTGACTCTTTGCATAAATGTCATGTAATTGTGGATAAAAGCCTTTGAAATGTATGAAGTGCTTGTAATTATATTTCAGTACGTCACAGAAACAACTGAAACAAAGATCTAAAAGCAGTTTAGCAGCAAACTTTGTGAAAACTAATATTTGTGTCATTCTCAAAACTTTTGGCCACAACTGTAAGTTAGAGGTCGCTGAGACTTTTATTTCAGTATGTTGATATACTTAAATATATCAGTAGGGGGTAATAAAAATAAAAATATTTAGTCGGGGGCGGAGCTTTCTTTTTGCGCATCATTCCCTAACTAACGGAATGGGGCGTGGTTAAGAATATTTTGGCTGAAGCAGTCAAACTGACGTCAACAGAAAAGGACCGACACTTCAAACGCAGAAGCAAATGCTCAAACTCTGATTGATTACCAAAACAAACACAAAAATTCTGCGGATTTACTTACATGGATTAATTATTCACCTAAAGAACAATGTGCGCTAGCAAAATAAAAACAGTAAATTTTGATTTCAAATGGACTTTAAGCCCCAAATTGATTCAAAAGAGCCGAATCGAAAACCTTGCGAAATGATTATAAAAATGAAATGCATATTCTAAGATAAATTACAATGTGTTCTAAGCCTAGGTGCATTTAATTCTGTATTGTAGGGGCCTCCAACACAATATTAAGACACTTTAAAATCTCATATGACCTGCTCTTTAAAAACAGGATGTGCCTCAGCAGCTCTGCTAAAGATCATTTGTTTTATCTGATGTGGTATGAGAGATTAATCATGTTTATGAAGTGTTCAGAAACTGCCTCTTGATGGCATCGCATTATTCGTAAGTGTATTGTGCGACAGGAAAGAGAAAACCTTTAATGTGATGAATCACCTGTACGGTTCCTCCTGGCTCAAGTTCAATCTGGCAAACTAGTAGAAGTCCACTGAAACTGCCGTTCAGATGTAAGATCACCAGTGAATCAAACACATCTGCAGTCACTTCAAGGCGCTGAGGCATTGGAAAAACTGAAGCAAGATCACAAACACATTAAAGAGTTCATTCTGATATGCAACTTGAGGTAAAGCATACAATGGTGATGATTTGGGCCCTATTTACACCTAGTATTAAAAGGCACTTATAGTGCAAAGTCAACTTTTGCAAGCTGTTTAGACAGAACTGTGCAGGTACAGTGTGTCCACAGTCAAATTGGAGTGATGTCAACACAACAAGACATTAAAATGACATTCCTGACATTAAAATAGGATCCAAATCCCAGCAATCTTGAGGCTCACTTCAACATGACGTAGCAGTGCTGTTTTCCCCACCCACCAATATTGATTGACAGTCGCGTGTTACCATGTCTTAGTATTAAAGCATATAATCATGTCAACAAGACAGGATTTGCAAAGAAACTGGTATTAAAAGATCTGTTGCAAATCTCTGTGATCAAACTCTTTGTATTTCTTTTTACATTTTCAACTATACTTCTTAGCTACACAATTCATAACCGCTGGAATCAGCACAGCTGCATAATGTACACATCTATAAACAAGTATGCTTCAGTCACACAACAGCAGTCCTGGTGTGTAGATGTTAAATCAGGTTTATTAAAGATTTTTTTGTGTGGCATTTTTGCCTTTATTTGACAGGACCTTGGACAGGACAGTAAGTTGACAGTACAGTAAGTTGACAGGAAGTGAAGTGGGAGAGAGAGGGGGGTAGGATCGGGAGAGGTCCACAAGCCAGGATTCGAACTCGGGACGCCCGGAGCACTTCCACACCATATGTCAGCGCACTAACCACTGGGCTATTGCACCGACTAAATCAGGTTTATTTTGCACAGTAACTTGGCTATAGTGGATACAGCAGCATATTTACTCATTTGATGGGCATCCTGTCACGTTTGCCGCAAGTAGATGAGCAAAAACGTGTGTGTGTGTGCCTGCACAGCGAATGTTGTAACACATTTTTTGTGTGGCTCATTCATCGTTGCAGGAAGGCTGAATAATTCAAGTGGTACTCACTGTAGAGCCACATGGGCAGAGCTAAGCTCCAGCAAGTTAATTGGGTAACTTTGGGAAACTTCCTGGTTCTAAGTTTCTAAGTCCACGATCACTAGTTTGAGCATGTTTGAGCATGCAAAATTCTGTCGTACGGTACTACAAAAAAGGGGCAGGATTAAACAAAATGATTAGATGTTAAAATAGTGAGCGATTGCTCCATATTTTTTTTTTAATTTCTGTCCAGAGAGGTCATGTTTTTATCTATTGGTCTCATGCAATCACATGATGTGGTTTCCCAGATCAGAGTTCTCCAAGCTTGAACTTTACAACGCAGCAACATGCAAAACTTTTCGCACAAGCTTGCGTTTCCGGCCTGCCACATTTGCATGTGTAGGAATGGAAGTCTATAGGGGCGAAAAGTGCAGTGTGACCGCAGCTTTACTGTGGTATTTCTGACTGTGGGTCATTTCTGAGTTGCTGTCTGTATTTTTTCTGTGTTCTCATGACATCCTACCCTGGTTATCCTTCTCTGAGGGTTGTCAAAAGTATCAAGTTCGGTATCAATCGGTAAAAACGTCCATTTCCTGCCAATATTTGAACATTGATAAATACACTGAATTATTTCAAAGTCACGTCAACCAGCTGGTCTGTCTATGAGTCGCTGATGGATCGACTGATCTACGCAACCTTAAAATGCTCCAGTGTCTGTGTATCTGTGTTTGCACACAGTGAAGAGCGGTGAACTGATGACCTTCACGGCCAGTCACAGTCATTTCTGTTGAGCACATGAACACAATGGCCAATCCGCGGTGTTTAAGAACAGCTCTCAAACGTTATTGGGGAATGGACATTTTTAAAATTTCAGTACTGATTGGTACAGAACTCGATACTTTTGACAACCCTCAAGTTGGCAGGGAGAACCAGAAAGGGCAAAAAACTCCCTTATCAGAAAGTGGTTGAAAGTGGACAAAAGAGACGCATTTGAATGCCAGCTGTAAATGATAACGTTTCTCTTTTGTCAACTTGTACTCCGATCAACCGAAAGCATCTTTTTTTTTTGTGGTTTCAACTTACAACTATATGTTTTCTGACCCAGATCTTTAATCTGTCCAACTGAGCGATACAGTTTATGATCCTCAAACTCTGCTGTATATATTTTAGCCCATATTCACCTCTGTCTGTGATATTGAATATGTCAGATTCACTCTCTCGTCCCAAACTGTTTCTCACGAGTAAGGTGACGTTGTAGGTGATCTGATGTGGCACAACTTTAAAACCGCAGGATGGAGGATTGAAATTACAGCTCACAGTTCTGGAGTCACTGAAAACAAGGTGAAAATGCAGTTAAAAGTGAGTTTTATTCAACTTGAACATGAGTTAACACTGAAATAAGTGGCATTTTGACTCTTTTGAAAACAGATAGTTCACCCAAAAATTATAATTCTGTCAACATTTGCTTGTGTCACTGTATTGCATTATTATAACAATATATATAACTA